>BOPP01000113.1:794229-828820 GCA_017312745.1 Gryllus bimaculatus | reverse complement strand
GGCAGCTCCCGCGAGGCGCGGACGCTATTGACACTTGGGGATAAGAGGAAACGGCCGGAGACGGCGCCCGCTGCGCGGCACGAGGCACCAGGCGCCGCGGTGAGGTTGGTCCATTGATTACTTCGTTTCCATGCGCAATAACTGCTATGGGATAATTTCATTCCGTGAGTGTAGTGCGAGTTATAGCCGGTACACGGGTGTGTTCCCCCGCTAGATGACGAGATCCGACGCCGATCTACAAGTCGGCATACGGACCCCTCCCATGTATCTCTGACGGTGTCTAAGAGTGTGTGTGTGTGTGTGTGTGTGTGTGTGTGTGTGTGTGTGTGTGTGTGTGTGTGTGTAAGAGGGGGAGAGGAGAAAAGGATTTGAAAGGAAATATTGCGCAATTTTCATGGCTCATTTGTTGCGGAAGTGCTTTTGATTTCGCTTGGAATTGATGGGAGAAACGGAAAACTACGGATTGAAGCAGACGGATTCTAGAGTTCTCCTACAGACAGTGGTTGAAATCGACTTAGCTCCATAGCAAGTATCAAACATCAGCCACCACCGGGACACAAACCCTGGAGTCACCCGGTCACAGCTAGAGAGGATGATTGTGATGGCTCTAAAGAAGTCGAATAAATTGCATAAAAAAGCGCACGTCAGTGAGGTTGATTGCTGGAAGGGTCGTAACTGAATATGGTGGTTGAGCTGTAGCTTTATTGAAAATGTGCATGATTCGGAGGTGAGCCGTGAATCCGGTTGAAGAGGTTCAAGAACTTATGGTGGGCATAGAACCGCAGAACGAGTTAGGACGTCTGTATGGTTTATTAAAATGTGCACAATTGCGATGCACGAGGAGAACAAGATCAGTTGGATGAGTACTAAAGAAGACTGTTACTACAGGAGACGGTACTAAAGTCCGATATTAAGTGATTCAATAGTACATTTTCCACGGTGAGCTAAAAACGCTAAGAAATTTATTGTCTTTAGTTAGTGTTTAATAGAATCACTTGTTAAAAACATGAAATAATAAATATGAATTTCAGTAGAACCTATTTTAATGTTAGCGTTGTTGATTCATTTCAGTCCTACCTCGTAAGTAACGACTAATCAACTATTTAAGGTAAAAAATTGATTGAAAATTATATGGCATATCAACTACTGTACTGCGACTTTTAAAATTGCGAAAACGATTTTTTCGAGTTTTGATGTCTTTTTCGATTTGTCACTAATTTTTCCATCAGTCCCATCCTCGGACCCCTTGACTTGCGGGAACCCCGGGCGATCGCCTGATCTGCCCATGCCTGTCACCGGCACTGGCAGCCACTCGGCGCGAGTCGCACCCCGAAGCCAGCGTTTCCCGGGAAGCTGTGCGGTAAGGGGGGGGGGGCGGCGCGGCGCGGAGCGGAGCGGTGGGACGCGCGTGGGAGAGCGGGAGGCGGGCCTGCGACGTAATTATATAGTTAGTGATACTGCGTCGGCGGAGGCGGAGGCGGCGCCAGTGTGAGCATCTCGCTTTCCCCCGCGCCGCCCTCGGCGACAGGCAGAGCGACGACTTCCGGTGGGCCGCCACTTCGCCGGCGCGGCGCGACCCGGCCCATACGCCACACCCGGGCTGCCCTTCCCCCTCGCGCCTCTCTCTCTACAGCCAAGCGCTTGTAAGGGCCCTGTGAGCCGTGGAGGCAACCCGATGTGTAGAGGTCAGACTGCCTGACGCCATCCACCTCTGGGGAGCGGAGATCCAACGGAGAGCTTGCGGCAGTAACAAGATAAGCCATACCTCCCACTGCAAGTCTCTCGCTGTTTGTGTGTTAGTATCGGGATTTTGGTGAACGTGTAGTTTATTTGTTTTACCGTACATGTATTTTACGTGTATGAAGAGCTTGGGGCAATAACACACACTTCGACCAACATCGACATATTAATATTTCTTGGAGGTTTGTAGTGGTTTGTGTGGCTTAACGTGTTACTGTTTCAAATCCTTCTCATTCATTTGTTGTTGTTTTTTTGTGGTCAAGGCATATTCGCGACATATTTGTTTTTGTTTTTTTTCCTTCCCGAATTCGACCGATTCTTTGCATCTTATTCCTCAATTACTTCGTCATCACTCATATCGTAAAATCATAATCTCCGACTCCAGTTAAGGCTTAGCTGACATCATGGTAATGATACTGTGCATGTTCAAACAACAAACTTTCGACATCACAGTTGCAAAACTCCCGCCGATGCTACCTGCTTCATTCGTCGCCCCATGGACTGTTTTACTATCGGCCAGCCCGACCTGGCTTGGCCTGTGTATGGGCCGCTTTAGACACTTTTATATTAGAGGTAGAGCGGGTGGTAGAGCTTTATCGCTAATGAAGGGAGGGGAGGTGGCCATTACCACGCGCAGAAATAACCGATCACTTCATGCGGAGGCAGTTACGCAAAGCTAATTTGAAGGAGCTTTTCACAGCGTGCTTCCTTGTGTTTTATTTTGCCATTCCTCCATCATCAATTTCCAGATGATTGACTATGTGAGTAAAATCTGGTGTTGGGGAAATTAGTACAGTAAGTATCACCCTTCCGTCGCTTTCTCATTCGCCCTGCCCGCCCGTTAGCTTCTATCCTCACACTCCTCAGCGCCCCGCACGGCCACGTATGGTTGGCACTTGGAAGCAATACGCACTACGGACGTGTTCAAATTATTAGACTAAAGACATTTTTCGTAAAAGATTTTCATTTGTTACACTTTACATTCGTGTACATGTGACAGTCATACATTTAATACTTACTGTTAGTGTGCAGGCCTTTGTTTTTAATAAACAACTTCATCCTGTTTGGCATAATGTTTACCAACTTTTCACCTGAGGTTTTAATTTCATCGTCGCGGTACCAAATCTCCTCTAGTTTGTCCATGACTTCTTGTGTATTTCCTTATTCTTCTCTTGGTAATACTCCATAAATTTTCTGTAGGGTTCAAGTCAGAGCTATTCCATGGCATTGGTAACACTTTAAATTGAATTGATTTTTCCAAATTCTTGAACACAACTGTCTTTGTGGCACTGTGCTTCATCATGCATAAAAATGCCATCTTCATTAGGGAACCACTCTAATTTAGGGAAAAAGTCATTTTTAAGGATATTTTAAAATTGGTATTGCCTCCTTGTCCCTTCCACAATGTGCAATCTGCCAGGGCCTTTGAAAGACATCACACTTACCAGCGTTTCCCTCCAATTACATCATGAAAATTATGAACAAGTCTAGTTTTCACCCTCACTCTGGGCACTGCGGCTCACACCACAGTCATCGAATAGGTTGTGTGATGGAAACACACATTTGCGATACTTTTGTAAGGGTTATGAACGTTCTCTTCCTTCAAATAGCGTCACTGTATTGTATAATGATAATTAGTCCATCTACTACGACGTCATTGACCATATCCGCTCGAAATGGAAGCTAAGATGAGAGAAATCGTAAGCAATCTAACCATGTAAGTTGTGGATTTGGTCCGCGGAGTGAGATATACGTGATCGAGGAAATATGCACTGTTACACAATTTTGGTTCTACAAAAAAATATTTTTGTTAATGATTAAAAAAAAGTCGTGGGTTGGTTGGGATAGCCCAAAGACCACAAATAAAATTATCCAGAAATACATTTTTTAACACACCGTGTGCGAAGCGCGGTTTTTCGTACTTATTTTCCGTGTGCGAAACAGCTAATATTTTCACGGTGAGCGAAACATCGCAAACAGTATACACGATATCGTGATGCGTGTGAGAAATACCTGTGACGATACGCAATTGTCTTTTGTCTTGACGACTTTGTTTATTATTTACAAACAATAGTATTACGACACTCACTTGACTTATTTACTTCTGTACAAAAAAGGTATTTCCAGTAACTTGATATTTAATTTATATTCCTTTATTTGACGCATTGCGTTTCGCTCACGGCGCGTTAAAAATCCCCGTCGCGCAGCACGGGCGACAAACTCGCCTCGTCTGTGAATCACCTATTTCGCGTCCTTGTTACGTGAACTACTATACTTGTATTTTACATTGAAACCATATATTTATGATCCATAACTACTTCTCTAGCATTTATACGAACATATGCCGTCAGTTTCATGTTTTCATTGCAAGATAAATTGAGAATATATTCCTCCGCCAGTAATATAAATGTACCTCGTGTTAAACATCAAATGTATACATGAATTCCATTCATTAAGCGGACTGACGTTGGAGGAAACATACTGTATAATATCAAATGCAACTTTATCGCCCTATCAGATGGAGTTTTTAATTTGATTTTAATTAAGTGTGTACTCAAATGATTGAAGTTCATTAAATGTTTACGAACTCCAGAAACGTATAATGTGAGTTTCTTTACTACCAGAAATACTCTTACATGAGAAAACGCATTTCCCTGAACCAATTACTTTAACAAAACCTGAAGAAACTGGATATTCCTTCTTAGAAAACATTTATGTATTTTCTTGAGATACAGATACGTTCATTACAGATAAGTTGTATCCCCATCGTATGGATATTGTATTTGTAAGCAAAGTTTATTCGAATGAATACATGTTAAAAACTGGAACATTTTTTAAAAACTTTCTGTTCTTAATGCAGCAATGACCGCGAAGGTCTTTGCATATCACCACTACCAGGCTGTTTTTTTTCTCCTTTTTTTTCTTAATTTTTTTCATTCATTTTCCTTCCGGCCACTGAGCCGAGCACTTGGTTTTCAGTAGTCGCCTTCGCTCGCACTGGTGAGGTCAAACCAGTCCCGGTTCTGTCTTTCATGAGCTAAGTTTTGTTCCGTCTTTTGTCTGTGTTTGTATAAACTAGTACATATTCAGTGTTTTTGTTACAAGCGTTTGTGCAGCAGTGTGTTATAAATCTTGGAGATAAAATACCTATAGACCCGTCTTGATGCGCTGGGATGGGCCAGTGCATGTTGGATCCTTTTACCATATTGAATTCTGACCCTCAAAATGATCCGACCCCGACTCACCTTCTGCAAGCATCATCGATTGGTCTTCCACAAATATATCATCAAAACATAGATCTTCAAACAATGCACCCCCGGATAACACATCTCAACAGCTGCAGAACTATCTACAAACTGTAAAGTCCTCCAACCGAAATATTCATTCTGTTTCAATAGTACGTGATGTACAACTCCTCAGGCAATCACAAAATGAATGTTTCTTCACCTTTAGTTTCTTCATCCCTTAGACAGCGGAGTGACAATGACTCAAATACGCTGGCGAAAAAAAAACCTGACAAGATGGAAGTGTAGTATATTCAATTTTCACTTGCAATAATTTCAATAAAAAATCCATAAAAAAATCATTGCGTTTTCCACAGCAATTTAGAGTCCTATACTCCGATTTAAATACTGTGACACTTCAATATAACGAGATGGACAGAGGAACACTGCCATCCAATCGAGAGCTTCGACTTACATATTTGGTACTGGAGCTCCCGAATGGATGATAATGTTCTCCTTTGCTTCAACTCGTGACCTTGGAATGCCGCTGTGTTTAAATCAGAGTATACCCCCAAGATCCTGCGAACTTCAACGCGAAAGCCGCGGCAGCGAACGACCTGGCTCAAGAAAATATGACAAGGGTGAGTAGGCTAGGGGTTTGGCTCTCGCGCAGGTAGGTCGAAAGAGACTGGTGATTCCGACAATGGCGTTCCTAAGGGGAAATCAGGGGTGAAGGGAGACACTGTCCGAACGGGCACGTGTTTACTACCTGGTCGGACGCTGCTCGTATCTGCTTCTTGCACCTGCAGGAAAGGAATGCTTGACCACCGTTCTCAGAGGGTATGCTTATGGCATTAATGGCAATTTCTTGTTATTTGCTAAAATGTTTCGTTTAAGAGCATTTTATTTCATTTGTACATATTGCTCACAAACTACGAAGAATTTTAGCGAATACTAGCAAAAGAACAAAATTGTGACACCCTACCCGAACAGTGAAAGTACTTTTTGACATTTTTCTTCGAGTTTTGCGACAAAGTCATTAATTGAAATAAAGCAGAATTTTATCTATAAAATGTTTCATTTTTCGTCAGAAGTTGATTCTTTCTTCTCATAGTTTTCAAGATTTGAATTAGAAAATTAAAGCACTATTCAGTTATTTAACTCACTACCATAAGAAAGATATTCCCTTTTTACAACGCAACTCAAGAGAAAGAGTGACACTGAAAAGTAGTCATATCAAAAATAAACAGCAAAGCATGGTTTGATCTTCAGTTATCATAAAAAAGTCCTTGAATTTACAAAGCTCTCCTTGAAACGTGTAATACATGTAAGATAGTATCGTGAGATAAAAATATCCCAACGAACTGATTCTTCAATTTATATAAGTATAAATACGGCTATAAATACTCTCTGAAAGAATCTTGTGGAGACATGGCTTTTTAAAAGTTGAATATGTACGACCCGCTATGAGTCACAGCGTTATCTCGAAGCTTGAACCGCAGTTTCCCCAGAGACGCTTCATGCACAGTTATCGCAGCACGTTATCTAGTGTGTATTTTTATTATCTTTGGCATTTCAGAATATTCAATCAGGATGCTCTGCCCAACCTGCGTATGAAAGCTTTCAAAATATGTAAAATAACAAACCCTAAACATTGTAAGTTCCACTTTTTTGAACTGTGCAATTGATGTAAAAACAACAATAAAACAATCATTTTATTTAAAAAAATGAAAGAGTGATTTCTTTATAAATAGTGAAATTGTGAAACTTCCAAGTATAATAGAATACATATTACACGTGATAATATCATAAATTAAACATATTTTAAATTCAAAATCTATTCGCCCCATTACCTAGTAAAAATAAAAACAAATATAAATTATATCAACCCAAATGTTGAAATATCATGTATCTTATTTGTGGTACATGTTGACAATTTTTGCACTATCGTGTTCTAAAATATCTAAGATTTCTATTTTTACTTTGATTCCCGTTTATAGAAAGTCGCTATCTTATTTTTCGTGGCTTTCCCAAGCAGCTAGAATCAAGGACGGATTGTTAATTCCCAGGAAAAAACCAGTCTCATTAGGGTAGTATAGTCCATGTGAATTTATTTTTGCATAACATATTTGTATTATATTTGTAAAATACAGATAAAGCATGTAATCATGAAGACGAACAGAAACGTGAGAGGAGCCACCTCATATAAATAAAAATATCATTACTTTGTAAAATGATACAGCACGATTGAACTGGAACTTTGACAGGCAAGTGATAGCATATACTTATAGCACTTAACTTAACTAAATAGCATACACTTTCTCCCATTATTGGAAAAAGTTACGTAATACTGAAATATTGTAATTTCTGCCACACTAAAAATTTAACTATAACTAGAAAAAGTCCAATTCAAGCGAAGTGCCTGTGGTGCATATCGTCGATATTTCTAACTTTTAAAATACAAACAAAAATAAAATTAACTGCAGCACATGATCTAGAAGAGAATATTTCACATAAGCTTGCCTTGATTGCCTATAAAACTTCTTAACGTACAATAAATTATTTCTTATTTTATGTTAAATATATTGCCTTCCTTAAATCGATTTCCTTTCATTACAATGTTATCTAAGTCGTACGATTCACATGACCGCCAAAAATTACTAGTCACCTGACATCAGCCAGATCGATTGGGGAATGTCAATTTTGGTGAAAATGCTGCTTTCCGTTACCAGGGTCCGGCAATAAAGTTTTTCTGTCAAAAATTCACCGTTTTTTCACGCAGCATTACAATATTTTATACTGAAAGAGCGAGAAAATAAAAATCATCCAGAACAGTACTGATGCCGTGATACGTCCTGCAGCAGCAAAAGTGCTGTCGATAGTGTGGAAAATGGGGCCCTGCAGCAGCAAACTTGACTGATCTTTAACAGCACTCGCGAATGCCGAAGCCTCATTCTTCCTTGTCGCGTGACGTCAGCTGTGTCGTGGAGTGATATGGTGAGTATCATAATATAGTCATAACATCAGGTCAGAGAAATTACGGATTAAATTAATATTTCCATTTCTCATTCAAAATGAAAACTGTTTCATTGTTTTTTGTATTTTTCTTGTCTTCCTGACTATCTAACGAAACCATTGACGCCTCTCACAGGTGACAAGTGCTGGTCAGTATTCTGTCACTTTATGAGAATATTGGGAATTAGTAATGTGGATACGGAGGTTCAGAAGAAGCCAGGCAATTGAATGACCCGTGCTTGAATGAGGAAGCCAGGAATTTCAATGAGCGCCGGGAGGACGACTCGCCGAGGAAGTGCCCTGAGCGATGAATTGCTGCCTGAATGAGAGGTCGATGGGGCCACAGGCGGGAACAAAGAACAATAACCTTTCTTCTGTGACTCATGGTCGACCAAGAGTTCGTCGAAAACATCCAGTATTTTCTCTTTCCGTTGATATTCATATCTTGCTTTTCTTTGAATATGAATCTAATTACATATACAATGATACGAGAATAATGAAGTAGCTACTACTGTGCCACTGACGTGTTTGAACTCACCGACTTCTTCAAGAAACGCATATGCAGCAATTGAAACCATTCTGGAGAGCCATTTTGAATAAATAAATTCACACACCAACCAACTTCCTGGCAACGTACTACATTGCTCAATATCGACTTTGCTTCTCGTCAATAAGTAATATAAAACCTTCCTCGAGTCATTTTCAAACCATACTATACTTTCTCAATCAAAACAATTTACTCATTTAAGAATGCATCAGCAATGCCTCATCACTATAATATTGAATATAATATTATATTAGGATTGTCAATTTTAATTTCTATTATTCTTATTAGTTTTTTCGTGGAATATTATTTAAATTAAATTGGATCGTCACTTCACTTTGATCCTATCTGACGTGCGCAGTAGTAAACAAAAGACACCTGCCTTCGGGTAGGGTAGAGGGCTGTGCGCTAGGTGGCCTTGACGGAAACCTGCATGTCAATTGCCACGAAACAATTCACCGTAAAGGTTGAACTTATAAAAGTTACCAAACGTCGAAGAAAAATTCCGTATGAAACTCCATGTCACGGGCATTAATACACTCGTTTAAAGTGTACGATACTCGTGTATTAATACAAATCATTACATCATCATTTCATATTGCACTATTTTGATACTAGCAGGGGCGGATACTGAGACAAATTTGGGAAAGAGAAATTACAATTGTTTCGTCAAACATGTCATATTATCAATTTTTTTAATGTCGCTCGCTACACTCAACTCATACTGCAATACGATTTTGTTCATTTTGAAGATTATACGAAAATATTTCTGCTTGAAAGTTTCATGAGAAGTTGAAGTTAAAAGTCACTGAAAAATGTTAGGGGGGAGGGGGGAGGATTTCTCTCCTCGTGGATCCGTACCTGTTACTAGTGAACCTTGGATTATTAGAACTCTTATGTTCTAACAACTCATATTTCGAACCTGATTTCAGTTTTGTAGTTTTACTAAAGATAAACTGTTTTGGCTATTTCGAAAACTCAAACGTGTTCACGATCGCGAATTGCATGGACTCGCTGCTGACTCAGGTCTTTCTGAATCTTCCAGCCATGAGACATTCGTGTGTGGGGGGCACTGCCCTCCGAGCCCTTCCGCCCTCGCTGCCTGCGCGCCGCGTGGAGTGCAGCCATAAGTCCCGGGCTGCCGGGGCGCGCGGCGGCGTTTAAGCGTGCAAAAATACGCGCTTTATGCGGCAGTATGTTTGGGCGAGCGCCGCCGCCGCGCGAGAACAATTAAAAATGTAGGCGGCTTCCCCCATCCCCACCCCCGCCCCGCCGCCTGCGGCGTTTTAGGCGACGCGCGGCGGCGGTCATAAACCACGAGCTGCCGCATTATCCGCCCCACCCCACCCCTACCCTTCCCTGTTGCTTGCCCGGCCTCTCGCCCTCACGTCCGCTGGCTCGCTCGCCCGCCCCTCTCGACTCTTTTCTCTCCCGCCCTCTCGCTTCTTGCATGTTTCACCTTCTCACCCGCCCGCTACAACTCTCCCCTCTCTTCTCTCACGTGCACGGGCCAGCGCTCTAGACCATGTTCGCTTCCGACCTCACGCCCTCCTGCTTGCCCCCTCGCTCGTCCTCTTGACTCTTCTCTCTCCCTCCCTCCCTCTCGTTTGTTCATTAGCCTTCCCTCTATTCGCAAGTCCATCTATGCCAATATCTTGTATGTCTTCTCTCCCGTTCTTCCTCACGCCTGCTACCCCATTTCCATCCCGCTTGGCCATTCAAGCGCTCTCTTGCCAGTCTCCTCTTACGGACTCTGCCCTTGACATTTCACTGCCCTGCCACCTAGCTAGCCCTCGTTATAAACGTCTCCTTAGCTCTTACAATGGTTCTCTAGGCCTTGCGCGAGCAATGATCCTCAAATCTTTTTCCATCACGTCAAGGGAAAGTAATCGGGACTAATATACGAACAACTACAAACTTCTACAAAAATCACAAGAGAAATTCAAAATGAAATATAAAAAACGAATTAAAAACTATTAACAACGTACCAATATGTATATAAGACGAAAACCTGAATGAAAATCAAAATAGCTCAGAATAAACAAAAAAGAAAAGATATTAAGACATATGATAAAATTGAAAACAAAATGATACGCAAAAACAGATTCTGCAAATAATATCAGAATAGAAACAGAAAGAAACCTAACAATGGAGAGCATGAAACCCGTCGAAGTGAAAAGACTTGGGAGGTATTTTCAGGCGAAGTAATAAGAAACACGAAATATTTTGCAGTAAAAAATTCCACCACTGGTTACTCAAAACGAATGTTGATGCTCTAATAATGAAATATCTTACAAAAGATTTGTTTACAACAGAAAACAAAACCTTATGCAAATAACGTAATAGCATATAGGCATTGAAAATTGATGTGCTTGTATACTGTCTGTTATTTTCATCCCACAGTTCTCGAAATTAGATTCAACCAGCTCCTCGAACTTGATGGGTGACTGCCCATCCTCTCGCAAACAGTTGCGAAACGCAGCAACTCTGCCGCATTGTCTGGCGAGGCTCCAAATAGCCCACAGAGTCGATTGTTCTGCGTTGAGCTGTCTCGACGAGCTGTCAGAGCAATATTTTAGTGAGATCGTTACGTTGGAGGCAGAAAATACCGGCGACTGTCTCTTCACATTCCAGATTTTGTAAAATCATAAAACGAATATATAATTTCTCATAAATTAAAGAAAAAATAATTATATTTAAAATTAGTTTTAGTACTTCGACAATAGTTTATTAGTCAAATCAAATAAGTTTAAAGATTTTCCATCGATTTTTCAAGTACAATTCATTCGCAAAGCAAAAAACTGCCCAGCTTCGTAGTTAGCACAAATTTTGTACAACTCTTGAAGGACGGAATTACGTGAATCCGTGAACACATTGAACGAATTGTTTTGAGAAGCGCAGCCAGAAAGTATTTTTCCTTGGTTGTCAACAACAAGAAAACCAGTTTGATGGGAAAATTTTATTGCAACAGATACATCGTATTCTGCACTATGTTTACACGTAATCACCACCAGAATTGAGACATTGTCATCCCATGGGATCAATTTCATTTGAATCCCTGTGTCACAAAAGTCTACCTCCTGTCTTAGTATAGTCATCAGCAACTCTGCACTACAATGAAAAGTGAAATTCTAATCGACCAGGATTTTTTTAGGTGTAATAGATGGTAGAAATGTGTCTCTTACTTTAACTTACCTTAACTTCCCTACCTTCCTCAACATGTAGATGAAGGCGACAGCGAAGCTTCACTCCATTAGATACCGCAAACATTTACTTTCAATACCCAACGTCATCAAAGGACATGTGATAGCTCTTAATAAATGTTATTTCATTTACATCTTAAAGTCAGTCCAAATTAGAATCTAAATATGAACAAGCAGATGTTTCACCTTCGTACTTATATTATTAACAGGTATCATATTACTTAAAGTTATCCCAAAAATATACATCGAGATTTTCCAGCTTATTTGTTTCGCGCCATGTCTTTTTAAAAATATCTCTTTACAAGGAGGATTCTGTACAAGTACGCTGTCCGGGCACCTTCGATTATTGAAAATCACGTTTTAACGGCCATTATCATAAAATATTTTTAAATCAGTTGTGTGGTTATGTTCCGGTAAGTGTAATGGTAAAATAAGGGAACTTCACGAAACTCTCCCGACAGACTACGCGTACAGGCGAACAAGCGCCTCCGACACACGCGCTGTTGCCCCACACTACCATACTCGTACACCTTCACGACATGAATGAAATCTGAAAACTTTACCCCTTACCGACAGACATTACGTTTCGAGGTCACGTTCATAACTTTTGTTGCAGCCGAACTCTATCACTACCCAAAGCCACGCATTAAAAACTCATTCTGCTGACAAGTACCTGCACGTTACTCGAACGACTGCATGTGATTCAGATGAGCGACAACGCTAAACCGTGGCTGTGGTACACAAAATACATTCTCACAAGCTGACTGCTGCATGGCGTGACATGGCGAGAGGACTCAGAGACGCTTATCCGCTGACCGGCACTATATGCTTATATACTATAAATTGAGTGTCTAATGACAGAGCATCAGCTGTGAAGCGATTATCCAATCGGGAGCTTCAATACTATCAATTTCAGGTGAAAGGAAGCTCCCGATTGGATAACTGCGTGGAACTGGTAATCTGTCAGAAGTCACAGTATTTGAATCGAGGTATGGTATACAGGTGTGTTCACGAAACTAATCGTACGAGTACGAACTAGCTCACGAGCGCTCGGAGACCCATAACTGGATGTTCGCGAAAGAGAAGGGCTTTCAGAGGAAAAGAACCGGTTAAGTAAGGAATAAAGAGACGTGTTTTGCGCATTGACGAAAAAATATAATAAAGAATTTCATGTTATCCTGATGAAATGGATGTTTGAAGAAAATAGACAATAATTGTCATGATTTTTGCGACAAACGGATTTGAAGCAAAAATGATTAATTTCCGCAACAAATGCAAACACATAATTATTACCATCATCACAAAAGACAGTGTCTTTTTCTTTGTTTGAATATGCGTCACAATGAAAGTGTCTATTAATTTTTATTATAAACCAACCATCTTAATACATGAGTTAAAAAAATAATGGTCTTAATACGCATCATGTCAGGCAGATTGTCTAGGTGGAATCGGCTAACTTTCGCTCAGAGCCAGCCGCTATCTTTGCGACGATTCTGGACGGGAGGTTCAGAGATTCGAGTCCCGAACTGTCGGCACCAGCTCAATAGCTATCCAGTTCTATCTCTTTCTGGAGGACAATTCTAGTGGCGGGTAGCTTTGAAAGCTAGTTTTCGAGCTATTATTTTTTTTTGAATTGGTAAAACAGGAATACTACCGGAGTAGTAACAAAGGGTCACCGCGAGCAATCGTTTTTTCGTATCATTGTCCCCTTCTCTCCCCAAACACACACACACGTATGTGCACTACAATACCAGAACGTCGGGTGCTTTTTAACAGTGCCCCGACTGAGGAGGTGCCGCGCTTGGGGATATACCTAAGGAGGGAACACCCCGCAAATAGACGTGAAGATCGGCGCCTGATTTCATCATCTAACGGGGAAGTAGCACCGTCACTGACCGGGATGAAACTATTCATTACACTAACGGGACTAATGACCATAGTAGTTGATAAGTCCGAAAACATCAATCAATCAATGAATAGAATTTCGAGATCGAGCTGTGCCTGGAGGTCATAATGTGATATCTCATTTCCACACTTACGGACAATGGCGAGCGCTCGCACCTGCTGCACTGTCAGTTCAATGGGGCTGCTGTAATGATGGCTGGACACATGCGGCATTCGGCGAATCCCGAGCAACCGCTCGCCGAATCCCGAATAGTGTGGACGGGTTGCTTGCAATTCGCCGAGCGCCGAACGTTCGGTATTCGCCCAACCCACCGCGTGTCGGTCTTTAGGACACATGAAAGGGTGCGAACATTCGCCCGACGCATCAGCTGTTCGGGATTGGACGAGCAGCTCGGCGAATGCCGAATGTGTGGAGCCGCCTTAAGAAACGGCCTGTCCGAGCGAGTGTCGTCGGGCGTCGGGAAATCACCCGTGACCGCGCCCTCGCTCGGCAGACGCGTGGAAGCGTGGGCGGAAGGCGCGTGAGCTGCGGCTAACGGTACGCGGCGCGGCGGCGCCGGGAGGAGAGTGGATAGCCATCCCGTGAAGGGCTCTCGGAGGACGGCGAGCACGGCGTGGCCGACCCAAGCGCTGTCGCCGCGCTGCCCGGTGGGCTGTGCACGGCCGCGGGAGTGGAGGCCCTCCACGACGCTCACAAAGCGTCGTGTCGAGGGGGAACTGTGTTCTTAAGGTGCTGCCAGTCTCTTTCCTCCTTTCTTTGGGTATTTTTTTCGCCGCTTTCATTGTGTGCTCGTTTGAATATTGTAAAAAAAGTATGGCCACTACATATCTCATTCGCTTTCCGTCTTAGAATGAGATTTGTGAAAAGTGAATATAAATGCGCAATACAACTCCGATATATCACTAACATGAAATTAAATGCTGGTTTCAAATACCACACAATTATCGAACCGTAACTGATTTCCTTCTAAGATTTAAGGCTTAAAGTTTTAATTTTCTTATTTATTATTATTTTTAAAATTACACGTCTATGTTATTAAAAAGTATCTCTCATTAAACAGTGTTCGCTTTGTAACGTAACTCTAGGCTTAATTTGTAAATTAATTGAGCAAACATGTCACATTGTTTATGTCCAACCACTATACATTATCGAATGTTCATGCACAGGTTTATTATTAACTACTGATGATGATGGTGATGATGATATAAGCCCATTGAATCCCTAAAAGGGCAGTGGTCTCCTGTCAGAATACAAGGGTGGTTCTGTTTATCTTTTTCGCTGAACCAGTCCTTAAGAGATTTTATTAACATTTAAAAATGTTTTGTAAGTATATTACTACATCGCATTAAAATGACTTCATTGCTCATCTCTTCTGTCTATCTCATCCTTAATGATCCTAATATTTTTTTCGTTCGATGTGACGTATTGCTCATTTCTCGTTTCTTTCGATGCATTCCTCACCGAATACTCTCTTCCGTTTCAGGCACACAACCCTTTCAGAGCAGCTCTCACGAAGTTCTCAAGGTTTCCGTCTCCAGCATTAGCTCTTATGACTAAAGAAGCTGGCCCTCTTCGATCTCCTCAATCCCTCACGACCAGGAAGGGAAGTCATTCACACCCAACCGCTTTTCCTGACACTGCATACAATTTCATATAGAGACCTTATTTTGCCGGGACAAATGAAAAGAGAATACATTTTTCTCCAGTAAAGGAAAAAGGAATTACTTTAGTTTCATATATTTTTTCTAAAAAATCATAATACTTGCATTCACCCTTCACAAAAGAAAACACGTTTATATTGGAGGCAGTCCCAGCTGCAAGACATTGTCACTATTTAATTGATAAGTTTTGCTTCAGACCCTCACTATTTCGAAATATAGCACTATAGCACGTATATTCATTCGAACAATATGAACAATACGAACACACGAATAAGTGTGTGTGTGAGTGTGTGCACGTGCATGCACTTTCGTCATTATGACAATTAGTCGCGACGTGCAATTATGAAACGCGTCATTGTCACATCATTATATCCAGTATTAATCTCAAGTAATAAGCCGATTGCAAAGAGGAAATATACAAAATGTTTGCACCTAAAACTAACATTTATAGCCATGCGATCAGTCATCGTCTATCTGGAGTAACAATATCATTGTATGGGTAACATCGATAGGGATGAAACAGATTTTTAGGCAATATTGGTAAGAGTGCTTGGTGTTTGCTAAGATTTGTGATACACTCAGAGCAGAACTGCACTTCTCTCTAACCACTTATTTGTATTTACGAGCGATTGATCAGTAAATTTTGCTGTCAAATGTATTGCCCACTTCGAGAATCGTCACCATTGAATCTCCGCATTTATTAAGAACTTCAGTCGCCCTAAATATAATTCGCAACTGCGTTGTTCATACTTCGCATACTTCGATCCAAGCCATGGAGGACCATGACAACACCCTATTTTCTGAGAGAGAAAACCCTTGCCGAAATGGAAATTCCCACCCCGTCGCTACCAGGCGGCGCGCTGTCTCCCAGCGAGAGCGCCACCATTGGCCTGGCTTATCTGCAGCAGCTCAGCGGCCGCCGAGGAGCGACGGAGGGCCTCAATGGGGCGAAGAACAGGTGGGTCGAGGAGGCGCGGTCCATTCAGACAATCCCATCTCCCCGGGCGCAGCCCCGAGCAGAATGCCGCGCGCCGCGAGTTGGCTCGGAAACGCAACCACGGGCCCCGCAGCGCCAGCGCCAGCGGCGGTGATGGTGATGGGGGTGATGGCGGTGACGGTGGCGGCAGTGGAGTGGAGTGGTGGTTTTGGTGGTGATGGTGGTGGTAGTGGTAGTGGTGGTAGTGGTGGTGGTAGTGGTAGTGGTGGTAGTGGTGGTGGTAGTGGTGGTGGTAGTGGTGGTGGTGGTGGTAGTGGTGGTAATGGTGATAGTGGTGGTGGTGGTGGTAATGGTGGTAATGGTGGTGGTGGTGGCGACGGTGGGGACGCAGCGGCGGTGGTGGCGACGGCGGAGGCCGCGGCAACTACGGCGGAGGCCGCGGCAACTGCAGCGGCAGAGAGCTGTGGGCAACGTCGCCGCCACCGTCTTCGTCTTAGATCTCATCGCCGCCGCTGTTCCCATTGCCACCGCCGTCGCCGCCGCAGCTTCCACCGTCCCGCCTGTCGGCCCCACTCAAACCCCGTGCCCCACCGCTCCTGTCTTGATTCACTCCACACCATCGTATTGGCTGAGGTGATTTAGTGGCAGCATTGTTTGATACGGCGTCACTGACTGGAAGGTTTTGGACTTCGAGACCCATCAGTGGAGAATTTTACACAAAAGTTATGTAGTTAAGTCGAATTTAGACGCTGTCAAGAGGAGAATTCCAGCCGCTGCGGCAGCAGCTCTGATCGGTAGTTTCCTTTGGTTTCTTCCATCAATAACATGTAAAGACAGAGAAGAACTCTAAAAGCCGCGAGTGATCTTGCTCTCATCAATCGTGTCCTCTCCCCTCCCTAACACAAGTAACTTAAACGCACAAGCCGAGAGACAATTCGATAGCTTGGAGCAGTTGGGCAGTGGCCCACTGGGGGTCATACCCAGAGGGGGAAAGTCCCCGCAAACTCACGTGTAGCACTATCTCCCGGTTATAGCACGTACTACACGCACGAGACTAATGGCCAACGTAGAAGAGGTGGTGTGGACAAGATATGATGTATATTCATGACCAGTTGGTAGTAGACTTTTTTTTAACATAACTAGGACAATGAAATGTCGATTATTCTAACGTCTGTAATTCAACTTTTAGATATCTCAAATTTTCTTCGTTTATTATGACTTTCTTTATACTTTTGGGATTTGGCAAATCAAACAGATTGGAATTATTCGATGTCTGATTTTTTTAACCCGACGATGCACGTGCTCTCGTTGTACAACGAGTGTTCCTCTAAGATTGATTATTAGGTGCGACCAACAGCACGTAGTTTTATGAGGAGTCAGAGAATACACGTCGGGGGAAAGGGGCGGGCCACGCCGCAGGGCAGCCTCTGCGCTTCGGAGCCCACGTGCGCCTCAATGGCTCATCTCCGCCAGCGCACGGCTCCCTTGCTGCCATTCTGCTCGGGTCCCAAAGCAACCCCGCCGCCTCCCTCGCCTCCGCCGGCCTCTTCCTCATCCTCCACCACCACCACGTCCCTCCCGACCCACCGCCGCGCCTGTGGCAACGCCGGTGCCGCCTTCGTCGTCTCCGCCGTGGCCATTGCTTCCGCCAATGTCTCCTTTAGCTCCGACGGCGCCTCTTCCTCCACCGCCTCCGCCTTCGCCTCCACCTTCTCCTCCTCAGTCGTCGTCAGTGCCTCCGCCGCCGCCGCCAGTGGCAAAGCCAGCACCGCCTGGCGCGGTCGCTTTGTGCGTCGCCGGGGGCTTCATTCGCAGCGCTGGGGTCGCTCGGAGGCGGTGCTCTCCACGTCACTCACACTCCGCAGCCCACAGCCTGCACCGCCGTCGCCTCACTCCTATGTTATATACTATTCGACTTGCATCGTTGGATCCCAAATTGTCACGTCTGCAATTAAAGCTCTACATTCTTTGAGAAATCTCTCCCGATCTACAGGTTCTGGAAAATGTCCGTACATCGATGGCTTAGCGTCAATTCATGGTCAATTCATGGTCATTTTTGAGTTAATATCCTTTGTGGAGACTTTTCGTACACATCTAGCTAGTTTAAAAAAGATGTATGTCCATACACAAGGATCGTGCTTTTCCCGGGTACACGAACATTTTTGAGTATGAGTATGTTATGTATGAGTAAGAGCACCTTTACAAACTAAGCCATAGGACGAACGATAGCTTACTTCATGGATATTATTTACATGGCCACTATTGATACAATGTTTTTCTTTCATCCAAGTTACGATTTCATATGCACGTATATGATACATCGCAAATGAGCTTATAAACCTTTATTAAATAATAAACAATTAATATTTTACACAACTTAGAACTCGATCAATTATGCACGGGAAATCCATTATACCAAAAGAATTTCAAAGAAGGGCATATTTCATACTTCAAGTGTGATTTTTCAACACCCCTGGAGTGGACATCACGCTTAGCACAGTACAAAATAGATTACTTCAGCAGTGGTGCGAGTGTGCAGGAGAAGAGAAGGGAAATTAACACATTTCGAATTAAAGATAACACAGTTTTCTAGATACCAAGAAATGTCGAAGAGTCAAGAAATTAGATATATCGAGCATTTTGAAATATCAAATAATTCGAATCATTATAACGGTAATTCAAGATATTGGGAATTTGAGTTATCTGTTAATTTAAATAATGGTGAATTTGAGATATTTGGGAATTCAAGCTGTCAGAGAATTAGAGAAATCGATTTAACGCAAATCGAGTTAACACGGTTGCACTACGCGCCTTCGCTCCGTGCTGCAGCGGGTCGCCTAGCACACGCACGTGGCAGGGTGTCTGAGCGCCACGACGGAAGGAGTCAGTCTCTGCTGCGGAAACAGCACTCGCGCTCTCGCCCCCAGCCTCCGCGCCCCCCCTCCCGCCCCCCGCCAAGCGGTCGTGTTTCTCTTGCCCTCCGGTGCCGCGCCGGCGCTAACTTCGCGACATTCGTGCGCCCGGAGTTTACACAGCGCGACGAACAAATGGAGCTAATTATGGGCACGAGGATGTTCAGTGTTAATTACGTGCTTCGGGCTTCCGGAGAATTGATGGACGGAACGCTTTTGTTTCCTTCGACGTACAGGGGAGGGAGAGTTAGGAATTTTTGTTCGTTCGTAGATGACTGAATAATAAAAAAGAAGTCACTGCATTCCACTTTACAACAGTATGTCGTTATAAATAGATTTTTAGAAGGATGATAAATGTCATTTAATACTCTGGCTCCCGTAGACAGTTAACAGAATGATTGGCATAAACAGCTATCAATTACTACTTTTACTGTCATGTGTTTATTTTCCTTTTCATAACTACATAGCAAATCTATTCTTCGTTAACACGACTGAAAGCGTAAGCAAAAGCTGTTGTTAGACCAGGATATTACACGAAAGGTTTTCACTCGAGTTAATATGACGAGAAAATAATACAACTTTAAAAAAGAAAAATCAGTGAAACACAAATAAAGAGCAATTTTCAAACAACATAATGTGAAAATGTCCCAGGGAAAACAGCAATTCGTGAACAACAGCTGTTTCACAAACAGGAAATAATAAATTTCGAATTACACTCGCAACAAACAGCACGCTTCAAAGACTTAATGTCGACCTCGAAAACTTAGCGACAAATCAGTCATCAAGATGGAATTTTTTATCATCAAATGACGAATTCAGAAGATAAATTTACTAATCGTAAATATAAAAAGACTATCAAATTAACACTGTACAACTTATAACCAGGTTCACATGAATCATGTATCGAGACTATGGAATCAATCACTAACGTGGCGCTAACGCGGCGCCTGCATACCATGCCAGGCCAGCCACGCACACCACACCACGCCGCACCGCGCCGCGCCACGCTACGCTACGCCACGCAAGGCATTTTCACGCGGCCGTCGCCCTCCACGCAATTACCCCCTCGCGCGGACCCACACATCTCCACTCCTCTCCTCTCCTCTCCTTTCACACCGTTCCGCTCCGCTCTGCTCGGCGCAAATGGAACGGCCGATGCGCGGCGTCGCGTCGTTCGGACGCGTAATCGCCCCGCGCGCGGAAAAGAATGGCTGGCGCGCGCGTTTTTCACCCAGTGGCGCTGCGCGGCGCGTCGTTCAAGTAATGCGACGCCCTTTCCAGGTGCGCTCGCCCATCCGACGCACCGTGGTACAAAACGCCCAAAACCACGCCATAATGGCCATAATTGCAAATTGCGGGTTTGGATTTGCGTAGTGTGTATTGGTTTTGGAACTTCCTAAATTTCAATGTTTTTAATACTGAAATTTCAAATTTCAGCATGGCGGCTTCAAAATGACGCATTGACGCATCTAAGAATAAACAAATCTGAGTAGGAATATACCTACAAAAGGATTTCGAGGTCGCTGATTAAGGTTAAAAAGAAATTTCAAAATGAAAGTGGCAACTTCAAAAATTTAAGCGGATTGCGTAGGTGGATATAAATATTTTCGAGATCGAAGAAATCAAATCTCCTTAAGCAGCAAAACTATATATAAGAGCAGTCAAAAGTTTTTTTTTTTGTTTTTTTTTCTGAATAAGGACATTCCATTTCATAAGGAAATACATTTGACTGAAGTAATACATGGAAAAGAAAATATAACCATCATCATTCATAACTAACGTTAGGCTGCATAAGTTAAAATTAACATCATCATTTAAACATTCGACACCTATGCTTAGAAATATACGTAACTTATCGTTAGAAGTGCCTTCTAACTGCAAATATAAAAGAAATCCTGAAACAATAATTTATGAATTTAATACACTTATTATTTAAATACAAATTTTTTAAATATAAAATCTATTATTTAAATATAAAACTTATTTAATAAACTTATATTAACGTATAATCACTGAAAAACACTAATTGGAGCTTTTCGACCAACGGTAACTTTTCGAGATCGTGAGGGAAACAAAACCGGCTAAAATAACAGTCTGCTGAATAATTGCGCTCCATAATGCCTTCTCAACGAGATTTGATAACGCCAAATGCTGCGCGGGCAATTTCATTGTGCCGTTATGGCCAGGGTTCGGGCGACGTCGTGCCAGTGTGCGCCGGCCGAGGCACCGGGGGCGCGCGCAGATCGCGGCAGCGCTGGTCATTCGGAGGAAATGATGCGCGCTTGAGGAAGGGCCCGTCAGCAGGGCTGTGCGGCGCCGCGAGCGCGCTGCTCGCCGACTTCGAAAGGGAAAGACCGGGAGCGCGAATCACTAATCCGTGGCTCCAGGTGAAGGTTGAGGCTTTCCTTTTCGTTTGGTTGTACGAAACGCCACTAGTATTGACATTGCGGTTAAAGAAATATTGCGGATGGGGGAGGACATGGTTTAAAAACTACAGTAAAATGTCGATTACGGAATTACGATTAACGGAACTAACTCATTGGGATTACCTAGCACCACGAACTAAGTACAATATCCCCAGAAAAGAGACAAATTCAAAGAAAAAAAAAATAATTATTCAGTTCTTCATTCTTGTTGATTTTCCACATGATTGGTTGCAAAACATGAGAAATACTTTTAGGGGCCAAATAAAACTTATAGTGTCATATGGGAAGTTCTGAGTTACTGGAAACTCGTTGAGAAAGATATTGAGTTGTGCATGGCACGTTTAGAAAATGGTCAAGATACGTGTTTCTTCAAACATCATTACAAGTTTGGTATATGTTGCAGCGAATATTATTCACGGGTTTTCTAAATGTGTCGTATACTTTCTTTTATTAAAAATTGTAAATGGGTTACACAGCTCGACACGTCTTGTCGCCTGGTCACGTCATTAACAGAGGCGCTTAGACTGATGTTATTTTAGAGCAGACGAAACTAAACGTGCGATGCTTCAACTTTTGGTGATGCTTTCATCTAATGATTGTTTTCTAAGAAGTGTTACATTCGTTCTAACATCGACAATTTGAGAATGTTCACTTCAAAGGAAATTACAAAGCTCCTTCACACTTTTAAAATGTTTGGAATAATGCAATTTGGGAGCAAGTTTGCTTACAAACAAAACTTGTTCGCTACGGATCTCCAAACTCTTCGCGATAAACAACCGCAAGAAAATAAACGACACAACGCAGCGCGGAGGCAACGCAAGGCTTCGTTGGCGGAAAACGAGACGCGGCAGAAGTCGGTCGCCCACGGGGCGGATGGTAGGTTGGTTGTTAGTGATTTCGGGCGCGTTAACTGCTAAGATCATTATTCTCGCAAGTGTAGTGCATGTTTCCACCCGGAAAGTTGCGGAGATTTCCCCCGCTGGAAAGCGAGATCCTGCACGATCCTACCGTTGGCTAGCGAGTTTGGCCGGTGGTGTTGTAGTGCATATTAGTGTAAATGTGTATGTAAGGGGGTGAGGATAGGACAAGGAAGAGGAAACAAAGAACGCGCGCAGTCCGTGGCCTATTTGTTAACGTGCTGCTCCGGCAAACGGACAGAGGTCGCAATGGGCGAGAATGCCAAAGGGGAAAACAAGCGCAAGGACCGAGAGGCCACAGGAAGCAGGCTGTCGGCGCGCGAGCCATAGGCAGAGTTGGTGTAGGAGGTAGAGGGGCGTTGACGGAGACGGGGACGGTGGGAGAGCAGTGGACAAAAGGAGGACGGAATGGTGGATTCGGGAAGGAAAGGAGACTGAACAAAGCGCAGTGGGCAGCAGCCAGAAGGATGAGTGTTAAGGAGCAGGGGGGGGGGGGCGTTGAGAGCGGACGGGGCAATGAGTAGTGGATGATCTGGGGGGACAGAAGGGGGGAAATGGTCGACGAAAGCGAGATGCCAGCGAGGGACAAGGGCAAAAAATTGGAAGAGCGAGGAAAGAGAAGTAATGGTACGAGCGAAGTGGACAAAAGAAGTACCCTCCACTACTCCGATGGAGGCAAATGGGGCAGAGTGGTGGGTACTGTGAGGGCGGTGAGTTGGAATGGAAGCAGTGGCACCGCAGGAGACTAGCGAGGAAAAGACGGCAGGCGAGGGAGAAGTGGACGGTTGGAGGTGGGGAGTGGAAAGGAGGGTAGAAAGAGCGGACGCGATAGAAGAGGCAAGGGGCAGCGGAATGGTGGATGGGAGGCGGGGGCAGGTCGTGAGAGGTGAGAGTGAATTGGGCGGAAAGAAGCACCCGAGAGAGGAGAGAAGTGGAGACTGGCAGAGGGCGCACGGCGGAGAGCCCGATGGGGCAGAATAGATTGCGAGAGCGAGAGGGTTAAGGTATGATCCAGGCAGAGGACAGCAGAAGGGGAACCGGTTGAAAGAGACACGGGATGGGTAGTGGGTAGTGTGGCAGAGGGCTGCGGAGTGGCCGATGGTGTCAGAGTAGACCACAGAGGAAAAACATGTCTTCCCCCTATGTGGAGATTGTGAGAGCGGGGAGGACAAGAGGCGATGGAGTTGTCGGGAGGCAGATTGGGGAGAAGAGGGTGGACGGACGGGGGGGCGAGCGGACGGGCCGGGCGGTCGAGGACGGGGGGCGGGGATGGCGGGCGCGGTGGCGGCGATACGGGCGGGCGGGACGGACGTGGCACCCAGACGGGCGGGCGGGCGAGCGAGGAGGCGAGCGAGAGGCGAGCGGGAGGGCGGGCGGCGGCGGCGCGGGCGGGCGGCGCGGCGAGCGAGCGAGCGGGCGAGCGAGCGGCGAGGCGGGAGAGCGGGCGGGCGAGCGGGCAGGCGAGCGAGCGAGCGGGCGGGCGGCGCGGGCGGGTGGCGGGCGGGCGCTGGTGGAGGCGGAGGGGCGAAGACGCCCGCGAGCGACCGCGGGAAGCTAATGAAGCCGACGGCGGGAGGGGGAGCGGCGGAGGGCGCGGGGCGGCGGAATGAGCCGGCGCTGGCGGCGCGAGAGCAGCGCGCGACTCGATATGGAAATGAGCTCCTCCGCCCTCGCCTTCGCAGCCGCTGCCCTTGTCAATACCCTTCCGCAGGGAGCGGCGCCACCCGAGGCGGAAGAAGAGGTAGCGTGCGAAGCTCTGCGCCGGAAACATGGACTTGTTTGGTTTTTGAAAAATTAAATCAATGATAAATTTACTATTTTTAAATTTTGGTGCAAACTATTCAATTCATGTCATACGACCCATTTAAATATTTTTAAAGGAATGTTGAACTGCGACTTTGTGAATCGCGATCAAAGGTGTCAAATCGTTTTACGAGGAAGAATGTGCCTAACCGTTACCATTGGAAATTTGGGGAATGCTATAACTTTTTTATCACGATTATATCCAGCACTGCCTGCCCTGACGGTGACGTCATTATAATTGACCTTTAGGTAGCGGTCTCCTTAATCGAACATTTGTTTCTATAACTGATCCTTATTGTTGCTATAATCACTTCTTTGACGTCCGAAAGGAGGACGAAAATATTTTTGGACCATTTTGCATTATGCATTGCAACATTAATATTTCACTACAACTGTGTCCAAAACAACGTTTCACCATATTTACCATCAACGAATTCGCAAAACATTCACATACTATTTAGCCTCCAACCACCTCCTGTACCGAGCACACTCACGTACATCCCCGCCAACTCTATTACTACTCTGCTCGTAACAAACACCATCCTATCACCACCACCTCCACTTCAGTTCCCTCCGACGTTGTTCCTCCTCCCGCTATTTCCGATGCTATCACGACCAGCCCCCTCCTCCAACGCACGCGCTTCGCCAACTCCACGCTGGTCATCGCTAAGCCAACTGGCGTCGGCGCCGACGTCGCCGCGTTTGCCTCGCCCGCCGACCCCGCCCCGTCCCTCCCCGCTGCCTCGGCCGGTACCCCCGCCTCCGTCGCTGGCCCACTGCTGCCCCGGCAGCGTTGCCTCTGCAGCTGCCCCCGCCCCCTGCTTTGCCCGCCGCCGCCTCTCCCACCCCGCCACCTCGGCAGCCGCCGCCGCCCCCGCAGGGTCGAGGCGCGGCCGCAACCCGCAATAACGAGCTTCTCTGCGCCGCGAACCGCCACCCGCCGCCGCCGCCGCCGCCGCCGCCGCTGTTCGGCCCCGCCCCCGCAAATGAGGAGCAACGGCCCGCGGGTACGGCGCGGCACGGCGTGGCGGCAGTGGTGATGGCGGCGGCGGCGGCGGCGTTGGAGGTAACGGAGAAAAGAGGAAGCAATGAGGGGAAAGGTAATGGTAGCAGGAGAGGCGATGAAAGTAGAGATAGAAGTGGAGGTGGAAGTAAAGGTGGAGGTTAATGTTGCAGTAGACGTAATTTTAGGTAAAGTTGGATGTACTTGTAGTTTTAGGTGTGGAGGTGGACGTGCCGATGGATAGAGGTGGTTTACGTTGTGGCGGTAGACGAGGTGGTGGAAGTGGATGAGGAGGTGACGGGTCGTAAGCAATGTCCCTCCTCAGACGTCATGCACGATGCTGCGAAGCGAAAAATATCTTTCCTCTTTAGTACCACCAGTGGAAGCAGCAGCAGAGCGTGCGATGAGACGGATGGCGACGGAGGTGCCGCTTGTGGTAGCTGTTTTACCCTCAGGGCCAGTGCGAGTGCCCTCTGCCACAGCAGACTGAGTCGATTTAGCAGCCGTCGCTGATCCACCAGCCAGGGAATGCCGGCTCGCTACAGTGCGTACCTTTGGAAGGAGCCTGTATGGAAAATGAAAAGGAAATACACAAATTTGAGTATTTGCTGAAGAAAGCCTATGTTGCTATGCAAGCAATTGAAAAAATGTTACGTCCGCGAGTGCATAATTATATTTAAATTAATTGAGTCTGCTACCTTGCTACTATTCAAATTGCATACAAAAGAGAAAAAAAAACTTGGAATCTACTGAGATACCATCTTTACTTCAAACTTTCTGCAGAACCATAGAAAATGTCTGCTCAGCCAAGGAACGCTGAAGCAAGATGACGCAGTTGAAACGAAAATCAATCATAATTCTGAAATCAACAGTGCTTGCGCACTTATCAATTTCTGGATCAGTCTTTTCCACAAAAAGAATCAAAATACAGCACATAGAATGAGAAGATACAGTTAAACATTTTCAGTTAAAAACTGATGGCAGAAAAATTAAAATGATATTGTTTGTAAAAGCTGAGAGCAAAGAAAAACTGTTAAAACTGTAGGCATGGTTGGACTCGGCGTAAGTGAGAAACGTGAAATAAGAGAACAGTATTTCAAAAATCCGCAAACAGCATACGGAGTGGAAGAATACTTCACGAAGAAAAAAACAACCAATAATAGCACAGAACTAAAGGAAACAACCAATTATCCGCAGACCGCTTCGGAAACATCACTAGCGAGCAACACGGAACGAGGAAGCACTGCGGAAGAGGAACCAGCCACGGACGACGAATACAAGAGCGCGGGGCAGGGGGGAGGGGGAGGGCGTAGTGCTTTGTGGCGTGGGCGCCAGAGGTCAGCCGTCGCCCCCCCCCCACGCGCCTGCGCCTAATGGCAGATCGCAAACTTGCGCCCTAATTTGCTTTAATTTATTTCGCCCCCGCCGCCAGGGTAGGCCCCTAATCGCCGAGTAACTCACAATGATCCCCCTCGAGCCGCGGGGCCCCGTCCGGGCACCGCCCACGCCGCGGGCGCGGCGCTAAAAAATGGAATTCCGCGCGCCCGCGCCCTCCGCGCGATCATCCGTGGAACAAGAAATACCCGACAGCGCGCCACCTCTCAACGGTTTAAAAAAATTTAATATTTGCTGTGAACAAATGGAATTTACTGTACACCTGATCGGTATTTGGTAACTTTATATCACGTGTAAAATGCGGAATATAGAGTTCATACATATCTCAGATAAGGAAATTTGTGAAACCTTTTTAACAAAAAAAAAAAGATGAATATACGCCTGGTGACCACAAAATATTCGTTAGAAAAATGGTCTTCGAAAACATTCGCTCGAAATTCAAGGTTTGAAACTCCACGAAATGTGGAGGAATGTGTCAGTTGCAACATGAATCATATTGCTTGAAATTACATACGTTTGTGTAGTCTTAATGATTAACTGCTTGAATACGTACTGCTTTAAGAAATGAACACGGAATAATAAAAAACGCGGGAAATTATCACTATTCAAGGTGGTGCAGATAAAGTGACTTCGCTGAAGAAAACGTGCTACAAAATTACTTGCGGAAGAGACAAACATCCTACAAAGCATTCCCATTGAATCGTCTATGGTTGGGAATTTGACATCTTTCCTAGAGAAAAAGGTATCAAGTTCTTTTTCGGTCACCTACCCTAGAAATGTCTTGTAAATCATATTTGAACTGTGGATATCTTGTAACAAACGAATAAAATGTAACGAATTTTGACCTGGCTATTTTACGAAATCGATCTCAATTTGCAATCACACCGAAATGAAAGCCAATTAATAAATTCTTTCTTAGCGATGCGACAGAAAATAAACGAAACAAACGCATCGTCGAGTTCTTACGTTCGCGCCCAGCGTATACGAAAACAGCCAGACGCAACGAGCGGCGCAGATCTAGCACGCCGCTCCCGAAGGACTCGCCTCTCCACCTGAGGCTGTTCTTGTGCTGGAGGGCAAGACGCCTCAGCCGGCGGCATGAGCCGACGAAATTGGAAGGCGACGAGTGCATTTCCATTTAATATCATTTCCCATTTAATGCATATAATATTTTCAATTTCTACTTATCTCCTTTGCTCTGAAAATATTTTATGTTTATCATGTGTTTTCCCACATTACAAGATCTACCAAGCCTACTCTTGTTAGTATAAGGATTTACAGAAGGATAAGGATTACATTACATAAGAGCAAAATCTGCAAAACCAACATTTCATCATAACTAGACATCATGTTTATTCCTACCATGTGAATGGTAGTACATCCTAGTCTGTTATTGATAAATCAAGCCTCTTTTTCACTTTTGAGATGAATTGCGAAGTCTAAAGACATTTTTCACTGGAATAAAAATTATAATACATGTTTTCAATAAATGCTTAAACACAACAACACTCACCCCCATGATTGGTTAATGGTCCTTAAACATGTTTTTGTACTGCGTGATGTGTACCTGCAACAGACACACAGAAGATCAGATGCAGTCAAAAAATTGAAGAGTAACAGAACTTATTCGCTAGAATTTTTCGTGCATTGAACAACAGCTAACTGCACCATCAACAGTTACATCGATCGAGGTAGTATCTCTACACGAATTCTATGATTGTGACATAACATAATTGAAATGATCTCTTATAAATGTGCAATAAAATCACGTTCTTTAGAAGTTACTAGCAATACATACAATAAAATAAATTTCACTTGTGTATAGGGAAAAATATAACTTACAAAGACGTATTGGTGTAAGGCATGTGCTGTCAGTCAAAATGCGGTGAACGAAGTTTGCGATGTAAATAAGCATTTGGCGCGTAAAGCGAATATTTGTTTTACTTAATGGAATATTCCGTGTTGCATGAATAAGCTATGAACGAGTCTCCCACGAATCTACATTCCAAAAACGAAAACAAGGTATGCATCAAACTAAAATATTTTACTCTTAACAACATATTTGTTGAAAATAATTTGTTGCTTCGTTAAAAAGGTCTGCTAATTTACACAGATGAAACTCGTTTTCTTCACAGGCAGAACATACTGGTACATTCAGGAAATTCAGTTTTGCAGGCAAATAAGAAATTTCTAATATTTTTACGAAATATTCCTTCCTCCTATTCACTACCATCCATATTTTATCGTGTTCTCTATTTTCTCGACATATTACGCAGTTCAGTAGAAAAGAGTATAGTAATGCCCGTTTTGTTGGTGCCTGGTAACGAATAAGTGGATAAATTAGTTTCCTATGTGTAGTAAATTACTTCTTCTAACACGTGTAGTCATACCAACCCAGGAGGACTCAGTTAAATACTTCGAGAACATATTGAAAATATTGAAACTTAATGTAAAGTACCTCGAAATATCTAAATATCGGTTTCAAACTCACAGGGTCTCGAATTCCTTTAAATCGATCGAAGAATATCAGTTTTGGAGAGTATCATCTGAATGGTTATGCGATTGTGTTGACCACAAATCAGAGCCAGATGTTTGCTCTCAATCGATCTTTTTGTACAAAGAATCCCCGAAACGTGGATTTTGATTACACAGTGTTTTAGAGTAAAATTTATTTTATATAGGACCAAGAATTGTCCATTTCTTCGATCCCAAGCCCCACGTTAGAATTTATTCTATCAAAAAAGCGCTGAATTCGGACAGCAGAATTTCAGTCCTACTGTTTACTAAGTAAGTGCGTAAGTGCGAGATAGTAATAAAAATTAGCAGATCACGAGTACAAATAATTTGGGATACCCCACAAACTGTTTATTTAAACCAATGAAGTCGTTACGTCCGATGCTCCGTCATTTTCTAAACAGTTAGAGGTTTGTGCAATCGAATTTCTAACGTCTTTTCTTAAATATTATTTTCGAAAATATTTTCACTTACTTCAAATGACCGCGCGTGGTCGTACATATATTCTGCTTCTCATAATCCAACCACTGTGAATATTGTTACACTTGAGCAGACTTTCAGAATTGGCGCAAAATACCCCTATCAATTATTACAATGAAATTGCAAACTTCATTTTTGCTTCGACAGTCTAAGAGCCTACCGCGCAGTCTTGGGACGCTTCAATGCCTCTGCAGTGCTAGGAATCCTTCCCATTCTCCGAAGGCGCTTTTACTTGCATAATATCATCCTTTCGGTAGCGATATGGCGCAAGCGGCTAGTAGGAAGTCTGTGCACCCTAGAACGTAAAAGCAATCGAAAGCACTATCGATCTCATGTGCACGCACTGTGCAAGTTTCGCGTCACTTTCGTGCATCTGCGCATGCGGAAGTGATCGAGATTGCAATCGATTGATGCTTGCTAAGGCGTGCACTAACTCCCTAATGAAACAGATCGCTTTTCTACGCTGCTCGGCGGGTGTCGCTAGGCTGTGGGGCTACAGCAGCCGCTCAAAATTAGATAGAAATTGAAGAAGGCAATCGCTCGTCACCTCCGCTGCCAGCTGTAGCTGTAGCCGGGGACACGCAGGCCATTGTTTCCGCAGTGAAACTGAGTGGCCCAAGGCCGTCCGTAAGGTCGCCATTCCGCGTCCACTACCTCCACCTCAGGGGAGATTTCTTCGATTATGACCTTTGGCCGACCGATTTTTTTCCAAGCTGCCTAGAGTTAGAATTTGTGGCTCTGAATTTTTTTTTAAATTTTATTTTATTTTCTTCTTTTTTTAGGAAGGAATTAATTTGCAGGACGTTGCATTTCCTACGTTCACTATCGCCGAAGTTCAGAGATCACTATAACCGAATCTTCTTGAGCTTATTTGTAATGTAAGTGAAACGGAACTACTGACTTAAATTCACTATAACCGGACTCTACTGTATACAGAATATTGTCCAGCTTAAGCGCTCTTGACCGGTGGCAAGGGCAATCTAGAATAGCCGTCGGTGGCGAAGGGGCGTTGCTGCGGCACAGCAGTGCGGCGCCGAGAAGGTCACCGCAGCGGTGGCATCGTGTGGCTGCGTCTGTAGGCCGAGCGCCACGCTGCGCCGCTCGCGCGCCCACCCGCGAAAGGTTACCGCACGCCGCGCCACCCGCCAACACCCTACCGCCTTCGCCCCCACCCCGACTACCGCCAACCCAAACGCCACCACCTCCTCTGACACTGTCACTGCCACTGCCACTGCCAATGCCAATGCCAATGCCAATGCCACTGCCACTATCACCGCCTCCATTGCCGCCAACGCCAATGACGGCGCCAGTGCCGCCACCACCGCCGTCACCACCCCCAACACCATCACTGCCACCGCCGCCGTCACACAACCGTTTTATTTTCCACTAATCCGCAACAAAACTCCCTCGCCTTCACCACCGCTATCATATCACGACGAAGCACCTCCCTTCGCAAGGCGACTGTGCGATCCACTGCAGAGATGCTGTTGATGGCAAACGAGAAGGAAAGCGTCGCCCACCAGAATGGATCGTCTCGGCTTGCCTGATGATTCAGACCGATGAAACAAGATTTCAGAACTCGAATGGGATACATACAGGAAATCGACAATGATGGAAAACAATGAAATAAAGTAATATTCCTCATAAAAAAGTGGGAAACAAAGATACATTAATAATTCTGCAAATAATTCAATTATGTTCGTAAATCATTAAAAATGTAAGTAATAATGGCGTAAATGAAGAGGCATGAAAAGAAAAAGAAAAAAGTATTATACGCTTCTTGTATTGATATATGGGTCTTTTCTTTAAAAAAATGACTTGAGAGTATTATTATAACAAATTCAACAGTAAAAAATGTTTTATTATACCTCGAAGTAAAAACGCTAGTATGCTAGATAGCACTTTAAGACATGTTGAATGGATCTTCAAGATACACCTTACAGACGTATTAGGTATTTTTGCAAAGCCGCCTTATGGATTCGATTTTTTTGAGATAAAAGTGACCGGTAAGAAGCAGGAAGAACGATGAATATGTTTCAAAAACAATAATTAATTTGGCAACGTTCTTGAAATTCAATACACCTGGGGTCTTAATGAAGCATCTATAAAGATGGACTTCTTGTTGATTATTCCAAGGACGTAGGAAGTAAATGATGATGGGCGGATAAGAAGACAATAGATGTCACTGGAAGTACTTTTCCATTCCCGTTTATTAGGCAGCCGTGCCTTTTATTCGGAATGACATTAAACAAAATATTAAAACGCGCCAACAAAAGCAAAAACATACAAACATCGAAAAATAATTGCAAGCGTTTTCTAGAAAAATTATATTTCGCTAACTGCAAAACACTGAAATGAAGTTTACGAACAAATTCAAGTGTATGTGTAAGAAATGGACAAAACTACCAGACGAGTTAAAATACATAATTTCATATCAGATTGATTTCTCAAATCAGAGTCGTGTCAGTTCAACGTGCTGAGTAAATTATCCAAAGACCCTCTTGTCTCTAAGGCACATTCCTTTCCATTCTTTTGCGACAAAACCATTGTTGCGAAGTCAGTTTCAACTATTCCATTACGAAAAGCAGTGTCTCGAAAGACACAAGACAGCCCACATTCAAAGTGCAGATAAAAAGTTCTCCTAACTTTCAGCGCGCAGATCAGACGCAAATTAGCTCGTAACCCGCTTCAACATCGCCAGAAGGGCACTACTTAGCCGAGTTGGATTTTAATGCCTCTCCCGCCTCCCTTCCTTCTCGGAAAATGCACTTCCTGGCGTCGCTCGTCTGGGCAAATTTCGCTTCCTTCCGGAGCACCCAGCAACCACACTTCGTTGCGTCTATCGGTTCACGCTTGGAATGACACTCGACGGTTCTTCGGGGTCTATTATCGAAGGCGCAATTTTTTATACCCTCGGGAAGAGCACAGCGGAGGCTGCCGAAGCTAAACTTATTCTACTCAAAAAATAATTTCGTTCTCGAATTTCGCAGCACGACCGATGCTCCAATAGTTTCTCCCTGACTGAGTTTCTTCCTTCTCACATAATTTGTGAACCAAGCAACGAATTTTATAATCGAAGAAACAATGTATTATCAATGAAGGAGAGATATGTGACGCAAACATTTACAAAACAAAGCTTTTTAACACCTCCGCAATGAAAGGTCTGATTAATCTTGAGCGAATGGACCTAAATAAAGTGTCTTTTGGTCAAAGCGTTGTTTTGTTTGTGACTATACTCTTAATAACTATTTTAAATTATTTTCGTTTTCTTGGGTATTTAACTTTTCATTTTCGTTTTCTTAGGCTCAGATTAAATTACAGTAACTTCGTCAGGTTGCATGGAAAAGATAATGCATAATAGGAGTCGGTTTCTTAAATATCGTTAATTAATTAAAGAAATTATATTTCATTGTTCTTTTAAGTCTGAAGGCTTTTATAATGAAAGTTATATTTGAGGATAATTCACAGTTCGATATTTATTTCAATATTTTTATCTTCACAACTCATGTTATTGAATTTTGGTAATTTTTATACAATTTGAAAGACAAAGCTATTTCTTTCATACAACAAACACACAACCAAACAAAACTGTTCAACGGTTCGTTTTTAACTATATGGTTCATGATGTTGTACATTTTTAAACTTAATTTCTAGTTGTTCGCAACTGTTTGAAATGTTAACCTTCTACTTTAAAATTTATTTCATTATTGAGACACAGAAACCATTCAGTATAATTAACAGTAAATAAATAAATAAAATAATAAGTGTCATTTTCATCATTTCCTTTAATAGACATCGCCGAATCTTGCGTTAATTATTATCCGAGCACCTAAGCATTATCTCAAGGTCATTAGTCCCATCTTCCCTCAAATTTGCAAAGCACGACCATTACAACACTTGAGTGTGCAGTTAGAGAAGTCTCGTGACAGGAGGCCATGAGCCTGAACACGAACAATTATCACAAAGAGTTTCGTGCGGGGCTCTGAATGGTACGTGCGAGTGAATCACTCTCACTCAACATGTGGCGGCTTTGATGTTCATCAAGATTGTTGAAAAGGAAAGTGTTATGCACACCCGTGCATCCTTCATCAAGTCGGTGATGTGTTACGGTGTCTTACCTATCTTTCACGCGTTAACTTGAAAACTAACATAAGTGCCAACTGATCAGGAAGCGATACGCTACAGTTAATGTTTCTTTCGTGAGAACTCTACCATAACTCTCGTAGCTGAACAAGCTGGACCACGTTACAATGATACAATCCATAACTCCTTCACGCCCAAGCAAATGTCGGACTGCTCGATATCTTCAACGGATGCACGAAAAGATATGGAAACTCGTTACTTCTGTCCGCCTCCAAATCGACGTGCTCGCATATATTCACATCATACTGAATTGTCCCTTCTCTTTTCTGATTTGTTTCATTGCGCGCGATTGTACAACTGTAGACGTCTTGATTGTGCAGCGCAAAAATACATCTTGCGTAGCTTGTGAATTGTTGATTCTATCGTGGTTTTCATTTCAGTTATGGAATTGTCATGCGACACTTTCAAGAAGCTTTTGCAGGTATTCGTGTGTTAATCGCGCAACTTTTCTTGACTGATGACCTAGCTTCCCCCTCTCTATCACAATAAACAGTTGAACGCAAAAGCTCGCAGCGAGCACTGATGACGAAACATTCCAAATATATCTTCACTGGCGCAAAATAGAAAATATTTCTTATTGAAGACGAGAACTCCTATCAGAGATTTCCTCCAAATAGTGATGTGACTGAATTTTCTCGGCCGGTTTTGTCTCTCTGTACTGAGAAGCGGTATTGCCAGCGGTAAGCGTTGCGAGGACGGCCGGAAAGGAGAGTGGAGGTAGGCGGGGCGAGGCGTGTCCGTGGCGCGCGCGGGGGCGGAGGCGTTGGC
>BOPP01000113.1:780639-794224 GCA_017312745.1 Gryllus bimaculatus | reverse complement strand
GAGGGGGGCGCCGCGGGGGCGCAATCTCACGCGCCGCCGGCGAGAAGACGCTCGCCCGGGGCGAGGGAGCAGGCCACCCCCGCCGGCCCCATGCGGGCGCCGCCGCTGCGGCGGAGGGCGCTCTCGGGGCCTCCTCCGCCCGCACGGGGCGACTGTGCCGTTCCGCTTGCGGTTTCGAGGTGAGAGGACTCGCGCTTCAAACACGGCAGTTAAAGCGAACGGTATGCTAAGATTAAAAGTGCCCGTTCAAAGTCAAGAATTGCCCGGAGAGGGGGACACTATCATCCAATCGTGAGACGTAAATTTTTGGTATTGAAGATCCCGGCTGTATTAGTGTCTCTCTTTCTTTCTTTAAGCCAGTGTTCTAAAAGGGACTGTATTAATCGAAGTAAAGTAAGTGCGGATGAGCTTACAAACTTTTCAACAATAGGGAAAGAGAGGAAAGGGTTAGAGAGGGAGACAGAGAGAGAGAGAGAGGGGGGGAGTGAAGGGGGAGAGGGAGGTTGAGAAAAAAAGGAAAGGGTAAAGTGGTACTGATTAATGTGATGATGATTGTCTTATTTTTTATTGAAAAATAGACCAAATGTGAAACAAAAAATAATATCCTTTACACTTCAAAGTTTTGAAAATATTTTCTTGCACTTACTTTATACTGTTATTATATCAGAGATTTTATTATTTGAGTTCCTAAACATCCGCTTTATAGAAGCACTGTCACCTCATTACTGTCAGAGTACGTTACCTCTATGGCACGCTCTATCACGAAGATGTAGCTGGACTCATCATCCGGGAACAGTATCAAACTGTAATATCATTATCGTTTCCGATATCACAATTGTTATCACAAAACCTTTTCCCCCAACAATACGCCAAATATCTTCACCGGACATAACAATGCATAACATTAACTCTTTCCTACTGACAAGATTTTACAATTCTCTCCGAACTGCAACAAAACATTTTTCCAAAAACACTGATTTCCACGAAATCATCTTATGTCGTACTCATATAGTTGCCTTTGAGATTGATACTGTCGTCGGTTCCCTTACTCGTAAGATAACAAGTGGATGGGAATTTCACAGGGTGAACTAATCCTCTAGAGTAACACACGTTTTTGAGGGAAGGAAAATTCATAAAGTAGTACACATTCAAATGTAAAAAATGGAATTTGGGGAAATCATTTCCTTATACTCGTCATAAAAAAGCAAATTCGAAATAACACTTCATATAACACGACGGTCGTTATTTTCAAACTGTTGCCTAAGAATGACATTTTGTTGTTGATTTGTGTTCTCTTCATTGATTGAATCTATTTCATTTAGTATATACAAAGTTGAGATATCATTTTTCATCAAATCGGAAAACATATCATCCCAAAAGCAGGAGGTAAGTTTGTGTGAGTGTGTGTGTTTGGCACAAATATTTCACGTGCTCGGTGATGAGCATTAATAAGACTCAATCGCTCTAAAAAAAGTATATTATCGTTTTATTAACATTTTAAATACTGGAGTTACCTGAGCAAAATTGAAACCACGAGTTGTGATGACCGCATCACCAATTGTTTTAAAGTTACAGAATCTAGATGAAGAGTTGCACAACGTTTGCTTTGTGACCCGGTGCGCGGCGAATAAATGTTCGCCTTTCTTTTGCTGCCGTCTGTACCACCGGTCGGGAGTCCTGGCAAGCCTTGCTGCAGCGATACGGCACTGGCGTCTGTAAGGTCGTGGAACTCGGTCGGGAGCGATCGCCCCTCCAAAAGCGCAGATAAGCGGAGGTCGCGCATCAACATCAACATCAGCAGCGAATGGCATTAATCACTCCGCCCAATGGAATAACAGTATACATCTTCCCTTGAGCATGGTACATAGTTGGGTAAAGTGTACACTGTTTCATGAAGGAAATTAAGTGTATTCTGGGTTATGGATTAACAAACACTACGATCATATCAGTTGGTTCATATGGTGTCGGAAAGACCGGACAATGTGTGTCATGAGAGAGGAAAGGAGGACATGCCTGCCCCCCCCCACACACACACACACAGAAGGTACAGTGCCGCACAAGCCGCGGCAGTGGCGTCGATGGACCGCGCGAGGGTGAACGACTGGCGTGCTGGCGACGGCGCGGCGTGGCGCGGAGCGGAGCGTCCAGCGAACGGGCGCGAGGGCTCGGAGCCTGGGAACGCGCCCAGCGGGGCGTAACCGCGTCCTCACGCCCGCACGCCCCCGCACGCGCGCACAGACGTCGCCGCTTTGTCTCCCCTCCCCCGCCGCACCTCTCCTCGCCATCGCCCCACTCCCATTTACCCACTGACTCGAAGATTTATTTGGCTTCGCTCTCCGGCGGGCAGTTATTACGATGGATGCTGGGCACGTCCATGTATTTCCGGATGGTTGTAATACGGTGTCTTCCTGTCCGATCCTTCCTTGCATCATTGTTCGGGTCCGTTTATTTCCGACTTATCGAAGATCTTTCTCGCTGTGAGATATTCGAAAATTATCATTCACAATTCTCGATAACAAACTCAAAATATTGCTCACAATCAAAATAACATCAGATATTCGTCCATGATTGTAAGTGATGTTGAGGTATGAGACCATATAAATATCATTACAAAAGTATTGTGAAAAAGTACACATTGGATTAAACTTCTACATTGCTCAATATAATACACGTTTTAAAGTGAAGAAATATTTTTTTTCTTCTATAAATAAAATTGCTTGTCAATTTTTAGAACCATATTTTCTGTTATTTCAAATTATTAAAAGTAATTATTCCCAACTTTAATTTCAATAATATATTTGTCTGTGAATTTGTTATATGACCATTTCTAGCCTTGTTGCCATTAACTTTCTAAGAATTTGATAGCGGGAGCAGAATTGTACTGTAGACGTTAGTGTTCTATGTTACATGTCTCGTTTATCCCGAATACAACTCCGAAAAAAAAATTGTTGAGTTTGTAACTTTACCTCACTTGTTCTTTCCAACACATGAGGTTTGATCTGATGACTCAAACGTTTTCACAGGGGCGGTATTTGGGTGACCGCCTTCTTTCGTCTCTTAGATTACAGTATTCCTCAACTACCACCATTTCTAGGCTACGTCATATCCCTCTGAGACTGAAATCAGACATTGTAAGCCTTTCGGTTACAAGATGTGTATCTGAAAAGAACATTATTGTATGTTTTCCAGTAACATTGAATAGACACATATATAAAAATATGATTTAAACGCCACCACCTTGCCTATTTCACACCATTACCTCCGCATCTGTAGCTACTAGTGAAGACAACGGTAGACCTGTGTGTCAACTGTTTATGTTTGACAGCTTATTTCCCCCATCATCCACAGTCGTTTGACAGGATAGCAAGCGCCAGGAGTCATTGTTCATTTCGGCATTGCTTCCAATGACTTATCATGAAAACAAAAGCATGACAAGGAGAGTAAAGGAAAACAAAACTCTGTATATACACATTCCAACTTTTCTTTTTCACTGTAAAGATGGCAACAGCACCACCATTCGAGCATTTCCACAATAATAGACGCGAACCACCTGTCCCCTTCCAACGCCGGTGCCCTTTCCAACGCCGCCGCCGCCGCCGCCCACGGCGCCGCGCCGCGGCCGTATGATCCAGAAACCCAGCGGCTCGTGAAATTCTCTTCCGTCGCCTCAGCGTAGCTGTGGTGCCGCAGTGGTGGAGGAGACAGCGACGGTGGGAGGGTAGGTAGATGCGAGGTGTGGACGGTTCCGGGAAACATCGAGTGAAAGGCATGTAGCAGCTCAAATCGCAATGTGTGAGAGGGGAATTGGAAAAGAATAATAGGATAAGAATTTGTTTTTTCTCTACATACTGTAATCTCCTTCATAGGTTAAAATTGAGCGTCTTCTTATGAGAACTGTGAATGTTAATGGAAATGTTGAAAATTTTCAGACATACTATTAGCTTAGCTTGCAAACGCATTGGGTACATCACAACATTCTACTGATCCATTTTGGTCTGAAAACGGTTTATTATTTTGGGAAGTTTATTATTTTTTTCCTTATTGTGAACTTTATTTTTAATCTTTACACTGGTCATCAGATGGATTTATAAAACAATTGGAAGGGACGCATTTTGTGATTTTAGCATTTTTAATACAAAATAAACTGGAAATTTAAAAAAATTAACAACAATATTAAAAAAATCTAGCAATTGGTCAGAGCGCAGAATGACAATAAGAAGACAATTTAATGAAAAGGTTGAAATTGCGAAATTACGCTATTTAAATACCTCAGTGCGGTGATCAACAGCAAAATTCTACGTCTATCAAAAAGCACACTCTGCTGAGCCTACGAAGAATCATTGTGATTATAAAATAACTAATTAATAATTGGTATTTTATTTCACTCAATAATAAAGAAAAATTAAAGAAAAAATATTTTAAGTACATTGGTTGGGGCAGAACCTTCCATCTTTACAGGAAAAGGAAAAGCATTCTTTCGTGATCTGGTAAAGATTGAGAATCATAGCGGCCGCGGCGTGGGCCGCGCCGGATTACAAGGCATCCGCGTGCGACGCCCTCGCCACACTCTAGCCGCAGCCAATGCCACGTCCCACGTCGCCCCCGCTTTCGCCCCGCTCCATCTTCACTGCCTCAGCCACCGCTGCCGCCGCCTTTCCCACAGCTTCCTTCATTGCCACTGCTATCACCACCGCAACCACCGCCGCCGCCGCCGCCGCCGCCGCCGCCGCCGCCGCCCCCGCCCCCGCCTTCGCCTTTGCAGCCGCCTTTACGCCACCGCATCCAGAGTGCCACTGCTGTCTCTACCGCCCTCGTCGCCGCCGCAGCCGAAGCCACGCCTCGCCCCGCGCCTCCGCACCACGACCGTGACCGCAAGCCTCGGCATTTACACCCGATATATAGGTCGGATATAAAGTAAGCTGATCTGCACGATAACCTTTGAGCACTAATCAAAGCGGCCGAGTGTGAAATTTGGTGGCCATTCAACGGAGCGCGCGTGGGAGAGATGTTTTTCACTCTCTTGTGCGACTGTTTGTATATGAATTGAATTAGAACAATATGCCATTCCTACTTGCGAGACATTTCTGGACATCTTTTTCCATTAAAAAAAGAGAAACCAAGAATTGAACATATTTACGGAAATACGTTTTATTACGTAAGGCTACAGGGCCCCCCTTTCAGAGGAGCCCTGGTCCCCCCCCCTCCCTGTGTGCAAGGGTATGGTTATATTGCAATTTCTTTCACGAAAGTTGCAACATATCCAGCAATTGCATCTAAAGAAGTCGGATGTGCTATATTGTTTCATAAGTAGTCCACTGCACTAACTCACAATTGTCTACATTGTGGAATGAAAACGTAGAGATATTAATAGAATCCTTCTTGTATCATCAGAAAATATTAGATTGTATCAACCTTTTAATATTTCGACCCGAATAAAATTAAAAGTTTTGGTTGATCGAAATAGCTTTAGAATGCAATGAAACCCAAAGCAAGAGTTGATACGCCATAACGATTGATAATAGATACTTTAAAAAGGTGTAACAAGTAAGAAACGTGTGTGCTAGAATGTACAGAAACGTTTGAAATGATAAATGATCTGAAACCATTTAAATCATAAATGTTTGCTTTCTGGACCGTTAAAAAAGAACATCGATACGACATTACTATAGAAAGTAAAAGATCAGTATGAAATGGATTTTTCGTAATTGACTCCTAAAACCTTTCATCATTCCCAAAAGATCGCTCGTGACTACGAACGAGGACGAGTGGCTGGGGCTGCAGCCCTGGCCAGAATGGGCACTTCGCGTGGCCCTCCGAGCAGAAGAAAGCCATTCGTCGGAGAATATTCTCTCGACTTCTCCGCTCCCCCTCCCTCCGCCGGACGTGGGCTTCGTCCCGGAGAAAGAAAACCCCCTCCTTCCCCCTTTTTCCCTCGCTGTCGGGACCACGCCCCAGTAATTACACATAAAACGGACTGCTGATTAGGTTTTAATACCATTAAATTTTTAATTAGCGCTGCGCCTTTCGGACCCCATCAGCGTTTCGACAGCCGGCGGGCGACACGCCCACGGGCGAAACGGAGCGGGCGTCGGAGCGGCTCTTGGCTTTCTCAAGGAGAAGACAACAAGGCTCTCCTGCTGGGGTTCAAGAAATGCTAGAAAAAAAAATTGGCACATTCGTAGGTTTGTCACTGCCCTCTGAGCATGCACGCTTCAGGAGCCCGTTCCGGGATACAGCCAGTTATATACGTCCGGAAAACTAGCATCCAGGCGTAAAATTATTCGGCATTTCACAGGCTTCAGATTACTGGTCGGAGATTGACAGTATCCTGAATGCCTTTGAGCAGAAACGTACATCGAATAGTTTTCTTAAACCTCTGAAAGTGAACGTTATTCCTTAACGTTAACTTTTAACTTCTGCAACGAAGTAACATTTAAACGATTCTGAAGTTGATGCCTTTCAGTTGTTCTTCAGACCACTTTCACTCTCCCAAACCAGAGGCATTATTATCGTCAATCCCCACTGTTACGCATATTGTATTTCACAACCTACTGTGGGCTATTTTTAGTCAGAGTGAGAAAGCTTTCTTCACACTTCGGAACAGCTGGGCGGAGGAACAAAAATAGAAGCACGCCCAAATGGAAGACGCAAAACCGAGAATTCCGAAAGAAGGCAAATGGGAGTAAGTGGCCTGCCTAGAATTCCTATACAGTACAAAAATTACATACGCATCAACAACCAAACAATTCATATTAAATACACCTAAAAAGTTGTATTCGCATCCCCTCACATGAGAGTAGATTAACAAGTGTTTATTTTTAAAAAAGTGATTTTTAAAAATTTTCCATTACAACTACCGTGACCATTCAATCTTTCATGAAGAAAACAAAATACAATGTCGATGTACTTTGAGCCAAAATTGCATACGTAACTTGTGAATACAGGTATTTTCCAAATGCGTAGTTAGTTTGTTGAGAACTGAACAGTGGGAAGTGATACATTTGACGGGAACGGCTTGCGTAAGAGCAGACGAAGTAAAAGTCGGAAGCCGCTCCGCGAGCTCCAACTGTGTCAGTGGGAAGCGCCGCCAGGTGGACGCAATCGCTTCCGCCGCCGCCGCCGCCGCCGAGAGGAGCGCCTCATTCTTCTCCCGTTCCGCTCCGCTCCGCTCGCCGCCGCACACTCCCGTCGCTGACTCCACCACCCCCGACGCTACCCTTGCACTTGCACGCAGCACTCCACCACACACGCCGGGAGAACAGATGAGAGCCTCGTCTCGGCTAGGGGCGGGGCCTCGCAGGTGGGAGGTTCTTGGTTAGGGAAAACACGCAAACTGACGTGTATATCGGCGCCGCAGATCTCCATCCAGCGCGGGAAGATCACTGCCACCTCCCACGATAAAACATGGACTACACTTATGGGTATAATAACCGTAGCAGTAGATTGTTAGGAATCAGTAATCAATTGAAACAAACACTACCAATTATCGTTTTCACAAAGAGAACTCCTTCATCAATATCACCATCATTGTCACCGTCATCATCACAACAGATTACTGTAAGAAGGGACCGTTTTGACAGCTTCAGTTTGGCTACGTCTGGCAACATAACTGCAGGTTTTGGTTATACTCGAGTTCTTTTGCCGTTGGCACACTTTTAAATTGCTTCGACACTACCTCTTGCCATCGTCCGACATAACGTTCATTTGTTTCCCAATCTGTCAAAATGGTATCTTTTTAGATTAACGTATATTTATCGGCCCATTAGTAACATTTGTAACATTACCATCATTGTTACTACTAGGCATTGACCCTACTTCCCTACGCATTGCCAAAGCTTACGCTAACAAACTCCTTCGGAAAGGTCATGTCCCATTCTTACCCCCGCTTTCTTCGTTTCCATCCTCGCACACTACGACTTCAACTTCCATCACGGCCTCCGTAACACTCATCTTTCCTGACTCCGTCACCGCCGTCCGCTTCCGGCTCCACAGCAAGTCCTATCTCCATCCTCGGCCTTTTCTCCCACTTCCCACGCTTGTTTTTCACCCAGTTCATTCTTCGGTGCGAAGCCTCCTCCTCCTCCTCCTCTGTCTGCCGCACTCGCCGCCTCCGCTACCTCCCCGTCCCGCCGTCCCATATGGGCAGCACGGGAGAGACAGGTGCTCCACACCTGCGGCCCGGCCCGCAGGGGTATAGGGTTTCCGAGCGAAGAGCTACAGGGCTTCGGCCGCCAGGGGGCACCACTGCTGCCTGCTCCTTCTGCCGCCACCCGACGCCGCCGCACGACGTGACCCACGTGGAAAAGGATAAAGCGTGTTCCGCCAGCAAGACAATTTGTGCGAGGCTGTAGAAGTCACAAAAGAGGGAACGCCTGTACCTCCGTGAACATACGTCTTGTACTCGTACGAGTATGACCCGAGTTATAAAGTCACCATCTACTTCTGAAATCCTTCATGCGGGTTCTTATTCTGGTTGATTTGGAAATAAATACTAATACTAATACAAGGAATGAATGTAAAAAAAGTACATCTTTTAAATTTTACTCTACAGCTGAAACAACCAGACAGGGTAGGGTCGAGGATGCGGCGCTTCAATGAAGTTAGCTTCCTTTCTGTTAATTGTTTTTCTCCATTCAAAATCTGTTCAACACACCGTAAAATTATTGTAGAATGGAAGCTCTGAGTGTGTTAACTTAAGGTCTTTTGTGTCAACTTCAGCCTCTACATACGCAAGTGCACCATATTATCGTTCTGCAAAATCTTCCATTTCATTCAAAATAATTATTTGATCATTATAACGGTATTCTGACCTTTTAATACAGTAATATTTTAATAATAATTTATTATCTTACAATTAAACAGGATAGCAGATGTTAACCTTAAATTTATATGATTATATTTATGTACCAGTATTTTCATATTTAACACATTAGATTAATGATTAACGGTTACCCTACTTATGGTAACAATGAAAAGTATATCTGATGCGCAGTGACGACCAGAGCAGCGCCACACTCTTCCATAATCTTTATTGCCTCTTTTTCGTCGCCCTCCAGCCCCACCACGCGTCGCGCAGCCGACAAAGGACCCTCCGCCGATAAGTTAATGCTTCGTGAAAGCTAATAAGAAAGAAACGCGATACGGGAGGCGACGCCAGCTCCCTAGGCCCTCTCCCCGTCCCCTGCTGGGACAGCCACTTCCACCTTGCTATTGTCATCGCCTCTTGGGCGTCTTCCAACACGCATCATCAGCTCGCTACTTCCTTTATTACTATGAACCCTTCCTTCTCCAACACCACCTCCATTACTACCACCACTGCAACTGTCAGTACTACTTCGGCCACAACCACAGGCCTACATTTCGCCTTACGCACAACTACTTCATACAATTTCATCTCAAACCTCGTTGCCTTGTTTGTTCACTTTCTGCACCCTACAACCGTCTTAAGCAGTTAACTTTATTTTCCCTTCTCATTCTCAAGATCGTTATTACATCTCATTGCATCTTTTACATCATTACATGTTTTGACTTCTCTGCTGCGCACAGGCACATTGAGAAGAGACATTTGGAGGGGGAAATCTCTTATTTGAAACAAAATACACCCTTGCATACAAGAATATACTCCTGCTATATTTATTTATTTATATATTTATTTATTATAGTCTTTATAGATTCCATTAAGGACAAAGGTCTTCCGCTTCAAACAGGGTGGAGAACCCTTACTTTACTGCATTGTTTTTTCCGAATCCAAACACAATCCAACATACAATAGCGTCCGTATTACTGTAGTCCGAATGCAAACTCCACTATTTTACTATTTTAGATTTAGATTTACATTTATTCAGTGGAAAAAAAAAAAACAGTAAAAACTGTATATGGCGTAGGGGGGAAAGATTAACTGCGCACGTTTTCTTGAGTTTCAGAATCCCTTCCCGTCATTTTAACAATAAATAGTTGAAGATGATGCAATGTATTTATCACAGGATAATAGGGACATAACACATTTCCGATCTATTTTTGAATAAAGATAATTTGTTTGGGTTCGAGGAGCGGGGCACGTCGCCCCCTGGACGCTACCGCAGCTGGAAGCCGCGCCACGTTCGCGCACCCTCCTCCCCAGCGGCGGCTCCTCTCGGGGCGAGGAACCGGCGCCAGCGGCCATCTCCATTTTACGGCTTCTGCGCTGAGAACTCGACGAGGGGAGGGACGGCGGGCCCCACGCGTCTCCCCCGCACGCGCGAAAGCCACCAGGGGGGACCCCACCGCCGCCCCCGACACCTCCGACCCCAGGCTCGCCACGCGAACGGGGGAAGCGATGAGCGGAACAGAAAGAAATGTTTGGCTACGTCCCGCCACACTCACCAAAATACATTTATTGTAGCAAATTACACGATACCTGTAAATTATTTATTTTATAAAAAGTAATTAATATTGTAATGTTTTGTTTTAAGAGAGAAAATAAGTAATTTTTCACCAGATGTCGAAAAATTAAAAATTAATCACTGTTATAAAACACTAAACCAACACTCTCCTACCCCCCCCCCATGTAACACAACGTAACGTTGCCTTAAATCCCCTCCCCTCCTCCTTAGCGTTACGTAATTTGTGGACGAACCCTAATTCCGCTTTCTCACTATTATCCACATTCACGTTTAACAATAGTATCTTCATTTCCATTGCACCGACTGGGATGGCCCAGTGATAGCAACCGGCGCAAATCTCTGACCTGGATGTCCTACGACCCCAGTCTCGACGATGGTGTATTTCCCAGCTATTCAGTCTGGTCGAATTCTACCGCTGACTGAAGGAGAATTCTAGCGATCGGCTGCTCTGATCAGCAGTTTTGTCCGATCAATAGCAGGCGAATACCAGAGGAGAACTCGAAGAAACTGGCCACGAACCGCGGGCGATATGTTCTTCCTCAACCTTGCCCTTTCCTTACCCCTTATTCATACTTTCCCTCACAAGAGGCGTATGCCGACTACATCCCCCGGCCAACTGTTTTTAAGCCGTTTACCTTCGACGCTCCAATAAGGCATAGACCGATTGCATTCCGTTCCTTAGTGTAACGATTGATTTCTATATTTATCGTGATCTTCTCAGTATTAAATGGTGAAATACACTTCATCCACATCTGTCTGCTTTCAAGAAACCTTTGTACGACCTTTTTTAGCACTGCCATTGCTAAAAACCACCTTTAAATGTTTCTGGAAACAAAACTTGACACCTGAAGGCTGTCGGCTGCCCGATAACGAAGCAGCCTACGATTGCAAAATTTGCAATCTCCTATCACGAGCATCTTCTTACCCCGCCCACATAATATACACAATCCCGAAGGCTCTGCCATGTTCACCTACGTTACAAGTTTTCTCTGGACTGATGCCAGCACATCTACTTGCGCAACTGATGAATAAAAACGGAAACTTCACAAAATTGTATACACCTTCCGAAACCTCAGATGAAAGGTACGGAATACAGTCAGGTTATCCATTCTCAGTTAACGACAAGTTAAAAGGGATTAGCTGCGAACCGGGGGTGAGAGGAAACTGACTGCGAGCTATTGTCGGGCGATTCCCCTTACATGCACTACACTACCATTCATGTCGGAAGACCAGAGTTTGTCGCCGGTGCGGCGGCACTCCATAAGCGGAAATACCTGGAGAGGAAAATAACGCTACCGTCGAAATAACAGCCCCCTCTGCCATCACTACCATCATCACCACCATCTTCGACATCTGCTTCTTTATTTTCTTCATTCTCCTCCCCTTCTTTTATCATCATATTCATTGTAACGGAGATCGACTCACTGTTATTAGCTGCGGCAGCCACCACAACTGCTTTTACTTGTACTACCACCTACATCACCACAAACTTCACCACTGCCACTAACACCACCGCTGCCATCATCAACTGTCATGCTACATCCACTTCCATACTTCCACTACCATTATAGCTCGCTTTATAGCTGCCAATGGCCACACACACACATCATCTACACTCCCACTACTACCGCCATCACTTCTACTGTTGGTACTCAGACCATGACCCCCATTCACACGAGTAACACGCGAACATGCTCGTGGAGTTGTTAACAACCGCTCGGGATGTCTTATATGGCGCCGTTTGGCGCCCTCAACGCAGGGACGGGCATGAAAGGGGGCTGCGAGCAAAGTTGTTCACGTGTGGCGTTCGCTTTTGGAGGCAGGAAGGAGAAATGTTATGTGTGGTGGTTCAGAATAACGGTATTGCTCCAGCTACATAAAGATGAACTGAATATGATGAACTCTCCGGTATTTTTTTAGCACCACGCACGAAATAATAAAGCTAAATAGAATATTCGTAGCTAAAAATTACTTCAGCACTCACAAAATACTTGTCATGAACTTGATAAACTTTGATATTTTTCTTCCTAGGTATAATTAGCACATTGGTCAAATGTATGGAAAGGTTACATAATTACTTTTTGTTAATTCACATTTATGTTTTTCGTACTATTGTAAAGATGGCATATTCCGAGTTCGATTGAAAAGTTTTCCCTCTAATAGCTTCAGATTATTCGCGGTCAGATTCCGTACAAAGATAACTTACTTAGAAATAAAATGGCATGAATCATGTAATGACTCGTCTGTTAGGAATTTTATCGTAAATTCTTGAGCACAAGTACTTTGTTTCTTAAAATAGAAAGTTGTTTCATTTATATACATATAAATTTTCTCTTGTAATTAATTTTTAAAAGTTAATGATGTTTAGTAGCAAACCATTAACGAACGTTAAATAGCCATTTCCATAAAAATTATAGTATACTATAGTACCCGAGTTTAAAAGTGGCAGGATATAGAAATGTCTACCTCATCTTTTTCATTTTCCTTCTTTTAAATACAAAGAATCTTACTGTTATTTTAGATAAGTACGACATCTAAGTGTCGTGGTGTTTGAGATTATTTGTGTTCCAAGAAACATTACATGTCGTTGCCGTGTTTGGTTCTTCCATAACATTTATATTCGTCGTTGTTACATAGCTCCATCTCGGATACTTCAATTGAATTCGAACAATGAAAATTCATATACTAGAAACTATTAACTCTATTGTTCAAACAAAAATATTGTCGCATACCGAAAATAATCGGAATATTTGAAGTTCTCATTATATTGGGAATAGACAATTGGTAAATGAACCCCTTTGTAATACGTATCTATGGGAACGGCGGCGAGGAAAAATAAGATGACGTCAGGGTAGAAGAGGGCCGCGGAACAAGGCCTGTCGGATATAGGCGTGGCAGATATCGTCGACCGAGTCTAAAAGAATGGAATGCTTATTAATGGTGGAATTCTTGTTTGTGAATTGACTAAGATTATGACTAACTACGCGGAATAATGAGGAGCAAGGTCTCATATTGCCGGCGTAGTAAGTGCTTTAGAGGAATTTTATAGGATAGTTTTCGGGAGCGGGTACCCATCTACGGTGAACCCATCGCAATTAAAGTTGGTGATATTAGGACATTGGAGTGGCAAAATACGAAGATAGTGTGACGTCATGGATACTCACAGCGACCACAGACACAGAGCTTTCGTATAACAAATATAT
>BOPP01000113.1:753987-780146 GCA_017312745.1 Gryllus bimaculatus | reverse complement strand
CCGCAACCAAGCGTCCCCAAATAGATGCCATGAGGCACGCTGGCTAATACGTTACAATAGAATATCTTCGCGGTGACCCGAGAACACCCGAGACCGAGAGCGCGCGAAGATCGGTGTCGAATCTTAAATGAAAGCTATTTTTTTTTATAATTTTAGAAAATATTAAATAGAAGTAATGACTACATTAAAAATTACGAGCTCAATTGAGTTATAATAGAATAATTGAAAATAAATAGCAAATGCTGATTATTTATTAGTTACGTGCAAACATTATTAGTAGATAAAAATAGGAATTTCCAGAAGAGTGCTTTTGAGTAAGAATGGCACATCAACCAGTTGCAGTGGCGGGGGTAGTAAAATTACGTAATCGAACCCGCGCGAATTGTACTAATGGAGCAAGCAGGGAAAAATTTTAAACAAATAACATCTGGAATCGTTTCAATATATAGATGAAAAAATAAAAATTATATTTTAATTAAATCTACATATAATTTGTAATTCAATTTGTAATTAATAATTATTTGTGTAAATAAAAATGAATTAATCAATCGAATGAATAGAATAAATATTGTATATATAAAATTAATTAATTTAATGAACTGACGATTTTTCACTTTTAAACAGTATATAGTTTTCAAACGTTCCGCTGATATCGGACGTTGTGCATTGCTCTTTGGTAGATGGAGTATATAAATATAAAATCAAAGAAATTACAGTTTGTTTCTATAATACAGTAACCATTCCAAATACAAAACAATGGCTTAACAATACACATAATACAGTATATCTTATCTGCTTTTTTTTCTCTTCAGTATAAGTCTGAGTCTTATAATCGATTTATTTTCCTTTAAATTCTTTGCGCACATCACACAAGAATACACAAGAGAAGAGTAGGGAAAAAAGGGAAAAACACATCGCAACGCCCTCCCGTCCCGGCACCAAAGGAGGAGTAAGAACTTTTGAGTAACTGGCAACGTCAGCGAGGCGCCACAGCGCAGCCAAAGACAGCACGTAGAAGTCCCAAAACCAGAAGACACGTAACCGCCTGAATCGTTACCACTAAGTGAACTTCGCATTCGCTTAAGCAATCTTTTTTAGAACTGCATGAATTAGAACCAAAACATAAAATGTCTAATACATACATCGAAGTATCTAAAGTAGACTTTTGGTATCTAAACGAATTGTGACTTAGTAATTATTTTATTTAATTTGTATTATTAAATTTTAAAAATTTAATTTTAAAATTGTTTTAAAGTTTCATATTAAATTGTTACAAATTCAAAATTCTACGTTTTTGAGACCTATTGATGTGTTCTGGGCAAGAGCAAGTACATTCCCGAGATGTGAACGCTAATACCAATTTTGCGCAAGTTTTTATCGTCTATACTTGCCTTCGTCATAAACCTCATCCTGATTTTATCACGCAAATGAAGCATTACAATAAGGTTTAAATTCTATAAATCAAAGCACTCTTAGCGATAAAATGCTGAAAAGAAATGGGTAATTCAAATGCTCTCTGTAAATGCACATTAACAACGAAAAAGGCGCCCCAAATTATGCGCTAACATAAACCAGAAGAGCACACCCATTCAGTACAATCGTACCAGCGTCATTTTTCGCGCGCATGGAACGGCGTGAAGGGCGAGGGAAGGGTACGGTGGAAGGACGCGAGGACGTGTGAGGACGGCGAACGCGGCCTCCGCCTAATTTACTTACGCATGGCGGCGACACGGCAGCGGTGAGAGCAAAACGCAGCGCAAATAAAATCCCGCCCTCGCGAGGAAGAGAGCGTTAAAAAGAGAGCTGGTTAGCCGCTCTCTGAAGCGCGTTATTTTCGCCTTGTTCGACCCCTTCGCACGTCGGAAACAGAGGGGGGCAGGGGAGAGAAGGAGAAAAGGAGATGGGGTCCAGTGCTGGAACCTCCGTGCAAAGGATCAGTTCAAACTTGAGTCGTTCTCAGTTGTAGATCTTGTCGTTTGAAAACGTTTTTGTTATTGAGGTCAAAAAAGTTTGTAAATATTTTCATTTTTTATTAAATAGGGTAATCTTAGCAGTTTCGAATACTTTCACATAATAGGCTCACTAATCCCTTTTCCGAAATTTATTTATGTGCACGACAAGGGGATTCAACTAATTTCAGATTTTAGATATAAGAGGATTTTCATCCTATGAATATAAAAGAGTTTCTGATAAACCAGCATTTTTGTTTCACAGCCGAACAAAATTAGACGTAGCAGGGCTGAATAAGAAAATTAACCGACCTTTTAGGGGTTCTCCCTTTTTCGTCTAAAATCGCCCTTGAACTTACCCTTACTGGACTGGCTCAGCCATGAGTAACGAAAGTTTGTTCAACATCCATGAGAAAAAGTACAATTGTAGCTGATGTATTTGAAACGTCTACAAAATATATTCCTAAAATGAATGACGGGATCTTTACTATTATTGAAAGCCGACTTCACAACCAGTAGAAAAATATTATGAAAGCTATGTCCGTTAGACAACAGTTTTCTTTTAGCAAAAGTGTTGTTTCTCATCATTCTGATGGCATAGACTACACTCTTTACCAGAGATAATCGAAATTGAAAGATTTATTTAGAGATCATACCAATTTTGCAAAAACATTAGTAATAAATATTACTTTAATGTAAAATAATATTGGTTACGATAGAAAATATATTGAGAAACAAATCAAAATGTCGATATATTACTCTTCGATGGTTTAGAAGGGTTTTAAACAAACAATCACTTCCATTACCTTACTGAATGTGTTAATCCATCGTATTCAATAAAACTTGCATTTTTAATCGTCTAAAATCTTTCTATGGAACACTGACTTAAATTAGGCATATTAATCAAAAACATAATATAATAACTGTAGCTGCATCATCTAGACATTTTATCCTCTCCTCTCGCCCTAAAGATTATTCGTAGCTGATTTCAAGCACATTACATTTTCCCGCCCTGCGTTGGTCGGACTGCACACTCTTTCACTAGTCAAAATATGAGATGTAACTCAAGATTGGCAAATTCCCAACTACACGATAGCAAACCTATAAAGCATGCCCAATGGTATCGCATCTCGCACGGCAACCAGTCTCTTCCTGATTCTTCGCGATGTCTCACAAAGCTTCATTTCACCATCACTCATCACTTCGTGACATTCTGCAGTGAATTCTCTACGTCAGTATTAACACTTATTATCAGCTCTAGGAAAAATAGCCTGTTCCATTAATTATGCAATTTTCCTACGTAATGAGAAATATTCAATTAACCTTTCCTCTCTACACACCCATAAACTACCACAACTGCATTCCAGCAAACACGCCAACCTACCTCTCTTCCTGATTCTTTCCTCGACAAGCTTCATTCCATCACCACAGCCACCGCCGCCACCAACACCATTCATTCATCAGCGAATCACGCGAATTTCGATACCTTTCACATGCAATGTGTTTATTTACATTTCATTCCGCCACTGCGTAAAACAGCCGCCGCTCGCGACGCGACTAATCGCGCCTCGTAAATTATTCTGCAAGCACGCGCCGAAAGCGAGGCCCATTGGCGAATTCGGCGCATTAATCAACGCCGCTCGCTTTGTGGAAAAGGCAAAGCACCGAATTTGTATCGAGCATTAAATTACGTTGCGCCATCACCGCGCGCCTCGAGGTCAGCACTTCGCTGAGGTGCAGTGAAGGAAGCCCGAGCGAAGTGGTTCAGGGCGTAGCGCGCTGACTTCGCATTCGGGAGGTCAGGGTTCAAACCCCGTGCCGGCCATCCTGACAGAGGTTTTCGTGGTTTCCATCGGTCATCAAGGCGAATGCTGGTACGGTTCTACGGAGAGGCCATGACAGCGAAACCGGCGTCGCTAGCCTTACGTGAAGTCACGAAGGTTAAGCGAATTCGAGACATGGCGGGTTGTAGGTTGGGTGACCGGAAACCCCCGGAATCAATTGATGCCCGAGGCCAATAATGGCTACATTAAAAAACAAGTACAAAAGGTAAAGGAAAGATGAGGCTAAAAAGTTTTAAAAAGAGGCAACGACGTATGACGCTAGGCTGATGTCTAAGAGGGCGTTCCTACCCTCATGAGTTTTTCAAGAATAGCCACACAGAAATTACGGTCAAGGTCTCCCGCTTGGATATGTAAGCTTTCCTTTGCCAAAAACTAATTCCACCTATTCTTTGAGTTCTGGTATGACAGTTCAAGCATACTTCCTCTATATGATCCACGCAGAATCCCTTCTTTGTCTTGGCATTATTTTACTTATTTACAGTGAGACCTTCGTTTTCGTAATTAATCCGTTCGAAAATGCGTGGTGAAAAGCAAATGTGACTAAACACTGACGAAATATTTGACAGAAGAAATAATGGGAATCCATATCCAATCCATATCCGACCCAATATTAAGAAAATACACTTAAGTGCCATTTTCGTACTTTGCCACACGTTCTTTCTTCAATTCTAACGGTTCACTGCTTTCTTTATTAAACGTCAGGCACTCAAAACCTTAGTTAACCTCTTGGTGCCTTATTCAGCCATTACAATAAAGAAGCACAAAAACTGGATTATTACGAACTTTTCCCGTATCACAGTTTTATTAACAATTTTTTGCTATTGAAGCTATATCCAAATAGTTTAAGAATCCTATTATCGATAGATCAGCGCCATGAATCACATATTCCTCCCCTTCCCACCGCATTTATTCATTTTTATTTGTTTATGTATTTCATTATCCACTTATTTATTCGCCACATACCACAAATTGGGCTCGGTGGAGAAGCGCGCAAGCCCCAGCCAGGAGCAGCCAGGGACTGCCAGTGGCCGCAGTGCACAGTGCGTGCGCATTGGGGCGTTAATCAACACCATCGCTTTGTGGAAAAGGCAAAGTACCGAATGTGTATTGGCCATTAAATTGTATTGCGCGGTGGCGCCGCTCCTCATACGCGTGGCGGAGAGATCTGCCTGCATTGCAGCTCCGCGACCCCTGTGGGAGGGGAAATTAAAGTCGTGTTGGTGGAGGTTGTTTTTGCTAGATCCGATCTTCTGGAGACATTCCTTCGACGTGATACAAAATGTATTTTCTTTCTTTCTTTCTTTCTTTCTTTTTGGTTGGTTATTCTTTTGTTGAGATAAAAAACAGTACAGTTACTCCCTTGAGTAGTCAATGCTTTTCTCTAAAAGATGACGACATTCCTCCCCCGCCAGATGGTGTGATCCGACGCCAACCTACATGTCTGTTTGCGGGAGAATTCCTCCGCCAGTTACCTCCTTAACCGTGTCAAGCTCTAAGCTCCCTATCTATGTGGTAATGTAGAACATGTACATGTGTAAGTTAGTGGAGAAAAGAAAAGAAGAAATAGAAGAAGAAGAAGAAGAAGAAGAAGAAGAAGAAGAAGAAGAAGAAAAGGAGAAAAGATAGAAGAAAACAAGAAAAAGGAAAAATCGCGGAACATGGTCAGTTTGTTAGGATGCCGCTCCGACATTCTCCTGGAATGTACCTGAGAAAACACGCAAAACTACCGATCAGAGCTATCGGCCGCTAGATTTTTCCAGACAGCGCAGCGGCTGAATTCGATCTACTTCTGTACCAAGAAGAGTCCGCCAGCATCAGGACTCGAACCCTAGAACCACGAGGTTAGACTCGCCGTGGAGACAGCAGCAATGCTGGACTTAATTCAGCTTTATGATGAATCTATATGGACTATATGAAAGTAATTCAACTGTATGGCGATATATCTATATAAACGTAATGCAGCGTTACAGCAGCACTACTGCCCTAACGATCTCGGCCATCTGTCCCGCAGTATGAAGCTATGTGATGAAATCTTTTCTAATTTGTTTCAAGAAATGCACGCAAACAAAGCGAATGTTGGGCGGTGTTGGTTTTCATGGATGGGAGCAATGCTCGAGTACCTGCACCGTCTCTCGGAGCTTGGCGACCGCTTGCGACCACATTGTAGTTCCAGATTTGATAAGTGATTAATTGTCGTGATTAATTGTCGGGAGCGTCAACTATTGAGGTCATTAGTCCGTCGTAAGTGTAGTCCATGTTTTTCCCCTCGAGAAGTGGATGTGGTCTCCCTCCCCTGGATAGCGGGATCCGGCTACTAGACGAGTCTCCCGCAACTAGGTATCTCCCATCAGCATGGCACTGCCCCAGCCGGGACAAGCTCTAAGCTCTCGATCGGTCTCCCGGCATGTTAGTGTAAGAGTGTGTAAGGGGTGACGATAGGACAAGGAAGAGGTAGGAAAGATCGCGCGCGGTCTGTGGCTCGTTTGTTAGGACACTGCTCCGGCATTCACCTGGTGTTGATCGGAGAAACCACGGAAAACTACCGATCAGAGCACCCGGTCGCTAGAATTCCCCTCCAAACAGCGAATTCGACCTAGCTGACAAGCTGGTGACAAACGTTCTGCCACCGTCGGAACTCGAACCTAGGACCTAGGACCCCCTTCAGGGAGACTGCACTGACATCAGTTGATGCCCTGAGCCATCTCTTTCGGTCCAGATTTGATAAAGAACTAATAAACAATAATAATAATAATAATAATAATAATAATAATAATAATATGATGATGATGATGATGATGATGATGATGATGATTCTCTTGTAGTAACACCTTTCAGAAATATCTATTTTCGACACAAAAATGGAACAAGCCTACTTTTACAAAATATTTTGTGTGCGTGCGTGCGCGCGCGCGCGTGTGTGTGTCAGTATGTGAGTGAGAGAGTCAAAGAGAGAGAGAGAGAGAGAGAGAGGAAGGAAAGAGAGAGAATTGGATGGAGACAGAGAAACGTGAGACATTGCTGAATAAGTAAACTTAAGTAGTGCCACGTTACACTGCTGTAAGCGCTCTTCTCCCCTGAAAATAAAAGGGTAATTATTCTGCCTGGGGGAGGCTAATTTTTAACACGCCTCAAGCCCTTACTCTTCACCTCTCTCTTCCCCCGCCACTGATCCACCGAGCGGCAAACACGAGATAGTTTTTCTCATGCTGCAACGCAACGAAGGCGCTTTTTTACGGGGTTCTTTCACCAGTTAAGAATAAAGTTGAAACGAAAACTGTCCCCAAGTAATGACTACGTTTTTATAAATTGGTATGATCAATTTTAATTTTGTGTATTTTTTATTATTGCTCTCCTGTTATATCTAGAAATTATTCAGAAATTTGAAAAATATAGCAAATTGTCTCATTTAATTGTACGACTAGCCAAATATTAAAAATATGTTCGGCTCTAGTCATTTATTTATATTATATTCGTTGCTGTGGGGCATATATACGTATGTGGCGCATATATACGTACCGTATATATTTTGAAATGTGTGTGAAGAAATGATCATGATTCTTGGAAGTAAAATTTTGAAATATAAAATATCGTTTGGTCATAAGAATTAATAGAAATATTTAGGAAATGCCGAAAATTTCTGAAACGTAAAAACGTTGAAGTGGCTTTTGTGAAAGACCTGGCCCTTTGATGTTTTCTGTAAACCTTCTGCATTGCTTCCTTCCTTCTGCATTGCTTCCTCGCGTGAGTGAGTCTCTGATATTTCATTGAAAAAGCCTTTTCATCTGGATAATCGATTAGAATGCCTGCAGATATCCTTCTGCAAGGTAGTGACTCTTATGACTGTGCTGAACGTTTTTTTTACGTGATTTCACCCACGACACTTCTTTGCCTACTTTACGTGAGTTATGGAATTACGTAAAATAAATTGTCAGTGCTACTGTGCCTGACTCGAGAAAAAACACTATTTAAATATATTTATTAGATTTGCATATAGACCCGAATAAAATGAAATTCAACTAGGGTGGTATTTGTGATTATATAATTAATAATGAAAAGTAATTGTGGGGATAGTAAAATATGTTGAAGAAGTTGAGTTGTGAAAACGAACTTGGATTCTGCATTGGAAATAAAGAATGTGGCCGATAAAAATAATACAAGAAATTTGTGATTTGTTTTGCACATTAGCCTGCTTTGACGCTTTCAAGTAGATTGTTTTATTTGCATTTTTGTGCTTCGAAAAACTTCTCAAGTAATGAAATATTTGCTTTGGCCCTTAATTACATTACATATGTATAACTTTTTTTTAATTTGTAGATTTTAGCTTATTGAAACGCATATATTCAGTGCATGTGTAGTGTCGTGAAAAATAGATTTTGTATGATTAACGTATTTTTACAAGGCTATACAAAAAGTGGATAAAAATTAATGTTATATTAGTATTTGCAATTACATTATTGGCTGAACACAGATTGCATTTCATTTAAATACAAAAGAGGATGCGAAAATTACATTTCGTGATGAAACCCGTGTAAATGTGCAATTATCTAAAATATTTTATTTATATTAATCCATAAAACACAGCTTAACGTCTCGATTTCGTCTTCTTTGACGGGAATGAAGTGGATTTTAATTAATTAACTAACGTCTTACAGCAGCAACCACGCTGCCGTCGACAGTGTGGAAAATGGGATCATGGAGCATTGAAAAGAGGCTGATCTGAAAAGACACATAAGTACTGAAGTTTCTTTGTGTCTCGACGTAAGCAAAGACGCACTGAGTATTATCACAGTTGTATATCAGGTGTGTGAAATGTCGGAATAAAATAATCAAATAAATTATTTTTCAGTCAATATCGAAACTGTTTCATTGTTGTTTTTCTTTCTTCTTGTTTTCGAGTTCCTGAGAATCGAACGAAACATCTGAACCTTTCACATGGTCAGCCTGCTCACATTTCCCATCAATTTACCCGTGTATTCGAAGTTAATATTACAAAATTATTTTATTCACATCTGTTTAAAACATATTATTTACGGGCAGTGTTGACACTCCACCTATCTAATTCCCATATCGGGGGGTGGGAATTATGCACCTCCTGGTACCTCGCGTCCTCCGTTCCTGTTCACAAGTGCATCCCTCTTCCGTTTCCCGGTGAGCACTGTTCTCGTTTTCTTCTCACGTCCCTCTATGTTCCCTCCGGTCTTCCCCCATGCTTAATCCGATTTGCATCGGCGTCTTGGAAACGCCCCTTCTCAGCCTCACCTTTCTAATCTAACAAGACCACGCGCCGTCCCTCCCGACCTTTCCTGCGGATTCCACCGCGCGCAGCTCCTGAATCCTCGATTCCTCGCTTCCTGCAACACACCGCGTCGGACAGCGAATGCTCTATGCCAGTCGGAGTGGACGTGAATAATTTGAAATGTCTCTCCAAAATACCTTTGTCCTCACTGATTACGTTTAGTCGCGATGCAGCCAAGCCTATTCAGTTGAGATTTGGGGAAAGGGTACACAGGAAAGAGAAGAGTAGGTTTTGGATTTTGGCAAAGATGACAGAATGACTGCTTATTCTCTGATAAAACTGTTACACAAACCTCAGAAAAGTGTTCATAAAACGCTAACACAGTTTTGTAAGTTTTTTTAAACACGTCGTCCGCGAAACACGATTTCTCTTACTTGCTTGCCTTGTGCGAAATAGCTTTTTCCATTGCAACTCCGAGCGTGCAAAGCATTACGAAGCTTACGAGAAACATATTTCGCACTCAGGGATATTAAAAAATTATCACACGCAACACGAGCGCGAATCCCCTATTTCGCTCCCTTCCTGTTTTGTTATCGATTTTAGCCATTTTTGGACCGCCTCACAAGTGACCCGCACGGCAAGAACCCCAAACTATTTTCTTTCAATCACACGTGGTGGATTCTCACCCATATTCGACAAAGAAAGCGCATTTGGTCGTCTTAATGTTGCCATTAATTACAATGTATTAATGACATTAAATTTAAGATGTGTAGCGTGACATATGTCCTATGTCTCATCTGTATTTTTTTCTGGATACAACATACTCCACACAGTTCTGGGTATTATTTACATATCCTCTCAGCAAAAATGAACATTCGCTTTCTAAACGGAATCAGAATTAACCATTCTATCAAAAATATGTTTTTCTTTCAACTTTTGAAACATTTTATAACATTCCTTCTCATTATGAAGAACATATTGTTTGAGTTGACGTCCACACGTAGATCTGTTTGAGCACTACTCAATATTCCACCCAATCCATCACAATCTCCCTTACTCAGCACTCTGGGAGCACTTGAATTCCACGCCCCGACCATCAGTCCTTCTCACACGCGTCACCAAAGCCTCTCCCCCTCTTTCCCTCCCCTCCCCTACAGGATTCACCTCGCCCCTGACGCCTTCGTCTCTCCATCTCGCGTCCGCAAAACGCCGTTAGGAAGAGGGAGAGGGGACGGAGGAGGGGCGGGGCGACGTGCAGCTGCTCGAAACAAAAGCCTATCACGCGGCGGCGATGGCTTTTCATTTCACCTTTCGCGCCGGAACTCCCCCTCTCGGCGCCCCGCCCCCCACCCCACGGCCACCGACGGCGTCGCGCTCGCCTCGCCCTTGCACCGCGCGCCCGCCATCTTCTCACTTTCTCGAAGAGCTCGCCTCCTGATGTACTAGCTACCTCTTCAACTACTAGGCCGACCGTGTGCTCTTGAGCATGTTTGTGCGTAGTCATCTCGCAACACTGTCCGTCACAGAAATAGATCTAACGCTGTGACATGTCGAAACATGCACTCATATTTTTTTCATTGAATTTACATGCCCTTCTGATACCACGATGTAAATTTTGGTTGCCGATACATACCTCCAATTACTTTTAAAATTTACAAATTTGCCAACATTTTCGTACTATTTGTCTTTTCTACAGAGAACTTGGACAGCCCTCGCAAACCGAGCGGAGAGCGCGCGGGCGCCGAGGTTGGCGTTGTAGAGGGTTTGTTTCATCAAGGTCAAATGACATTCAGTGGGAGCACACCATTCCCAGTACACTCAATGCTTTTTTTTATTGTAAAAGTCCATTTTATTTGAGATATTTTATTTCCTTACCAATGAAAGATTGTTACTTTTGTCATTATGAATATCGTAAATATGAGTAATTATTACGTATTGAAAACGTATATCATATAACTACTGTATCACTTTATAATTAAATTATGTAAAAAAGAGAATTGAAGAATTGTTTTGTGAATCAAAAATTGCGCGAAAATTGCCGTTCTTTAATTTGCGCCTATTTGTGTCGATAAATTACTTTACTCATTGGAAAATTCCCAGACTTAAAACTTTACCGCACTTTTCCAGTTTGCACCGACCTTTTGCGTGCGATTACACTACTGACCTGTTTCGCAGGCAAGAGCTCTCAAATTCGTGAGGAAAGAGCTCCAAGGGAGGTAGCTCTTATTGCATGGAAGATTAACAATTGTGGCAAGGTTTATATCGAAGAAATGTATTTCTTACAAAAATGAAGATCAGATAAAACTAAAATTCGGAAAAACTTGTATTTGTAGTTTAGATTATGTATAGTCAATATTAGTGTTATTAGTTTTATTATTTTAGTTGCTAGGAGAGGCAGTTGCCTCCCCGCCTGCCCCTCGCAGGAAACGACCTTGGAAGCAGTCAGCTGCCAGCGTCGAGTGGACGTGTTGAATCGCAAGCGAGAGCGCTGGTTAACACCTGCTTTGCAGGGTTGGCCATTTTCACATCAGTGAAAGCATAAGGTCAATTTGCAAATTCAGGATATGTTTTTAATTGATTTCACTAAAAAAGAACAGTTGGAGTGTATCAGACCCATGATACTGTAAGAAGGCAACTTGTTACAGAATCATGGTATACTGCAACTGTTCTTTTTTTCGTGTTGCCCTGTGTATCGGCACCCAAAAGTTAGATCGTGAGATTAATACGGCATGTGCTTCCGATGAAAAGAAGGATTAGGACAGGTTTCGACATGTCACATCGCGGCATTTCCTGCTGAGTAGTTATAAAAACTCACCGGTGCTACTTGTAAACCGTGTCGTATCAATCATGGAATTTTAAAGGTCCAGTATATTTCCTTAGTTCACCATCTCAGATTCACCGATATCCTCTCGAAAAGAAGAAAACAACAACTGTTCAGCCATCCATCGCAATTTCATTTTTACCAATAACAGCAGATGATAAACTTGCTTGTTTTACAGCATTAGAGAAGATACCCAAAGTTACGACTACTATGATTTACGCACGCGCCAAGTCTGACATATAATCAACTCATACACAAATATCCTCTCCTACCTTCATATCCGTCTCCGAACTGTTCCAGCACCATCGACCTAATCATCATGTCACAAGCCGTTGACAAGGGCATGGTCTAACAGCATTCCCTCAAATTCTACTCCCGCCTTCGATCCAACCCACTGCCCATCGCCGCCTCCCAGCTCGCAGAGCGCCTCTCAAAACGCATTCATCACGACCTCTTAAGGCGCGTGTCGAGCGGGAACAAAATGCCGTTCGCCTCCAGGCGCTCACGCCCTCGCCCTCGCCCTCGCCCCAGCCCGCGCATCCACCGCTCACGCGCATCCTCGCCGAACCCCAGCCCGCGGCCCCGCTCTGCGCATGTCCCCACCCATTACCATGCTGTCACGTCCCCGCCTCGCCCGTGCTTCGCCACCCCGCGCCACCTCGCCCCCGCCCACGCCCTCCCGCTTTCCCCGATGCAGGCGCTCCGTTCGCAACCTCGCTGCGTACATAACTATCGCCGCGAATGCCTCTTTCCGCGCGCCTCCCCCACCCCTTGCTCCACCCTGCCCCGTCCACGTCCCGTCCTGCCCGCGTCGCGCTATTCCGCCTTGCCTAGCGTTTGCGCCAACACTTTGCCATTCATCGGCGGGCGACCCGCACCGGGCCGCCCGCGGGGATCAAAAGAAGAAGATCGTTAGCGCGGGTCTAACGACGAAACTCGGCCGCCGCCACCGCCTCCTCGCCCTCCTCATCCTCCACAGGCGGCCGTGGAATGCACCGCCCCCGCTACTTCTCTTCCCACGGCGATGGCGTTGTCGGAGTGGCGGTTTACGAAATTTTATGCTCTTTGGGAGCTTCTAGAAGTTACCGGAACATATGGAATCGAAAAACGTTATCGTGCACCGCGAATAACGGAAGTGGTCGGAAGAGCTATTTGCGGGCTGTGCAGGAGGCCGGATAATCAAAATGAGTCAACATACGGAACATGACTTTAAATACTCGATCCGTTAACATCAATCACGATGAGATGCAACTGAGAAAGTAGGTTACATCTGGCTACTGAGCCTTTCAGTCTTTTCCCGCCTTCCACTGCAGTAGTATGTATAGTATATACGTATGTGGTATACGATTCGCTTTTTCTCATTCCTCTTTCTTGAATAAAACAACAATGATTATCACTAATTAAATATATATTATCACTTGAATACACTTATATACATGAAATTAACAGACTTCTCCAGGAAAAAGAATTTCAGTATGTCACCCAACTTATTACATTGCCGTTTATTTCTTGAATAGTTTCGATAGCACAATGCATAGGGTCGCCACAACGTATGTAATTAGGATATATACATATATAAAAGAAGTATAAACGTTTTTAAAACATTTTTCTTCACATGAGTGATGTAGTTCTTTTGATCTCCAGTAACATTTTCGGTAACGCGATTTCTTCAAAAATCAACCTCTGTAAAATCCGAAATATTCTGAGGTATCATATAAGGAATTGCATTTATATAGTACCTGCACTCGTACCTGCATGTCAAAGAGCTCGCTTTCCAAACAAGATGAGAATACCTGAATCAAGAATTGTGATTTCAATTCATAAATTTTGTTTCAAAAATTGACTTCAGCGCAAATTTTAATTGTAATACCATAGTTTGGAAAGCTCTCAAGCTCTGGCTTCATTGATGCACATAATGTATTATGGGTGTTGAGCCACGTTCTATTTAATGTCCATTCAAACTATTTGCAACGCAAGTCGAAAGAAGTTACGTGAAAAGAGTTCTAACCATTTGCACCAATTCCTATATGAAAAGTGTTTTGTTTTTTTATTCAAACGATCTTGGCTCAGAAAGAGATCTCTTACATGACAAACCATAAACAAATATTAATGAAAGATAAAGATTTCCAATATAAATTAGAAGTGCTAATGTTATATTTCAGAAAATTCTCTTAGGAGTAAGTCTCTCAAATACATTCATGTGTTTACATTAATAGCAGATATAAAAGAAAAAGTCGCCCTTGTTTGCAATGGAATTTATTAAAGATACGGCCGAAAAATATTAAAAAAAACTATGGTAGGTTGCAAAAACGAGAGAAATTACTAATAGCTGAGTGGTTTATTTCCAACAAACAAATACACTGTGAAAACTTAACCTTCTGCTCTCGCTTCTCACCACTACGAACTAGGTTTGAATTACAATTCCTCCCACATTAAATCACGTTTTCCGAAAGAGAGTTTCCATCGCCTATAAATTCAAACAGTAACACACACACACACACACACACACACACACACACACACACACAATCTTTTCAAATACGTTTAACTTATTTTCAACATATTATTTAATTTAAATCATTTAAAATATTGAAAATCATAATTATTCAACTGTAGGAAAAATATTATGTAAATCGCTGGCACCTTGCCAAAGGGTCACTTAATAGATTTTATTGAAAACCATGAAAAATTGTAAAAGTTTAACAGGCAGAAATAAAAATTAAAAAGAAAAAAACGAGAGAACAATCGATAAACCGAAACGAGGAGCGGAAAGGAGCCCAAATCGAGCATCATGTAATGCACAGCTAAACCACTGCAACTTGGAGGGAAAATGAATGCAAAGGTTTTATCTATGAGATTAAGTGACTCTCCACAAACATCAGTGCCTCGTTCCCTCCAAATCTCGCAGCTCGAAATAAACTACAGTAATAGCCGGCAGGCACAGTGGTGCTTGTTCCGACATCCAAACATGCTTTCGGACAGCCAGGGAAATGAACAGAGCTCTCTGCGGGGCGGGGCCTGGAGACGAGCCCAGTGTTTGGGGGCAAAGCCGGGATTTAAACTAAGAGCGTCGGCGTCCGCATCGCACACCCTCCCCCGCCCTCCACTCCACGCTTCGCTTCCCCCGCGTCGGCAAAGCAGAGCACTCACTTGCCGCCCTCCCCCACTCAGCCCGGCTGTATTGTCGCCTCCGCATGCGGCAGACGCAATAGATTGTAGTCGCATTAGCAGGCATTCAAACCAGGGGCCGTCCCCTTGGTAAATATTAAGAGAAGAAACATTTCCCTCGTCCTGTTTCCCCGTTTATTCAATCATTCTTTCTTTCTTTCACAAATCAGCTAAAAGTACATTGGGGGTAATACGATTCTTCTTTTTTCCTCCCATCTTTTCCTAGATTTTGCTGCACATTTATTTGAGATCAATGCTAAACACGCAATGTAATCCTGATGAATGTTAATCATGAAAAATGCGGATCACCGCGGTCTTCGAACAAAAATGTCACAACCTGCGAGCGTACTTCACAATATTCTTCTTAGGCTCAGCGCTTTTCACAGAATGTGATGAAGGAAGGGAAAGCTGAAAATCAAATAAGAGCTCGACGAATATTACGGCCTACTTTCTCGGAGACGACATTTCATATATCAATATTGTTTCATTAGGAAGGAGCAATTTGTATTAGTAATTGCTTGAAGTGGCAAACGTAGTGCAAAAACACTTTTTGCACACATCAAATCATTTGTTTTAAAATTAAGGAATTATAATAAGAAGCTGTCGAAATATGTTCCAAATACGATTTCAAACGAAACATGTTATTTAACTTTTTATTTGCAACTACATTTTCTCATTTTTCGTCTTCTGAAACTCATTGTAGCGGAAATGTAAGAGATTGGAATCTTGTTTCTCGCCTGGTCTTCGGAGAAATGAAACCAGGAAAGAGGTAATGCAACATGTTCTTTGTCTTTTTAGCGAGTTGAAAATTGTTGAATTTATAATCTTGGAGTCACTAACTGGTTTAACAATGTTTACCAAGAACAGTAACTGCCACAGGTTTCAGAATTACGTAGTTCACATGACATCGATCATTTTCGATGTTATGTTAAATTGTTATCGATACAGTAACTGGCCTATTCGCATATAAAGAAATTATTTCTCCTTTCTTCGTAAAGGAATGCGTTGTTGAATATCAATGAACAAACATTGATAAGTTAGCTTTGTGTAAAATAGAACTGCTATAATTTTTCGAAAAATGTCTACTTTTTAAATATTAACCTACGTTTTACTTTGTTATGTACATTCTTTGAGCGTTGCATTATAAAAAAAACAGTTTCAAAGAATTGTGCATTCCGCAAACTTGTTTCTTCAATGAATATTGTCATGGACGGTGTCAATTTGAGTTACTATTACTGTAATGGATTTCTTATTTTTCGAAGAAACAGCAGTTGCCGATGAATTTTCAACGATCTACATGAACATAAAGAGGGGTTTTTAAAGAACGTTCAGCACTGTTTTAGGGAAGCTGTCCAACAAACAGAACTTTCGTTGATAAACTTCTTCTTTTACTCGATTACTTCCGGTCTAATTAGTTTCAAACCATCTTGTGTTCTGACGTTTTCTCTGGGATTTGTCGTTTCCAGCAAGAAGTTCATTAAGCCGATGCAAAAGAGGATGGAGATCACGAACGGGAATCTCAAATGAAACTTTTCTTAAATGTAGGGCACGGACCCAAAACAGTTTCCACGACTTTCCTCCATTTATCGCGCCGGGACAAGGATGCTTAGATAACGGGAGATAATAATAAATAACGTAGATAAGGACGTTTAGTCACTGCCCGCTCCGATGGTATCAAAGTGAAAAACTCGGGCAAAAGCGACTGCGTGGGAATACAGGAAGATCCATATCCCTTACATCTAAATATATTCAAGGAAACGCGCGTACCGAACCAAATCTTGAGGGTGTGAAATTATGATAGTTATCACATCGTGGGTGGAGGTGTATTAATACTTCTTAATTCACGAACGGTAACAAATTTTAAAAACATTTTAATTTCAAACCTTCATAGAACTTGTACTGGCCCAACGGATAAATTACTCTAAACGGTGGATAGAAATTGTTAATCAACTCGCTAAAATAAAATGAATCTGACGCCAGAATCTTCTAACGTAACCAGCAGAAAGACATCCGTAATAAACCGTACACTGAAAATATATTTTACAACTTCAAATTTTGAATGAACCGTATCCCTTTCAGTTGATTTGAGAGTGTACGAGCAATTGTTTAAGAAAGTACTCTAGAAGATGCTTTTAAATTAGGAATACGATTGACGAGGTAGGTTCCTAATACATGGGTTGGAGCTAACAGTACAAGTACAGACAAATTAGATGACAATTGTAATTCATATCCTCTCTGGATTCGCATTAGTACGATACATCAATTGAACCTATTCATACGTATCTGAAAATCCTGCATGGCTTTGAATCGAGAGCCTTACGCAACCACTTGCACCAAGCGTTAAAAAAGTAGTCGAACAGATTTTACGCTCATTTATAAATCCTGCTCTCTTCAGCGAAAGCCGATCCCTCCAAGAACCACGCGTCACAACCTCCGTCGTCTTCGCCGTCGTGTGGAAATAACGAGGGGGGGGGGGGGGGGGAGGGAGGAGGGAGGCCGGTGCGTTTGGAAAGGGACCGTGTGCGGCTCGCCAGCGAGATACCATCGGCCAAAGCGCTGACGCCGCCCCGCCCCGGGGAACCTCCGCTTCCTGAAAGGAACCCGCCTGCGGCCCCGAAAAATGCCCCGCCCGCCTCGGCCGGGCCCCTCCGTCGCGCCGTCAAGCACCTCTAAAAATGTGCGGTGCGCGGCGCCTCAAGCGGTACACGAACGGAGAATACTAATATTCAGCCTTGCGAGTAGTAATTTAATTAGTAAGCTGCTGATTTTTACGCATTAAGAACACAATTGGCAGGAAAATGTGCACTTAACATTGTAAAATAGACATTTAATTAGAGAATTCTAATACAGATATTTAAATATCCATTAACATTTCATTATTCTCATCTAACAATACAATGAGCAGCATTCCACCACAGGTATTCAATTAACGGATTAAAGCTATGATTCATGACTCGGTATGAAAATTCATAACTAAATATCGCTCGAAATTGTCCGAAGTAAACTGATGTCTGATGTTTGAAAATATTTTCTTACAGAAGCTCTACTATTCGTAAACAAATGTAGAAGTGGGATTAAATATGTGCAGGCTCATACACGCTTGTCAGACATCACAACTCGCTAAACGATATTCCCGACCATGCAAAACGCTTACTACCACTTCTACTTCCACTCCTACCCTACCTCATGCACAAGAAACACACTGACTTTACAAAGATTTCGAAATACTATGCCCTGTTGGTAAAGAACACAGGACTACTGGCAGTAGTTATACTTTTCTGTACTCTGCTGGTTAAAATTGAAAACAAAAGAAGTTGATATAATACAATTTTTATTCAATGAAATCCAACTTCTTGAGCTCTTTTTTACAAGAAAGTTATTTAAAAAGAGGAAACATACAATCAATTACACTACATAGGCAATTACTCGTACTAGGCAAACAGCTTCTACTGAATTCGCATAACATAACATAATTATAAAATCTCAAAATTGATAAATAACATAAGAGATAACGTTTTCAGTTAAAAGAATAATATTATTTACTAATAAAATAAGTAATATTAAAACGTTTATCATAGTTCATGTCCCTTTCGATGAAATGTTTTTCAGTTGGCAGGCAATATATTTAAATTTGATTCGTTTCTTAGGATTTTTTTTGGGCAACGAAGTGTGTTATTCTCTGATTTGAATAACATGTTTCAGTATGTCATCTCTTGAAGGTTTGCATACAATTTATTGCGACATAGTCTTGCATTTCTTTCTCGTAATGAAGTGTTCAATCACAGAAATATCACTACCTCGCAACAACTTGTCAGTCATATTGGAATGAGAACCAGGTGAAACGAGAGTACGCAATAATACGTAACGAACGCGCTTCCTGCACCACAAATTCCACACGGAATTCCACCGGCATTTGAACCTCGGACCCAGGGGTGGAAGGCGACCGGTCTGGCCACTTACCCGAGGAGTGAACCTTATCTAGCTGATTCTGAAAGGGCGCGCTTGTTTAGGAAACTTTATTCCCTGTGCGGTAGCACTGGCCTCAGCGTGCGGAGCGAGGTGTTGCGCCGGCAACGACCTCGCGAGCGCCGCGCCCCGCCCACAGAGCCGACGGCGCCTTCGCACGCCGCCACCGCAGCGCGCTTCCGAGCACGACGGCTCGTAGCAGACCATTGGTTGGAATGGAGACCTTGCGCCGCTGCCGCAAGCGGCGGTGGACTCTCGCTACGCGAAGCGGAGGAGGGCGTAGGCGTCACCGCTAGCAGAACACAGCTTCAAATGGTAGGCTTCCCACTGTGCCGCCGGAGGGTCGGCAAAACCTACCCCTACAGAACCCACCTCCTTCCACGGCGGGCGGCGGTGCGGCCGTGGCTGCAGCGGCGCCGGTGTCGGAAGGCCTCTAATGCTTGACGGAAGCGCGTCGCAGTGACGACGTGGGAAGACACTCTAAAGGCGCTTAAGCGATCGCAGATAGGAGACCGACTGACACGTAGCCTTGATTAATTGAATAGTGATTCCGGGTGCATCAACTACTAAGGCCATTAGTCTCGTAAGTGTAGTGAATATTTTTACTCACGAGAAGACTACATCAACAATTGATCGAGAATGATCAAATTCGTTGAAAATCCAGAACAACAGGAGGGACGCACAAACGTTTTGAAATAAACGAATTTTGCTGTGACCTCAGCAAGTTTATTTTCGAGTGTATATTTCCATCAAAATCTCGACATGGAATTTTTGCTCCTTTACAGAACTCTATTTTCACACATTAATGCATTTGTGAGTAAAGTACTTCATATAATTAGTTACGAATAAAAAAACTAAAAAGTTTGCGGTGAAAATGAGCTCAAAATTGGGCTATATCAGAAACGCTCCAAATATCGTCTCACAAAACGGCGAAAAAGTTGCAAACGAAAACATGCATGTAGGACCAGGTTTTATACTTCTTTAATATGTATTCGTACACTTATTATTGAATTCTACTCTAGGGAGACCAACAAATTGAAAAAAACATGAAAAAATGCATTTTCAAGCATCGAGAGGCAACTGGGAAGAAGTGGGACAATACCGAAAAGCTAACCGAGACTATAGATAATGGAAAACTAACTAGAACGAGAAAGTTTGAAACACTGTGTAGCGCCGTTCGTTGCAATGTCACTTTACTTCGAAGTGATTATCTTCAACGTGATCATTGCTACATAACGTCCGCGCATGTTCGTTGCATATGCTTTTCTGGTGGCGATGTGGGCTTTAGGCGAAACTTCAGCTGCCGAGCGTGACGAGCGGGAGAGTCTATCTCGAATCAGGGAAGTTTGGCGTCATGCATTGGAATCATCTACTCCGTCTGGTGCGTTCCGCACTTTCTCCGCAAGCCACATCTGGTCACACAGTTTCCTGTACAGATTTCCTACCAGTAAGTTCAATCTTAAAAGTGTTCGAGATCAATTACTTAAGCACGTATCTTGAAATATATGATGCATGGCGTGACATTTAGAGCATTTCCAGATGGGAGGATGCACAAGAGGTGAGAAAAGAGGAACATACCAACTCGATATTTTAATGTGTCCAAGAATCCATAATCATTGAAGTTTCATGAAAAGAGTGAATAAATTGCAATTATCATCATCTTATGAGTATTATGAGTGCAGCATTATTGAAGGTATTCAAGATTGTTCCATTTTGCCTGCAGATGTATTCATCATTGAAATTTTCAGTTCAATTTTATGTTGTATTTCTCTAATACCAAGTTCAAAAATTATTGTAATGTATAAATCATCCAACGTGTACTTTAAATCTTAATATTGTTGCTGCATTTGTTCTACTTCCCTATATAATATTAGGATACACATACATGCTTATCCATAAAACAAAATTCGTTTCCTTTCACGTTATTTTTTAATGTTTCCGAAATTATAAAAGTAGAAATGATGAGCATTGCATCAGGATAGTGTTTCGCACGGGAGGATAGCATCAGTTGCTAAATAATTTGTATACAGGTATGACTCCTTACACATTTACATTAAAAGGGTAAAATTCCTAAACGTACAAACCTGGAGCCACATTCGAATAAGTTCCTTATTGTAAAAGCAAAGAAATATTTCTATAAAGTCACTGTGAGCCAAGGTGAACCTTTCTTTGAACTTTCTATGTAATATTGCAGCAGATCGAATTGGTCTTCATTGAAATTTCAAATCCCCCTGTCAACACCATAAATTACTCACCGTACCGTCGATTGCAAGTCAGTTTTTTAGTTAATTCAACTCCTTGCAAACTAAACTTGCTTGCCTCCGTCAAGACGTATTTCAGTCGGCAGCCTATCAACTACCGTACGTCATAGCAGGGATATTTTTAGGCGAATGCATATCCGTATCCTGAACCCCCTTCCAGTGCGCACACACTTTGCCAGCATTGAGATAGGCCAGAAGGAGACTTTCGTCGACAAAACATGCGTGGGGCTATAACCCCAGTTCCAACCTTACTATCTGTCCGCGTGAATATTCAGAACCAATCGCATGCACCGGGAGAAATCTATTATCAACTTCCATGCTAAGAAACATTTAGAAATAATCAGTACTGGATGGTTCCTTTGGAAATTCAATTGTATTTACCGAATGTCCAGAAGCACAAACTGTAAATAAAGCTACGTTCATGCTTATCAGGCACTGCCACGATGAATCAAGAGATTTAACAGGGCCTCTGCTTTTAAATGCGGGCGGCTTGGAGTTACGGATGCGACACTGAGTCGATGTTTCCAAACATCGATGTATTAAGACCGATGTTTTCTTAACATGGATGTATTGTTATCGATGTTGTTTTTTCTTTTCCGATGTTTTGTTTCTGAATGAAAAATTCCAATGATCGCAATACTGTAAAAGTGAAAATATAAAATAATAATAATAACTGACAGTTACACTGTTATCCTTTGTTGGAACCAAAGGAACACTGTTTGCCCTACCTTCATCGACCTAACTCTCGCCCGAGATGACTTCCATGCCCTTGTATTTCCTATTCCTTCATATTCACTTCACAAATTGAGATATGGCCAACAAATACGCTGAGGGCGTAGGATCTTCTCGTTCTTCTCGTTCACTTATTCAACAAATTGAGAAACATGAACACTGTCAAATTAAATTTTAATGCACACGAATTTAATGTTAGAGGTTACTAATCCAATCTAAAACATCGATGTTGAAAAACATCGATGGTTTTTAGTGAATGTATTTTTAACATCAATGTTTTCATTTTTGGAACATCGATGACGCATGTCTGCTCGGAGTCCTTACCCGTCCCCTTCTGCAATCACCTTTCTGCTAATGATGTTACACCGAGAAATTGTGCAACCGCGCAGAAGTTTCTAATTACCATCTAGGACTTTTAGACGTATGTGGGATCGAAGTTCCAATCCCGCCCGCGGTAATCTGTCCAGGTTTCGCCACGTTCCCTCACAAGAGAACGATTCAGTTCTCCGTCAACCTTGCGCGCTGCCTCATAAAGACGACGACGGGCTCTTCTCGCGGGTCGGTCCCCGCAACTGGCGGCAGAGAGCGGGCGCGTGGGCGGCGATCGTCGGCTGTCGATGACGTCAGCAGCCGCAGTTGCGCGTAGGACTTCACAGCCTCCACCGCCACTCCCATACGGCAAGGTCTGCCAACTGGACGCATGTATATTTAACATCGGATATCGGTAATTTTGAAACGCGAATACCAATGGGGAATAAAGGCATGTTTATGTATTAATTCGCGTTTTTGTTCCTCGTCGAAACTCGTAATTTTGTGACCACCTAGGTGGAAGGTAGATCATACAAATGGTCCAATAATGAATTTCTGCGTTGGGCCGTGTCTTCGCTTAAGAAGAAGCGCATTTGTACCGCAAAACGGAGAGACAGATGAAAGCGAAAGCCATGACAGATGTGAAAAGGAAATTTCCGCATGTACGCGTACATCAAGTGATGAATACCAAGAGTAATGGGTGTTATCTCAAATTTGAAACTGAATATATCGATCATCGGCCGATTATAAGTAAAAACGAATTTAAAACTCATTGTCAGCTATACAAATAATAGCAGATATACTTTCTTAATATTGCAAAGCAAATAAATTGAACAATTAAAAACATTGTCTCTTCTTTTACAAATGTTCCTTCACCTTCATGCAAAATCCATCTTGTCAGAAAAAAAAAATTATTCTGTGACATCCACATTCTTTGTATTGTCTGACATCCAATATTTCTTTTCCGTGCAATTGATAGACGGAAGAATAATGCAATGTAGAAGTACACATTGCCAGTTCTTTATTCGCGGCCATCCTTGTAGATTTTTACCTTTTCCAGTTGGTTACATACAGCTCAACAGCAATATTACGAATCATTAGAAGAAAAACAATATTCAAAAATAAGAGCCTGAAAATTACGACGTGAACCTATCTCGTTCTCCACATGAACCATGTATCCATAATAAAATACATGTTAAGTCATGAGATTTCTTTTGTTGCTAGGCCAAAACAACATAAGTATTGCAAGTAGGATTGCGCAATAGAATGCCAGAACGCTTTCTTCATAAACATGCAATATGAGTTGGTCTTGTAAACTGATGCCTTTCGTTCTACAATTTAAACCAGACTACACTTTTTTATGACCCAAGAAGCGGACGATCGAAGCAATTCATTTAATTAATACTATAACTCGGAATGGATCACTGGTCTTTTATAATTAAAAAGGGAATAAGCTTGCATTGTTCGCTAGAGCACCATTGGGAAATGCCATTTGCAACCCAATACACCGGCCGCAAAGCGGCATTTTGTCATTTGCGTAATTTTTAGACAACGAATCTACTTATCCCTCTTTACATTCTGAGCGGCTTTTTTTCTGAACTCTGCATTCCATCCTTTCGCATGTTTATATTTTTTTGTATTACTTAAGGATTGATAATACGGATTACTCATAAGTATTTTGTATTGAAATAAGATTGTTATTTATATTTCATTTAAAAGGATGTCATAGGGGTATACCTCAGGGTATTAATGGGATCTTGATACTAACCACACTGCAACAGTTTTGTGGATATTTGAAATAGGTTTCGTATCTTCAAATCCTAAGATCCCTTTCCTTCCCCGAGCGCACGCTACCCAGAGGACGCGCTGCTTGGTCTTCTGTGGCGGACTATTACATTCAACATATCCTTTAAATACAAGTCGCAAAACATAAAAATACCCAAACATGCTTTAACATATGACCATTATTCGTCTTTTTACGCTCATCATGATAGACTGAAAAAATATGTATAGTTTGAAAAAAAAATTGAAAAAAACCAAAGTTATTTCGAAAATCTCGTAAAATACAAGTGATTAAATAGAAAGTGATACACCTATCAATTAACTCCATTCCCTAATGCACTTCCGTAAAAACTGCATTGCAACAACGTCAATCGTTCAAATGTTATGGTAGGTGCTAAACTTACATGACTGTATGTTTCATTCTTATCGAAGATCAAAATTACGCATACGATTTTAGAAAAATATTCGGCATTCACCTATTTTTTGCCGCATGCCTGTTTTCTGAAATAAACGGTTCAATTGATTTGAGCAGGAATTCGCGTGTCCCTGTGCCCGAATGCACATCCGCGCCTCGGCGCCGCAGCACAGCGGCGGCGGCGCCCGACGCGGGGCGTCGCGTCGCGTCGCGGCGGCCGCAGTGCGCGTGACGCCGTTCCCAGAAGCGTGACGCACGCGGCGACGCGCCGGCGCTGTGATTCGCGAAGGGACGATGGCCCGACTTCCGTCGCTGTTTACGACAGGCGCTTGGGACTACGCTAAGGGACGGCAAAAAAAGTGGTCTCTGGCCTATACCACTAAGAGCACAGGACTTTTCATTGCAGCATAAAGGGAATATGTTGGGAATTTTTGAAGAATACTTCCTTAAATGGTATTGTAATTAATTTTGAAATTTGAAGAGAATCGACAGTATTTATAATAGTTATGTTCTCAAATAATAAAATTCTCAACATACCACTTGGCAATGAAATCACCGACTTCACCAATTTGCGGATGTTCCGGACTGAAATGCTCTCCCTTGAAGACTCACCTGAAATACAAAGAAAAAATAACAAATCAACCAAAGGTGTCGGTCAAGACACAAAACCAGTACAATTCAAACAAAATACAGTCGTTATCTTATAATTAGATCGTTGAGGTTGTGTCCCCGACACATGATGAGTGCGTGTTATGGCAGCGTATTTTACGAGGAACAAATATAGTCACACCGACAATTTCGTCATTATTACGCATTCCAGCCTGCCCAGAGGTCGCGCGGCCGTTAAACGAATTGGTGGCTGTGTAATTAGAGCGTCGGTAATAACCCTAACAAGAGCCGTATTTTATCATCATTCGCTCGTAATGGACTAAGCGATTGGACGGCGCACGTGGCGTCAGGGTGCGGGGGGAGGGAGCGTCGCGTGCGTGTCTGTGCGTGACAGAGAGCGCGCCTCCGCCGCCGAGGCCTCTAACGACGGCTGTGGCGTGGAGTCCCGCCCGTTCCGACCCACCCAATCCCTACTCCGCTCCGCTCCGCCCCGCCTCGCCTCGCCTCGCCCCACCCCGGCTAACATTATCCCACCACGCTCCGACCTACCAGCAGAGGTGGCTCGGGTCATCAACTGATTCAATGTCACTGAATGGGAGGTCCTAGGCTCCAGTCCCAACGGTGTAAAGGGTTTCGACACTAGTTCTATAGTTCGGATTCAGTCGCTGTCTGCAGGAGAATTCAAGCGGCCGGCTGCTGTCATCGGTAGTTTCACGGTTTTTCCGATCAAAAACAGGCTAACGCCGGAGTAGCATAAACGGGGCACGGACCGCGCGCGATGTTTTCTTCCAATTTCTTTTCCTTTTTCCACCCTTCCAATTTTTCACCCTTGTGTGCACATATTTACACCTCGTACGATCCCTACACTACCACAGACATCGGAAGACCAGTTGGGACTTGTCCCGGTGGAGGCGGTGCTCGCTGATGGGAGATACGTGGTTGGGGAAAACCCCGCTATCCGACAGTAGGTCGCCGCCGGATCGCGCCATCCAGCGGGGAAAGATCACCGCCACCTTCCCGAGGGAAAACATTCAATACACTTACGGGACTAATGATCTTTTATATAT
>BOPP01000113.1:730790-749972 GCA_017312745.1 Gryllus bimaculatus | reverse complement strand
GCCGCTGCCCCCTTTTCAAACGAAGGGACGAGCGTCTGAATCGCCAAGCCAAGCGCCTTTCATGGGCGGTTCATCCATCCCCCAGCGACGCACAGCAAACGAGAATCGGCAACTACGCTTCTTTTTAATGTAACGGGTCGGGGGAAGACGCACATGACGTCATGTGTTGGGCTTTAAATACTGACAAGCGGGGTTAAGCGTGTGTGGTCATTGCCGTCGTGTGTGGGGATGAGTCGTGTAATTGAAGCTCTCTGTGATTAAAAAAACATTTTTTTTAACAAAACTGCGTTAACACCACAACAGAAGCACTGCCATTTGCAAACAATACAAATTACTCAAGCAAATGAGCTATTCATTGTAGTTTATGAATAAGCGGATATATACCGGAAGGACGAACGCACACTTGCTCATGCCTGTGTAAACAAGTCACCAATGGAATGCTTATTTGCTCAGAATAAATACAGATTCAGTATTTATATTTTCCAGAAGTGTTTTTATTATTTTGGTGTACATTTGCGTAGGGTGGAGTTTCATGATCACGTTGAAGACCAGTCTGGGAAACTTTTTAAAAGAAATCCATAGAGCGTCGAGAATTTGCAGCACTCTTCCTAACACTTCCTAAGTAACGTTAGTCTTCCTAAGTGAGATGCGTTACGTACACGAGATACTAATGACACATTGTTTACATATTTAGTGTTTACAACCTATCACTCGATGACATTTCTTTTCAGCATATCTACGCAGTCTCGTTATTCTAGGAATTACAAACAAACGTGCAATTTTGGGACAGCACCCTTGTTTTAGGTACTTCCCTGTCTGCAGTACATTTCCTCTTCCTTCCAACGTCACCCCCAAGCAACCGTTTAATGGCGCCAATAACATCTTAAATCTTAATTAGCTCCACCGGGTTTTCAGCACCGGAAACTTCGCCGAACACCCGCGGGTCGCTTCGCTTTCCCTGAGAATCATCGCGACCCGTCGCGTCCTGCCGCGCTTCCTGTCGCGTCGCACAGACGAAAGGAAACACAAGCTCTCCTCGCCCTCCCTCTCCCCTCCCCTGCTCTCCACTCCACTCCTCTTCTCTCCGATTGAATTTCCCGTCGCGATGATAAAAGGCAATTGAGCCGAAAATAGCGCCCTGCGAGACTCCCGACGCGCACTCGCACAAATAACTTTATACGGCCTCAATCTGCAGTTAGGGAGGCGTACGCACGTCGCAAGACAGATAGGCCGCGACGAAAACAAAGGACTCGCCTGGCGGGCGGAGGCGGCTCCGCCGCACTAGTTGTGTTTGCGCCATAAACCATCTCCGCAGTGGTAGAACCGGCCCCGGCGCGGGAGGCCGCGTCGAAGTTGAGAGAGCCTCGAAGCGGGAGGCCAATGAATGAGGGAACGCGAATGGGTGGTCCGGTCCACATGCATACAGAATGCGCGAGAACGTCTGTGAGATGTTTGGGAAAGGGAAAGCGAAAGCGAAAGCGTAGAGATGACGAGAGGAAGTTTCAAATACCTCGACAAGGTGATGAATTGAAGCAAAATTGATGCTGATTTTTCTACCGTACATGCTATAGAACTACCGTGCGGAATCTTAGAAATTTACCTACACATCATTGTCACAAACTTACCAACATAAGGCAATAAAAGTGTGAAATTTCAAGGATGAACATTCAAGATAATTAAGATTACTTATTTCTTGTACTAATAATTATAGTCAGGGTGGAATTATTCAATCTGTATTATTAATTCTCAATAACTCTATCCATGTACAGAAATTGTAATACGTAAATGAAACACTCGCATCGTTAGCCGAATTGTTTAAATGCCTTCCGTGAAATTACGTGATTCGAGGCATCACGGGTTTCTGGATGGGTCACAGTCTGGAATCTCGGGGACCTAACTGTCCCAAGCCCCTGGTTGAAGGAATAAAAAGAAATGACGACTGACTAGATTAAAAGAATTACTCCACAATGCGTACGACGCCACTAAGTGGATGTAATAGAACGTTGTTACAAATTGACGTAACGGAACTAAAAATATGAATATAAACAAATAAATAAATAAAAACATCCTCTCTTAAAACAAACATACTTAACCCAACAGAGACTTTCTATTTCACGTCCAATGTCATATTTTATGGAAGAAATTACAGGCTTTATGAAATGGCATTCTCATTGCATTAATTTTATTAGAACACATCAATCGTTATTTTTAAACACCGTAAGCTATCGTTTGTATACTTCGATTGGTGGGTATGTCAATATTAATTTTTAAACTTCCGACGTAGCATCGTAAGTGTGACAAAAACTACTATCAAATAGGACGTGTGAATCATGCACGGAGAGACCCGCTAAGGGTTACGCAAAAGGGAAAGGGACAGCGCCGTGGATGGCAGTCGGAAGAAAATTGAGAAGTGGTAACCGATGTGGCCGGCGAGGAGACAGTCGAGTCGAGAGCGGCGACGGTGATTACGGTGGAAGGGGCACCGACGCAGAATGAGATGGCAAGGGAAAGGAGGGGAAGGCTCTCAGGAATACAAACAGGCCTCAGTGCCTCCGTTTTAAACCGAGAGTCGTCTTCGCTGTTGTCTCGCTAAAGGCATGCGTTTCGCTTGCTCCCCTGATGGCAGAATCGGCAAGGCAGGCCGAGCACACGGTGGTGATGATGGAATGATGGAATGAGCAGCCTGAAATGCAGTAGTGACAGAAGACGCACGTTGGTGGCTTATCCTCAAAAACAACGAAGGGCTGGGAGATTGCTTTCTGTTTCTCCGTTCTCTTGTGGCATACAAAATACTTTCAGATGCTCCCAAGATATGAGAATTTCAGGAAACTAGAGAGTTACTGACAAATAAAGGTATATTTTTGATTTTATCTGCCTTTTTTTACTCGTTCTCAAAATTTCATTTTTATCAAAGATTGGCCTCATCTTTGTCGCTTGGTACATTCTTGTCTTTCCTAGCCCCTACCAGCCGGTGTTGGAAAAGACAATAGAAATTCAAACACGAAAACAAATGGGTGGTGGAACAGCCGAATGACTTTGCCTGGAACTGGGCAGATATAATAAACACTTATCAGAGTGAGCGAGGCGAGTAAGCTAGGCAGAATTCAAGTAAGAATAGAAATAAAAAATTAGCTCTTATGCAGAAATCAGAAAAGTAAAAAAGACTGTAATACTGAATTTTGCCTATTGAAACATTGCGTGAACCTCAATTTAGTGTGCAAACTTTGTAATGCGCGAAATTTGAGTGTCAGCAACAACAAGGTGTAATGTATGACTTCAAGATAATTTCCGCTCATTCCAAACCTCTGAAGGGTGAAGGAGTTGGTGGAGAAGTTGTGGGCGATGGAGACTAAAGGCGAACAGAAGACGGCGGCAATGGAAGCAACGATAGCCAGCGGAGACGAGAAAACTGCTAAACAGACGAAAATCCAAACATGAGGATGGTAGGGTCGAGTAAGAGTCGAGGTGGGTGACAGCAACTGCGGTAGACAGTTACGTCTACTAACATACGCGACGAACTTTTCAGGAAACGAGATGATAGTAGAGCTCTGAATACCCGCAACTTGTCAATCCGCCCGCCCACCCGTTTCAGCAAAGCGCGTGTCCAAACCACCCTTATTTGTACGAGTACCTGTGTCCTATGGGTCGCCCGTATAATACGGGTTACCGTAGAATATGGGACACGGGTATCATTGGTTTTTGATAGGGAAGAACAGAAGTGTTTCTTTTTAAATTATATAATTGTATATTTATGCTCTAAACGTTACCACATAATAAACGGAGAAGGAATGTAGCGGAACGAAAAAAAAAACGAGAAAAGGTCTTAGGGGGTCTTAGAGGCACACTTTTCTTCTCTATCAAAAATGACAATGATACCCGTAAGCCGTATAATATGGCCGACCCATACGATACGGGTACCCGAATGATTTCGGGGTCCCGTTTGTTCCGTTAGAAAGCCCGCATATGCGGGTCCTGGAAACCCGCATGGCCAAATACCAGTAAAACTTCAAGCCGTCCATAAATTACATAACGCAAATCTGGAGTATTTCCCATACTCCCTCTCCCCCTTATAATGCACCCGTAACGCGCGCTTGAACCGCCCCTAAATAATTACGTAGCGGTTGCGACAACAACCCCTGTAAATGCAAGAAGTGAAAATAAATTATAGCACAGTAAATCAATTTATTTTACTTATGTTGCATATTAAAGTAACTAACGATGATTAAAGTAGAAATTAGTTAGTGATGCTGGTTGCACCTAACAATAATAAAACATCAATTAGAAATTAACAACAATTAGAAAATAAGTTCAGAGCAAGTTGTGAGTGAAAGAAGGATGCTTTGACGAGAAATGGTTCATCACAAGCTACGCACCGCCGTCGTGGATGATTCAAGAGCAAGAGTCTACAGCATCAATCGAAATGGATTCTAGAATACAGTACATATGTGTTTTGAATATTTTGTTCGTAATCTTACATGATTTAAATTTGTAATGATATTTCCATTTAAACATTTAAATGATATTTCTATTTATTGTAACAATTTATAACTAATAACTTCAGTTTATTTATGTTTTTAAAACAAATCAATTAGTTAATATTTCAATGTCTTAGTACAGGACTTAAAAAAGGAATTATTTCAGCAAATGTTGAAAAACAACTATCAATGTTACGTAGCACTTAATACCCCCTTCCCCTATGTAACGTAGCGTAACGCTGCTTCAAATCCCCTCCCCCCTCTTTAGTATTACATAATATGTGGACGACCCCTTACTGGACTCCTATCAACTTCATTCTCGTTTCTAGACTACCGCAGGAACGAGAGTCACCAGACGGCCCGGTGACGGCGGTGGCGTGAGGTGGGGGTGGGGTTGGGGAGCGCTTTGGCCTAAAGCGGCTTCTGGAGCGTTTTTGATGGGCTGCGCGAGCGCGTCGTTTGCGCGAGGCGGAACGCGGCGCTGGCGGTGGACCCTTTGGGCGCGACACTAATTGGCACCGCCTCTCCACTTCAGGTATGCTCCGATTTAAACCACAGTGCACTTCAAGGTCGCAAGCTGAACCGCTGTCATCCACTCCGGGATCTCTCAATAGGGTATGATAACGAAGTTCTTGCGATTTGATGAGTGTCCCCCTCTCCGTTCAGCTCTGACCTTGAAGTGCAGCTGTGTTTAAATGAGTTTAGCTTCAGTGGCACAGTATTCGTGCTTCCTTTCTTATGAGGAAAGAAGCCAAATATGGGCTCGAAAGACTTTTGAATGAAACATTAAATTTAGATTATATGAGAGCTTGCGATGAACAGATCACAGGAATTATCAGTCCGGTTTGGCGATCAATCCAAGCTTCACCAGCCCACGATGGCAAAAGTCACCCAGCTCCCCGTCTGTCCACGGTCTGGGTGCTGACTTGTTGCCGCCAGTGTGCCGGGAAGCACGGTGGCGTGAAAGAGGCCGTCAGGGTTGAACGTTGACGTCTCTTGATGGCATTCAAGGGAGGAGGCTCTCTTGAGTTCGTAAGAATTTATTTAAAAAGATTCTGGGTGAATGTATGATACGGCGAACGAGAGGTAGGAAGTAGAACGGGTATCAATTGTTTTTCGGCATTGGCTTAACACGCGCGCTAGTGAAATTCAATTGCGAATTTCCTCGCAGAAAACAACAATAAGTAAATCCATTTTCCTCCATCAAATCAAATTTTGATATTTGATATTACATTCCAAGAAGAAAAATTGTAAGGCGGATTTCCCTATCCTTTCCTGCAGACCGCATTGAGTAGGGTTGCTCACTAATAGACATTTCTTGCTTTCTAATTTCAAGACATTCAAGAAAGATTAGACGATCCCATTCTCTCAGGCTGGTGTCCACACCAGGAAAACTAGTGGTTATTCAATATTCGCGATTGGTTATTCAATATTTGCTTGATGAGCCGGCCTCGCGCCGGTTGTAGATTTGTCAGTATTGTTGCCAGTTCATTGCTTGTAAAACTAGAAACTATGTATTTTAAAACGCCGCGAGACTAGCTTGCCCGTAGCTGTACCACTTTCATCTGATCAGTTTACAGGGATCCTAAAAAGAAAAGCGAATACCGAAAATATAAATTACATTACACTCTGTTTTATGCGACCTGAATGTTGAAAATATGTCCATGCGTACGTTCAAACAGGCAATTGACATTCAGATGATCATGCATTCAGAAAGAAGAAATCCTAAAGCCGAGTACATTTTCCGTACATTAATACAACGTGGCACGATCAGTCGGTCGCAATAAAATACTCTCTTTTCGAGGAAAAGAGAATTTTACATGCAAAACTTCATAAAACATAAAAAAATATGAGTTCTTTCATTCAACTATAACCCATTTCAACGTGACAGCTACAGAAAGGCCCCGTTGCTGACCCTCTAGAAAGGCGACCTAATGAGCTCAGAGATGGGGCCGCGAACGGTGGCCTTTGGCTCTGTAGTAGTACACGGAGGCACAGGGGTTTACAAAGTGTGAATCTTAGCTGAATGCATTGCATAAAAATATTGAATTAGATTGACATCATTTGCGATTTTGTGAATTGAGAGTTATTAGTTATATCTCCCCTTTTATTTGTTTGCATATACATTTGTATGAATAATATATACATTCAAAACCCATGGCTCCATATCTCGTATTTTACGTCAACTGAATTCCTCTGCCCATAAGTATCTGGTAACTTTAATGCATAATAGATGTTGCTTAAGTCGCATCATCCCATTTTCTTGCCAAATAAATATTGAAAACATCAAAATAACAACTATCATATTCTTTAGTGTTCTACTAGTTGAGATAAAACAAGGAAACGTTTCACAATTGTCCCTGAAATTCAGGACGTTCAATTCATTTTCATCGCAGAATATCTGTATTCTTTAGAAGCTTTGCCCTTCATCCTTCTGACAATTTAGCCTTGCACTTGTCTCGTATTTCAGATAGGTCTTTCTGATTAATGATTGAATGTCAATTTGTGAGACGATAAACTATTTTTTTAAGTTTCTTAATTTACGACTAAATTTTGCCTAATCAGTCCTCATTGACTGCGATCCTCATTACGTGAGATGTCCACTCATTATGTGAGATGACATGTGGCATGGCATTTATACAGGTGCCCGGAGAGAAAATTTCGAAACTTCGAAAATAAGCTCTTGAGACAATTTTAAGCATATTTTGTTTATTAAACTACTTAGATATTGCGAATGGCTGAGCCACAACAAGCACTCAAATGTTGGTTCGAAAAAATCTTTCTAGGCAAACATTTGCAATGCAGAAGCATGTAAATTGTTTATTACTTACCAAAGAAATAAACATATTTGTTAGAAAGAACAATAACCCATAAATTTAAAAAAATGTCGAGTTGTGTAAATTTGATGCTTTTTTTCTTTATTTCTTTATTTCTATGCTAATTTTTCTTTCAGAACAAATATATTCATTTTGTCTGTATATAATAAAAAAATTGGCATATCTGTAGTGTGTTAATACGCTTCTGCAATGCAAATTTTTGCTTAGAAAGCATTTTTTGAAACCAACTTTTGAGTGCTTATTGCGGCTCAGCCATTCGGAATATTCACGTAGTTTAACAGACAAAATATGCTTAAAATTGTCTTAAGAGCTTATTTTCGAAATTTCGATGTCTCTTCCCCGGACAGCCTGTATTTCGTTCAGACTGGTCTCTTCTCCTTCTGTGCGAGCACGGGTCCTCCGTGGGTTTGGCTTCCCCTGGCGCGTGCGTTACCGCAACGGAGCCGCCCGCCGCAAAAATGCTCGTCGTCCTCGCCGTCGCGTCGGCGCTGACAACTGCCTGACGGGCGGCGCGCGGGCGGCCGGGAGGAGTTTTGTTTCAGTTCCTGCCTCATTGTGCGGCGTCCGCGGGGGACAATGGGCGGGCGACGGCGGCGCGCGCGGTGGCGGCGGCGGGGAGACGCACCGGTCGCTTTGTAATGCGAACAATATTACTACAGCGCCCGCGTCGCCAGCGCCATGCCATACCAGCCCTTCGCGGAATTGCTTCGAGAACCGGAGGCCGGTCCACTTCGCTCTGCCCCGTCCCGCTCCGCCCCTCCTCCCGCCATCCACGCTTCGTCTAGCCCGTCCCGCCCCTTCCCGCAGAGCTCCATTCCCAACTCCTGCCCTCTCGTCGAGCCAATCTCATTGTCCAGGTCGACATTGCTATCGTGTGGCCACTATCAGACATGATGTGAATTGAGATGTTGTAACTTACCATTCGATATGATGCTTAGTTTGGATGCCAATTCCGAAACGAAGTATTTTAAAATGGCGGGTAAAAAACAATTCTCTATCGTTTGTTATTGATAAGAAGTTGTGAGTAGGTGGCAATAAAAATGCGCTACATATTCCACTAATTCTTAAGCTACTCATGACACTAATGAGCTGCCAACTTTCGAAAAGTCGCAACTAAGGATTCATTATTACATGCCATAGAAAAAACAGTGGTTCTGATATCGATTCATTAGCAACGATAACTAAAAATCTTCTAGTGCAAATACACACGTACATTTCACATTCGGCCTAGCACACATAATGCATTACCTGTTACTAGGGCTTCAAACATAATCGCTTTCACTGATTGGAATTTGACTTTCTTGTTATTATACCAAGGAATGATAAAACATGTAATTTTTGAAACCGGTACGAAAAACTAGTTATTGCCTAATATGAATACCACCTTATCACGTCCGCCTAATTTAAACCCATTTTTAAACAATTATTGCATGCTGGTTGTATAGTGTATGTGAAAGTATTTTGGGACACTGATATTATTCCCGACCTGGAAAATTAAAGTTTTGTTATTACTGAACCACACTTTTAACAAATATTACGTCAAGCAAGCCAGACAATGTTCCTGTGAAAGCACACGAGATAATATTCCATTACTTTCATGAAAGGTATTACGCTTTTTATATTATTTTTCATTTCATATCAAAATGCGTCAACTTTTAACTCACTCAGTTTCGATCGACTCGACTTATTATCGAGTCAACTGTTAATGAAAAAGTTAGTAGCATGTATTACGAGTTTCCAGTTCTGTGACTGGAGCAAAGCGTGGAATCCCAATCTGGAGCATTTCCATGACAGCTTAGCGTACCTCTTCACAACGACGGCTCAGTTAACATTCCGCGGTTGTTCTCACCGTCACAGATGACGTCTCCTCTTCAGTGAAGAGCTCAGCTAACCGCTTCGCAAATGGTTCACTGACCAACATTCCTGGCCGTCTGTATAAGCGAAATACATGTTGGCTGCGCAGAGAATGTCCCATACGATCGGAATTCCGGAAATGAGGAACTCGCTCGTTAGAAATTGGCCTTTACACAGGCTACGAAATACCATTCATAGGATTAAATTCCATAACTACAACAATAAAATTCTATATCTCCACATCCAGGAATTGCATGAAATTACCTATAAAATGTATCTGAATCACAAGTCAGATTTAATTTTTTCGACGACACTTAAATGAACTCAACGTCATGTCGCATTGTAAGAGGAAAGTAGCATCAAGGTATGATCATAACAAAAACCTGAGAAATATTCTCTGTAATATTTACGAAATAACATACTATCTAAACACATTGCTCTCAAACGTATCAGCTACGTAAAAAAGAAAATAGTGAGTTATTCACGAAACATACCAACACATACCATTGAGGAACTTCGTCGTTTCTATGAAAAAATTAAATGGAGACTGGAATTAAATAGCTGGACCAGTGCCTATGATCCACAAATAAAAAAGATTGTTTAAAATGTGAAGAAAAAAACATGGCGTTAAGGTCCTAAGAAGCTCCGTTTGCGCGTTCCGCACGATAATAAAATGTATTGCAGAGGAGTGTGTGTTGCCGGTTGCACGTGTGCCTGATTTCTCAAATGAGCCATAGTCTGCGAACTGTTTTTCGTCTTAAATCTGTTCGATGCACCCCTGCACAGCAGGAATTCACTTACGGGCATTTGTCTATGGGTTCCTATAAACAGTGAAAATCGCTCTACTTTCTCTAAGTATGTGAGGGAATTGATACAATTCGCATACATTCCAAATAGCGCGTCCAATATATTCCAAAATTACCTTTTGGATAAATATGGGAAGATGACAGCATTTAATACACAACGTTTGTTATGTCTTTAGTCATTTCCCTGTCCAAATGAATTAATAGTAGATTCGGTACAATTTTCCTCTTGAAATAATTCATTTTATTGATTATTTCTTTCAAAACATCCTATATTTTAGAAATATACACCACAAAATTATGAATTAGTATACTTAAAAATATAAAACGAAGAAAACTTCAATTCATCATAATTGCGTGTTTCTTTATCTTGCATTCCAGTAAATCCTTCATGAATACTAGCCACCCAGGATGACAGAGCAAATTAATTTTCACGAAGATATTACTACAGTATTCGGCAATAGAGTGGGCTGTAGTTCATAATGCAATGAGACCGAACGCAACCCCCTTTCAAGAAGCGGATGTTTTATTTTCAGCAGGTGGTTGAGAGACGAACGGGCCCGCCTCCATTCTACTCGTGAACCAAACGAACGAAGACAGCGCACCGCCTTGGATTAATAACTCTGACGCAATTAGAAAGTTCTTCGTTAATGAACGATCATTAATCCTTTCCACGAAAACGAGAACGTTCTCGATTCCACTTCTACATCGAATAGCTGGAGAGGTACAAATCAGCATTTAGGCTTTCACCTTTTCCAACGGTAAAACAAAGATCGCAGGTACATGAATTGTATTTTGTTTGCTCCACTATATTACGTTTGACATTTCAAGACGTTTGCATTGGGTCGTGAATCATATCTGCGCACGGCTACGAGATATTTATGTCCTCAAAACGAAACAATTGTGTTACATTAATAAAAGAGCTTCCTGTAAATCATGACCACAGCCATTAATGCGAATTGTTGTTTTGTTCTGACATTTCTCAAATCTCTGAGTGATAAAACACGTTGTGTGTCACAACGTGAAAAATCAAAACGTGTCATAAATATGCGCCCGCGGTTAGAAGCAACACCAATTACTTCGGGATTTCATCTGAAAGTACGGTCTCGCATAATACGAAATAATGGCGATGTTTCCATTTCGTTGTCATTTCGATAAAAATACCTGTGATAAATATTATATTTAATTACAGTATTTTGTTTCCGAAATGATCAAAAATGTACTATGAATTAATAAATGACATTTTGATTTTTGAACAAACAGGAGTAAATATAATATTGAACCACTGGAATAAAAACGAAATTCTGAAGAGAATAGTACTAGTTGACTAGAATAGTCCCGGTCAGAAACACTGCAATAACAATAAGAAAAAGAAAAACAATAACACGCGAAATTATGATCATGTTAAATATTTTGGAAGAACTACTATTTTCTTCTTCTTCGAGGTTATAGTTGTTGTTGTTGCTGCCGCTGCTGCTGCTGCTACACCTAAAAACAGAGCGCCAAGAAAGGTCAGCGCAGCAGATCGCAGCACTGGCGAATCCAACCGGACATTGGGGGGAAGTAATCACAACTTTTTAGTTGAATAATAAACATATTTGATATTAGCTGGTATATTGTTTCGTAGCGTATATATGGTAATTTCCAATCAATTATTAAACAATATTGTTCGTGATTCAGGGCACATCAACTACTAGGATCATTAGCCCTTTAAGTGTAGTGCATATTTTTGCTCAGGAGGGGGTGATGGTTTTTCCCCGCTGGATGGTGCGATCTGGCGCCGACCTACCATCGGCTAGCGGGGATTTCCCCAACCAGGTGTGATATTGTGGTGCATGTTGGTGTACGTGCGTGTAAGGGGTGAGGATAGGACAAGGAAGAGGTGGGAAAGATTTCGCGCGGTCCATGGCCCGTTTGGTCGGGTACTGCTCCGGCATCTGCCTGGTACTGGTTGGAGAAACCACGGAAAACTACCGATCAGAGCAGCCGGCCGTTATATTTCTGCTCCATACTGCGACTGAATTCGACCTAGCTGACAAGCTAGAGTCGTAAATCCTGCCACCGTCGTGACTCGAACCTGGGACCTCCCGGTCAGAGGGACTGCAGTGACATCAGTTGATGCCCCGAGCCATGCCTCCCGGTTTATTATTTAAATAGTTACATGATTCTAACAAAAATCTTTTGCCAAATGAAGGAAGGTAACAAACGAAAACTAGGACTTTTGGGGAAGGGGCATACGCCCGATGGCCCGGTCCCGCGCTGGTGCGCGTGGGGCGCAGCGTGTGCGACGGCGCTTGAGGGAGCGGAGGGCGGGCGATGCCCCGTGCTGATGCGCTCCCCGCAGATTTACAGCCTCGCCCCTCATTCGCCCTCGCCCTCCCCTTGATCCGACGCGTGAACGCGAGAAGCAGTGTCCAGTCGTATGTCACTCAGCCCACGCCTCCGCGGTAATTCGTCTTCCGTTCCCTAGACGGCGTCCTTCCGCCGCATTTGATTCGATTGAAATTATTCTACGGAATAGGGCCGATCCTATTCACACCCACGAAGTAATTATATTTTCGTAAAAGTGAGTACAAAAAACCTCGACGACGAACTTACTGATTTAAGTTCTCAAAAAACAAATCAATAAAGCAAAAATGAAAGTATTTTCTGAAATTCAATTTCTCATTTTAATTTAAAAAAGTATATTATTACAAATACAAGTCGAAATCTGTCTTTATTGGTTACTTAAGATTGAAGAATCAAAAATAATTTGAATATCATTTATTCCTGTACTTTTGTAGTGTTTTATAAGGCTTACACTCTAATTGATAAAAAACCAATTTACATTGTATTTGTCAAACTAAGTCATTCGCTGATAAGACATTTAGTTACTTTTATATCGAAAGGTATCATACCATAACAAAAACGTCTCCGCAATAGGAAGTAATAACAGTAAACGAATGTTAGGAGCTTCTGCACGTTACCAGATTCAAAGTACAAAACATTCACGATATACAACTTCTAAATTTAGAGTAATTCATGGAATCGAAGTCAGTTCGGAAAAGCATTCTGGATGTGATAAGCTTCGGTGGTTCATCATAAAGCATGGAGTGACCTGACACCCTGCAGCCATAACCGTTACGAACTTCGTAAGTACCAAAACGTGCCGAAAACTTAGAATCAGCTCTTAGGAAAACAAATCCCTCACACCACACAGTCTCCACGTTGTACCGTACACCAAAACAATAAAACATGTGCCTCTTGACACTTCATCACAGCTATTCATCTCCTTCCCATAATCTGCATGCAACGAAACTGGCGAGCTAAACAAAGAACCAGGCGCCTGTAAGCCTTCGTATAATCCACAAAATGGAACTCTCAATTTCGTTCTCGGACACTTCCAGGCGGGACGTTGAGGGCGCCGCCCTACGCGTAGTCGGCACGCACATGCGTGCGCGCGCGCGACCCACCCTATGCGCAGAGAGTGCGTGCGGCACGGCGACGCCGCGCCGTCGGAGCTGCGGCGGGACGCATCGCCGCGCCGCGCCGACGACAACTTTTGTTTAATGGCGGCCGCCGCGGGAAGTTTCGGAAACAACTTGCTCGTACCGGACCTTTGCGGTGTAGGGGCTGGCGGCGGGGGAGGGGGGTGTTAGGGTGGTTGGAAGCGGAAGGACCGGGAGGGCTGGCGAGAAAACCACCGGCAGAGGCTTACAAAAGCAGCAAGCAGAGCCCGCTGATTCTCGATGATACATGAACATTATACTACTTCAACACATCTAGGTGTTATCACAAATCTTCGTTAAACATTAACACAAGGAACCAAACTCGCAAACTAAATTTTGCTCAAACTTATTCTTTTTTGATATGTTAATGCAAATTTAATTTTTTTTCTCAAAATCTGATCGAGAAAGAAGAATATATGTATTACTCACTCATAATATGTACGAATAAAGACGTACGAGTTCGTAATGGATCTGTGATAAACTAAGACGAATGTTTATTAATGGAAAAAATAATCAAACGGTAAGATAAGAATAGTGGTAGGAATAAGACGATAATAATAGTCGTAAGTTTCCCTCACAACGATGCACTTGACTGATAACACTTTCACTTTCAATGAATGTACGGCTGATTGTTACAAAATGAAGTTTTGTACACGTTCGGTATTTCATTTACACCATTTCACACGTTTTACAATAACACAGCAGATTAGTAAGACAAATATGATTTTAAATTTAGCAAACAAATGCGAAAAAAAGATATTTCAAAACATATAGAACAATTTGAAAAGAGAAAATATTTAATTTCCCGAGCTAATTTATTCAGTATGTTGTACGCAACTATCATTCAAATAAATATGTTATCATAAATAATAAGTATTAACTACTTACTTTAGTAGTATGTTACTACTAAATAAACTAACCCAAATAATAAGTATAATTTTTAATGTAGTCAATTCCTTCTAGATTTTAGTTAACAAGTTATATTATTAACAAATGGATTCGTGTGAACATTCAGCCGTTTGCAAAACATTCTAGCTTCGTACTAAATTCTAACTTCGAATGGCCAGCCTCTGTACTGAGCTTAATAGGTTCATCCGCTATTGTACGTGAGTAAACATTCTAATATTTCTAAGCAGTGAGATTAAATTTCGCAAAAAATTAAGTAGTCACTTTAAACGTATCACGGAATATAATTCCTTCAATTTAATTTTCTTTTATTACGAGTTGCTGTTCGTGTCTTATCACCCATAGCAGGAGACCCTAGAAACCCTAAAATCATCAAAAAACGCAAAAGAAAGTTCAAAAAATCTAATTTTGCAGAATACTGCTTAAGAAACAATTCTAGTGCAACCTACCTCCCACTCGCCCACATTCGTGCACCATCTACTCCCTCATTTGCGTTCCCAAAACGTCTCCACAAATCTCACCCGTCCCCATGAACCTCGTGTCACATAGGGATACGAAACCTGGCTCGCATAGTTTCGGAGTTACGAACGATTGTACTGTGTGTTGCAGTAATCTGTTCCCCACGACCTATTCTGCAAACTTCTATTGTTTTGATAAATCTGATGCAGGACTATGGAGACATTTCTTATTCAGCAACAGCACACTTACAGGATTTCTTATCGACTGCTTCTTAAATTTCTTTTTTTTAAAAGCGTGTTATATAGAAAAGGCTACAAACGTACGTGGCCATACAAACTAACCCAATTCTTATTCTACTACTACTAAATACTTCGTCGAGGTTTTAATGAAACCGCCGAGTCCTGAAATGCGCTTCCGCTCTCCTGACGGAGGCGGCGCGCGACGTGAGGTTTCGGGGGCGTCGCCCGGCGCTCCGAGCTCATTAACGCAGCCGCCGTCGCGACGCCCTCGCGTCGCCCTCGGAGCTGTTGAGCGGCGCAAGCGGCTCTCGGCGTGCACCTCGGGCGTCTTGCGACCAGGACGCGCCTCGGCCAACGCCCGGCCTCAACACTGAATGGCGAAAGAGCTACTGAAAATCCAACAAAACACACGCTGGGCGAGGCTAAGCTTCCTGATGGCCTCCAAGAAAATAACGGACCTTAAAATAGCCGGCCCAGATGGCACGCACGGTAACGCCACAGGCCGGAGAAAAGGGTGCCAATCTGAAATAACTGAAATAAGGCGTGGGAGTTTTTATGCAACGGATTATAATATCTGTTAATTATAGAAGTCAATTCAAAAAGAAAATCAAAGAGATTACTTGGAAACTACAATATATTTCAAAATATAGAGCCGAAAGATTTTTCAATTTTTATTTTTGAAAGCCAAAAATTCTTGATGATATAATAGAAAAGAAAGAAGGATTAATTCTGAAACATTATGTATGAAATTATATAAGGCAATAATTTCGAATGTTGAATCAATGTATTTACTGCAGCTTGATTCAATAATAATGAAAATAAAAAAATCAACATGTATATATTAGCATGATATTAAGATAAAGTGAATATGAATTTCTACTTATTATATGTTGTACAATTTATACACAATTCATTTTCTCATTGTTTATTATTCATTTTTATTATTTAGTGTTGCACCTGATAAAACAAAACAAATCCGTCTGAGAAACGTTGTGCCACTGATTTAAAATGAAATGACCGTCTATAATTAACAGATATAATACGTAACATTTGACAGACGGTCACAAATATAACCTATTTTACCGTAGTAGATTTGTTGGTGATTCTGGTGTAGAGAGCTAACCACAACCAAACCCTTTATTTGAAGGGTTCAGCTTTAGAGCCATGCCACATTTTAGACAACAATAAGAAAATCTTACTAACAAAATCGGCATATCGACTATTATATTTTGTGGTGCTTGTGTAACAAATGATGCTGCACCAAGGAGACATTTCTGCTTCACTCTTTGGCTAACAAAGTCAGATTCAAGCCTTTATCTTCTTATTTGTCAGAATGAACTCCATGTGGCATAGGACTATCTACAGCTAGGCCCTTCATACCATTCTGATCTCACTTTTGTAATTTGTATTACTATTGCAATGGTTACCTAAGGGGAGATAGTCATGCGTCAGGACTGCAGATTTCTCTTCCATCACTAAGTGCCTTCGAAAAAAATATTATATTTTCATTTAAAGTATATTTGTGAATGATATTATGAACCGGTCTATATAGTTTAAAATAATATTATTTTACCATATGTATGTTTCCGATTGCACAAGGAGCTTATTAACGTAGAAGCTCTGATATCCTGAAATACTTAGATTTCCCAACATGGAAAAGAAGTGGCTGTAGCCTTGCTGGTCGTATGTTGGCCTCCCCTTCGTCCCGCTCTCCGTCACGTCGTAAGAAAACTGAGAATCACGCCGCGCACAGATCAGCGATGAGAGCACTGAGGCGTAGCTATGCCACCACCCGTGTTGTCTTCGTCGCCGTCTACACTAGAACTCTCCTTCTCTGTGCCCACCACCGTTCGTACCTCCGCCAATATTAATCTATACATTACATTATCGACATCTTCCGTCCCCGCATGCGCTGTATTGTAACCATTCCCACCTCAACCTCCAATTCGTTTGCCTGTTGCCCTCTATCGTCTCCGACCATGACGTAGACATTGCGTGAAAAAGTCAGGGCCATTCCTATACCTTTGGTGTTGATTTCTCTAGGACCACTCCCCAGTAACACCTACTACAAGAACACGAATGAAAGGGAATTATTAGTAACGAATGGGAAAGTCACGTAACGTGTCGCGATGAGAAATCAATTGCTCAATAACGTTCCATGTTATATGTAAAGATAAATATTGTGAAGTTAAGAAAATCAATAATCAAAGAAGACATTTCGATACTGAAAGAGAGTTTTCAGTTCCCTCAGTTCAGAGCACGTGCATAATAAATGCTTCAGTAATATGCCCTCATTCAACGACCATTTTTAATGTAGTTAACATTCTACTCGATGAACAGCCCTAATGCGATAATCGCTTATCTAAAAAGAAATCCCAGGCTATCTCACATTATTTTGACCTTCAAATAAGGCGCAGAGACCATAATAATAATCATGCGGTCTACCAGACCTCCTGGTCTCCTTCTGTTTGGTGTTTGTAGCTGCTTCTCCGAACCCCACACCAAATCCTCTCCCTTCCAATAACATCTTATTCCGTGCGATCATGCGATTTCAAAACCCACAGTCTGCGATAACACCCAGTATCTTTAATTCGCCCCCCTCTCTCCCACTTGGTCGTGTGGCGTGCAGCTTCCGCGCGGCCCGTCCGCTCCCTCCCGCGCGAGTGCGTTCGTTGTTTTATTTCGCGCGCCAGGAAAAACGTTGGTGGAAGAGAGAGGCGAAGAGGCATGACGCACGCCATGTGACCGCGCCCATGTTTGGGGCACTCGCATTCCTATCCCATGAGGTGAACTTAAATCTGCGAGCTGCACACAGTTCAGCGCAGCCCAATCGCGAGAGAAGAGCTAAATGCAAGTCCTCGCGCACTGTGATCCGAAGGCAAAAACACTGCTTCTCTGAATTCAAGCGGTCGGACAACACATCTCGTTGAGGCAATCTTCAGGTACGATAATGCACTTCTTTCAGGTACGATATTGTTGTAAACCTCATTTACTAACAAGGGAAAACAAAATAAATGTTAATAATTACAAATTATTCAATTGTTTGCATTCTGCTTTTAAGGTACATAATTAAAATACAAATATTATTTATTTTTCGTTAGGTAAACGAACATAAATAAAATTGATACTGTTTTCAAAATACTTCAAACACTAAACTATTTCACAAATTAGTAATTATTTAAAATAAGATTGTAAAAAGGATTCAACATTGTTCAATAATTGCCTTACAGCTGTTTCACATTGCAAGTAAATTTTGTTGTGTTAATGAATATACCATTTTAGTGCTTAATATTTATTCAGATAATCGATAATGATCTCTCCATCACGACTGATCAATAGTAAATCATACATTTGAACATTCACCTTCATTCTTTTTAATGCTGGTTCAAGCTTCGTGTCGACTTGCATTGACCCAGAAATATTTTATTAGCACCTTAAAGTAAATATCAAGGACGAATTATAATTCGCAAGTGACAAAACCCATTAAAAGATTTTACTTACTAGAATGAAAAAGATGTAATCATATCACATTTGTTGTTGCTGAAACCGGTTTCTCATTCGCATGGGTAATACTCTCAATGGCATCGATAATTCTCTTCGTTACACAATAAAACAATGTTAGAAGGTGCGTGCTAATGAAATTTCTTCTAAAAGAAAAAAAAATTAACTTAACATCGACGATGCTTAAATTTGACGAAGGCTTTGAATGACTATTAGATTAAGTAGTCAATTCATTTCCTTTAGTCTCTGCACAGATGACGGACTATTATATCAAGACTGTTTACTTACTCCGATTGCAATTTCAAAAATATAATTTCTTAACTAACACACAAACCGCGAGTTATCCGCAGGATGTCACAGCAATCTAATTGCAACACTTTCGCCGTGAATTGCGCGTGCGTTCTCCAGTCCGGTCGCGGGCGGGCAGCTGCGCTGAAAGACCTCCGCCGACGATAAATCTCCGTAAGCACCCGGACGCGATGGCGCGCAAGACGCTGCTGCCGCCGCCATCGCCACTGTACCGGCGGCGACCACGCTACCAGCGCTCCGCGAGCACAAGGCTGCGGAGGAGGAGGAGGAGGAGGAGGAGGAGGAGGAGGAGGAGGCGGAGGCGGAGGCGG
>BOPP01000113.1:590095-715968 GCA_017312745.1 Gryllus bimaculatus | reverse complement strand
CCCCCCATCGCCCACTCGCCTCCTCCCCGACCGGCACTAACATCTCTCTAGCCATTGCAGGCTCTCTAGATAGCTCCACCGACATTACATCTGAGGCTCTGATGTCACCTTTATCACATACCATATCCAGATCCTACACTAGAGCCACCTTCACAAAAAAAATCCTAGCCACAATACATTCGCTGTAGTAGGTAGGTTGAGGGGAAATCTTCAATCAATTCCCCATCTTTCATTACTATACCCGCCACCCAGCTTGCAACAGTTTCTACCGTACTCAACACTACCCTCACCTTCGGTAAATAAACCACAATAGTTTCTCGAGCGCAGCTCTGCCTCTTACAAACGCTTCCGTCTTCACCATCACGAATTTTCGCATGCACCAACATCGCTCTCACTGTCACCAACTCTTCCACCTCCTCCACACCACCCCCACAACCAATTACTGCCTCGACAAACAACAACGATGAGAACTAACTAAGAATTCCGTCACCGCCTCCGCTCCTCTGTTTCAACCCTCTCATCCTCTTCCTCGTGCGCCGGTATCGTCCCATCTACTCCATCCCCCTCCAACTGCGGGGGACAACCGCGAGGCAGGGCGGGGCGGGGCCGGGCGTCGTGGGGCGGCAGTAAGCGAACGTGAGGGGTTGGGACTGCGGCAGGGGAAGGGGGAAGGGTAGGGGTAGGGGAAGGGTAGGGGAAGGGTAGGGGTAGGGGTAGGGGTAGGGGTAGGGGTAGGGTAGGGTAGGGTATGGGAAGGTAGGGGAGGGTAGGGGTAGGGGAAGGGTAGGGGAAAAGGGGAGGGGAAGGGGGAGGGGAAGGGGAGGGAGGGGAGGGGAAAGGGAGGGCGGGGCGGTGGCATGCAAGACGGAGAAGGCCATGGGGGCGGAAGGGAAGGGCGGGGTAAGGGAAGGGCGGGGTAAGGGAGGGCGGGTAAGGGAAGGGGCGCGGGAAGGGGGAGGGGGAGCGTTGCCGGGCGAGACGCGGAGTGCTTTGTCGCGGGCTGCCTGCGCCGCTTATAGGCTACCACGCCCCTGCCCAGCGCAGCGCCCGTGCAGACTCTTCCCTCGGCGGGCGCCGCTTCCTTCCTCCCTTCAGCTGTCCGCCCCGTGCGCCGCGCCGCGAACGCCCTTCCGCTCCCGCTCCCTAACTCATGGGCAACGCACGGCATCGGCAACTGAAGGTGCCCGGTATGAGACCGATAATCACAAAGGCAGAAAGCTCGTTTTGTAAAATCACAACTACAAGCGAATACCGATTGCCATCTGTAGAATCAGCCTTAATGTTTTTTTCTTTATTAACGCCAAAAAACTGTACGTGACGTATGAAAGAGAAGGGTAAGGTTTTTTCAAAAACGAACATTGTGTGAGAAATTTATGTGAGAGATTGTGGGAAAGTCGGAAGAGTCAGTATTATTTTTGGCAATTTAATTGCCATCGCGAGTACTTAATGTATTTGGTAGCGGAGAGAGAGAGAAACTCTATCTTACTCCTACTGACGATATATATATATATATATATATATATATATATATATATATATATATATATATATATATATATTTCGTTGTACTTCCGTCGCCGCGCGTAACGCAGAAAATTACGAAAGTATAAAGTATTCAAGCGATCAAAAGCACTTTTTTTTTTCAATTCTTCCCAAATAGGTGTCATATAAAAATACCTTATTTCAGTTTCTTTCAAGTACTTTCTGTAGAATAAATTTACCAAAACAGTTCTCACACATAAACGTCGCTGATGTAAATGTTTTTGTCGAAAAAGCAATTGCCAACCCATGATATTCAGAATGATCTTATAGCCGAATGGAGTTTTCCGAAGATAGCTTCAGGAAGAAAGCTACAAGATAGCAAGATTGAAAACATATTCAATTTCCGAAAACGCGCCTTTTCCGTTAAGGTTCATCTGTGGCGTATTTCGGTCTCTTTTCGAATTGGTTCTAGTGAGGAAGGAAACTCGTTCGGGAGATTGCTTCATCAGCATTCTCCGAATTCTGGGTAATCGATGAGGAACAAGATTATCTCCTGGGAAGAGGGGAGAGCTTCTTGGAAAATTTTTGATCGCAGGCTCCGTCAAATCATAGTCTAGGTAATTGGAATGAAGAAATCGCAGTCTTTGGCTTTCCTGGTAAAACGCAAAACTCTAATGATGTTTGCAAAGCGTTCTTAATGAGACTTACGGTATTTAGAAAATAATTCCACATCATAATCTGACTCGATTTTATTTTTACAGTTTACATGACTCAGGGTTATATACATAATTTTCAATTTAGCTCACTTCCATCAGGTTTTCGACCTGTTTCCCAGACTCTGTGAGCAAATGGTCTCTTCATGCACTTCTGAACATTAACGTAGTTTCACTATCTGTGAGGTTTTCTTGGGTTCAGTGTGAAATACAGTTATTCGAATAATCGTCCCCCTTGTTCTCGCGAGAGAAAGCCGATTCCTTCCTGCATACGATCAGGGACAATAACCAAAATGTACCGGATTTGCATTTGCGAATAATTTTTAAGACACGAGAGCACGTACCTTCTTATCAGTTCTTGCTAAAAACGCCCGTTGTTACCTGTATTCAAAATAATTGTCAATTAAGTTCAATTATTGAACTAAATATATACTAGTATTTGGGTTAGGATAGGGCTGAAGGTGACATCCAGCGGCTCCGGTAGCTTGTGTCATCAATTTATGTCACTGCAGAGCCTCTGACCGAGAGGTTCTAGCGTTCGAGTCCCGACGGTGGCAAGATTTCCGACACTAGCTACATAACTAGATCGAATTCAGCAGCTGTCTAGAGGAGAATTCTACACCGACCGCTACTCTGATTGGTAGTTATTCTTGGATTCTCCGATCAACTTCTGGCGAATGCCGGAGAAGTACCCTAACAAACGAGCCATGGACCGCGCGCGATCTTACATGCACTATACTACCACACATGCTGGAGACCAGTCGGGAGCTTTGAGCTTATCTCAGCTGGAGCAGTGTGACGCTGGTGGGAGATATCAATAGGAGGGTAAACACCCAACCGACGGTTGGCGTCGGATCTCGCCATCCAATCCGGCTATTTCTCATGATAAAAACGTGCACTATACTTACAGGACTAATGTCCTTAGCTATTTAATAGCACCCGGAATCACTAATCAATTAAACTGCATAATTCGTCGTATACAGTTTTTACTGGTTTCCTGATTACCGTTTTCACTTTTTTCCGCGTTAAATACATTAAATTAAATATCGATTTTCCAATGCTTTTCTTAAGAACACTTACGTGAATTGATTGATCACACAACAAACCAAATACACAAAATTAAAGGAAGGAGTAGAAATCGGAAAACAAGAACTATCGAAAAAACAGTCACGCAACTATTGAGTGTGAAGCGAAAATAATGTGACTGTCGTACTTGAATAACAAATTCAGTAAGTAAAAAACAGTAAGAGATCTTGCGGAACGCTAATAGTACGTCATTTGTATGATGATGAGGGATTCCCCGTTTCAACAATGAGTCCCGGAGTGAATGAGCGGCGCCGCTTTCAAATGTTTTCATAATCAGGCATCAGCTGCGAAAGAACTCCCAAGGCACGTACACGCGAACTAACATGCGTGAGCTAACTATTAATGCAGTTTTTCTCGAAGTCTCTTCTATCTATCCGTACGTGCTACGGGACATGTGTCTATATGTTTGTGTGTTTTATGTGACTATCACAGAGATATTGGTGGCATTGCGTGTAACTGAAATTCCGTTAGACTTACGACACCTTGAAGTAACCACACCTCTACGTGTAGCAAGCCATCGAAAGCCGGAATTTTCGTATTAGCTTCTTTGAAAACAAAGAACACAAAAACGATAATACTTAAAGCCACATCTGACACGAGGATTTAGTAATCACACACGACTTCCAATTTCAAAAACATTTTATGGGCAATGTAAGAACAACAGATATCACTAATTTCCACATTCCCCTTGTATTGGGCGTTACTAAATTTTTTTGTGGAATGGATTGATTTTATTAAAAATTCAGTCTTATCAGTTATTAAAAAGGTACCTTGGAGGTCATAATAATTTGTCAATTTTACATAAACGACTTATACGTTAAATAATAAAATTACTTAAAGAATAAAAACAAATAAATAATAATAATAATAATAATAATAATAATAATAACAACAACAACTTGGGTAAACACCCAGAACATTCAAAAAGCTGGGAAGTGCAAGACATTTTGCGCAAAATATAGTAAAGGCACCGACAGTCCCTAGATTTGCTCCTTAGGTAGTTGGTTGCAACCTGGAGTAGATTTTATATTCAGCCGACTCGTAACAACTTAGTCATGATGTAAAGGAATAACAACAACAGCAATAATAATAATAATAATAATAATAATAATAATAATAATAATAATAATAATACGAAAGACGTACTTTTGCATTATTGGAAATCACTTCCATAAATTTATTCGTGGCGCTGTGCAGCACAGCGGGAGTGAATGTCCTGGTCCTTGCGCCTGTCGAACTACGAGCTTTGGTATTTAGGGTCAAGCATTTCTCTCATCACATTCCATATAGATATATAGAAAATGATTTAGTTTCACATAAATGGGAATGAATTGTCCCCTCCCCCCGTGCCATCCAGTTACGCCCCTACTCTCTTGACCCTTGTAGGTTTAGAGCGTCGTAGTAAGCTACGTTTTCTGAACGCGCCTCCTCAAATCCCCGGTGCGGGCGGATCGTAAATCCGCTTTAGAATTCCGCCCGCAGCGAATCCGCGGCCTTGACGGCGAGCGCGCTCTTGGGGGTCGGCGCCTCAAGTCCCGTGATTACGTCGCCCAAAGGCGTGTGACGCGGGCCATTCCGGAATCCATAAACGACAGCCAACCGCGTCTCCCCGGGTGATATACGGCCGCAGCAAGGTTTCGCTCACGTGGCGAGGCCCCGGTTGTGCACATGAATTGGCAGAGGATGGGTGCGTTCATGGAGTGACGGTGGTGAACTGGTGGATTAGGAGACGGATGAATTTAATGAGAATTGAAGGACCCTGGTGAGCTCGTGTAGAATTTGGACAAATTTTGCTGAAAATAAGGAGCACGAAGAGAGACTACGAACGGGAGAATTGGGGGTTACCAAAAACCTGTTTTCATTATTTTTATAAGTCTAGACGTTTTTACAGCTGTCGATAAAACAGAAAATTGAATATATGAAAATTAGTTGAAAAGTTTGTTAAAAATCGAAAACCAACATATAATTTCTAATGAGTTATACAAATGTCGGTCAAATGATTTACCTTTGACGTATTACAATCCCCATTTAAATTTTCGTCTAATTTGATTTGCAGTATGTATAGGTGGTGATAAGTACGAGAGGTCACATTCAATTTCAAGAGAGAAGCTCAGGAAGTTGAAATAAGATATGGAAGGAATATTACACTATGTAGAAGGAAATAGTATGTCACAACAAGAAATAGACGAATGAGATGACCTTAAACACAAGAGAAAATAGAACGCATACAGTACTGTTCTTTCCAGTAATTTAAATGTCCTAAAAATGTACTAAAAATATGTCATTGTATCCATTATCAACTAATCGTTATTACATTTTGTAGAACCACAGAATGCAAGAACGAAACCGATGATCTCACGCAAATACAATATCAATAGTAACGAGTTTATCACATATTATTTTTTTTAATAAACATTAATACTTTTATGAAGATAAGCGGAATATCATTAGACTGAGATTGTAAGTTTCCTGCCTAGCTTTTATCTTTGTGCCGGAGACACAATGCAGTTTCCAGTTTGTTTGCTGTTTTTCTGTCGCACTTTCGCCGGCCCGGTGTCCAGAGCCGTGCGTGTTCACGCAACACCCTCAGATTCAAGAGATGTCGCAAACTCTATTTCAGGTCCATGGTCATCTACTCAAGCAGTCTCTCCTGCTTCTTGGCTTTCATGACGCCGCAGATCTTAAATGATACTTCATTTTTGTATGATAATATTTAACATCGTTGTTGGGAACACACTATCCGATTTCGTTCAGATAGGAATATTTTTCAACCAGAAGTTAATGAATTCAAAATACTGAAATTAAAACGATTCGCTTTCATTCTTGGTTCAGTAATTCAGTAATTTCCACTCTCGAACCCCGTCGGACGCGTATCCACAAAATTTATTATTGACATTGCTATTTCACCGAATATTAAAATAACGTCGTGCGTAGTATATTGCTTCTAAGTCATTATATTTGAATTTAAAATTATTCAATATAGTATTGCAATAATGCTATACAAAGATGAAAGTATTATTTAAATAATTAACACAAGAAGTACTCGCTTGTTATTTAATATCTGCCGATTTGTATTTCTCATTATATATTTTATATTTCTCATCTGTTCATTCATATTTGATAGTTTAATCTCTATTCAAGTGATGCAGACAAAGACATTACTGACACTTTTGAAAACTTTGCTATGGTTGTCTACTCCTAAGAGTCAACTATGTCAACAAATTAAGTTTAACCTCTAGTGGACCGGAAAGGGTACTCTTTCAATGCAGTTCTTATTACGCTTTCACTGTTTTTATTAGACTCGTTTTATTCACTTCTTACTCTTGTTATGAATTCGGTATCCGCCGTATGCAGGACAAGAAAATGGATAAAATAATGCCGAATACCTGAATTTGAATTAATAAATAATGGAATAACAAGAACAAATGCATATTTTTATAAACGTACGAGTTTAAAAAAGTGATAAAGATATGTTATCGTTACAAAATAAAAACCAAAAAAAAAACCTACACTAATGCTAGTAATTACGATGTTTATCTTCAATATGACATTACGAACACAACATTACACTTTTTCAATTTCGGAAATTTCGCATGTAGAAATGAGGGGTATCGGATTACTGAAGTTCAGACCTAACGAAAAATCAGACTGCAGACCCTAACTTATCCTTGTCGTCTTCAGTTACAGCACAAAGTCGTACGATAAAATGCATCTTCACAGCCTCCTTAATACTTCCCTCGCTCATCCCCTCCATTTCTCTTGTTACAATTCCCGTCGTGACAATTTCTACCTCCGCTTCCACATTTTATCCCCCACCCCTTCCAACAACTCTTTTATTCGCCGTCGTTGATGGCTCCTCTCGCCTCTACTACATTCGCCAGCGCTTTTCCGAAACAAAGGGCCAGTTCACGAAACGACGCCCTGAACGGGGGCCTCGGGGCGATTCGAAGGTTTAGGGCTTCCGGAAGAGGCGCCCCAAGCACCCGGTCTCTCATCCGCACGCCCTCTCGCCGGACAACGCGGCGCGGAGCCTGTCGATAACGCTACAGGGCGGCGCGGCGCGGCTCGTGGCGAGGAGAGCGCACGGCACGCGTAAATTCGGAGACCTTTTGTCGCTTGCGGCAGAGAATGCCGATACTAAAACATCAGGAAGCGATACTACTCAACACGGATGCCCTTGTTCCAAAGCGAATGCGAGTGTTTCGTTTAAGTAATTTGTGATTGAAGGTTAAATTCCCTGCACATCTTGCTTTCAATTCCTTGCATATCTTCCTTTTTATTTGCTAGGATTTTCAATTCTGAAAACTTACTTTCAGCTTGGTAAGTTTTGTTACCACAGCCGACTTTTAGAAATGCAAACGCCTACAATAGATAGCAGAAATTTATATAATCGCATAATACTTATATTAACATCAGTGTAAAATATAGTTCTATTTATATTACGCTTGATAGTTAAGAGAGCAATAATTTTCAATAACAATATAAGCTTTAAACGAAGACTCCAGAAAAATCAGAGAAATAAACAACGAAATCATTATTGGGTAAATATTGCTAACATTACGGCGCCTATAAACATTTAAATTCTCGAGGACTTCTATAAATCTCCTTAAAATCTTTTACAACCAGATTGTAAACCAAAACGAGGAAATAAATATTACGACAAAAACCACACAACAAATTACGAATATTTGTGACATTTATTACGCAATGATATTTAATTATCATTTTATCTCAACTCAAAAATTTACTAAACAGAATGTTCACATTCCTGCCTCTATTTAGCGTTCGTTTCTCCAAGAGAACATCCGACAGTCCACGCCGACATCCAGTTCCGCGTTTATTCCTTGTTTGTTCTCGATATTTCAATCTTTCAATAAAATTGGGCTACATCGGTATCAAGAGCGTTTTCACACAAAAAAAGAGGATTTCTTCATTAGTGGTATCAGAAGACAAGAACTTTAAAAAATAAATCTTTGTAATTTCAACATAACCACCACATATCGCCTGAAGTCGGTTTCGTTTCCGAAAAGTATGTTGTTGATATATGTCAGACTTACATTGTAAGTGGAAATTTAATCACATATACACTTTCAATATATGTTATTTTCTAACTACCACAAAAAACAAAAAATAAAAAAAAAACAGTTTATTTAAACTTTCGAAAATTCTCAGTCTACTCAACATGCCAGTAAATTCAATTATCATCTTCAAGTCGATATTGTTTGAACAACATCAGAAAATCTTCGTAATTCGGAGATATCTCAAAGTTCAGCTCATTTGTCTACCACAACGAATCTTAATCTTTATTATATAAACGTTCACTCATTCATTATTAATTTCACATACGAACCAAAGACACGCCGAACACAGAACGTCAGAAACAAGCGTACCCGTTCCGCCATGCCACAAGAATCCTAACTCCGGAGAGGAAGTACGTTCGAAAATTCCTGACAGGTCCGCGCCTTCTGCAACTAGCGGAGCGGAGGTGGTGTACCCCAAGGGTTGCGGTGCGGGCGTGGGACGGCGCGTCTCACGCATCTGCGTGGCGGGCGCGCTCAGAGGTGCGTGAACGGAGCGTGCGGGCGGTGGGCGGAGCGAAGGGGGAAGGGGCGCGGTCTCCGCTGTCTGGGGCCCTTCGGCGCCGCTCTCATTGCCATTCGGCCCTGCGGCGGGGAGAGGCGGGGCGGGGCGGGGCGGGGCGGGAACGCGGGGCGGCGCGGACGCCGGCGCGTGCATCCCAAGGGGCCTGGTGGCCACCCTCGCACGGATGCTTTTGCCCCGCCGCCGCCGCCTCCGCCGCAACTCTGCTTTCACAGCCACCACCTCCACCATCAACGCTGCCAAAGTCTCCGTCGTCGCTGACAGCCCGAAATTAGGCTCATCTTCCACAGTTTACTGTCTCTCCTATTTTCGTCTACTCACCCCTACTCTGCCCTTCCTATTCATATCACCTTCCTCTTCTTTTTTACCTTTTCCATTTTCTTCTCATCCACCTTTTTCACACTCTTCTACCTTTCCGTCAGCTTTTTGCCCTATTTCCCCTTCTTCCCCTCGTAGTCTACACTCCCTCTGCTTCTACTTTCATCTTCTCCTCGACATCTTCCTGCTCCTCCATTTGCCCCTAACAACATCGCATCTACAATTCTTCTTCTTCTCCTTCTTCTCCTCCTTCCGATTACCGTAAGAGCATTAACAGGTCAATGATTCCGGTGGTGCGGCGCAAGAAATTAATGCAGAGTGCTTTGGTCCCACGCGCGTGCCCACACGCCGGGCTAACTAGTCCCAGCGACACGACCGCGCCTTGCAGGCGGTGCTTAGCGCACTCGCTGCAATTCGACATCGTAAAAAAGGGCATTATTCGGTATCTGAAAAAAAGCGGTTTCTTCTTTCAAAAGTTTTTCAGCCGGGCTGTCAGACTAAATCCGGCACTGTCGCTGTTCGCCGCAGGGTGAGGTCAGGCCCTTCGTCCCACGCGGTGTGCGCTGTGCATTGGACTCCTCCCCCTCCCCTCGTCGGCACGACGGTCCAGCCCCCCCCCCTCCTCCCACGTGTCTTGCTTATGCTTGTTAGATCGACCATGGTGAAGTACTCCCACAAAATACTTTATGTTAAAGAAAAATCTCTGTTCTTCAAAACAGTAACACAAATTTGACTCTTACCTGCCTATTTTTTCAAATAAAAGACGTTTCAATTAGTACTGGCTCTTTTGGAGAAAATTTCGCGGGCGTAGGTTTATTTTAATTTTTAAAAATTTGTACGGTGAAAGTACGTTTTTCTTTTATTCAATGTATAGTTTTTGAGGTATCAGATGATACAGAATGTAACATACTTCACCGAGCATTCTCAGGAATAATTTATAAAAAAAACTGCTGCAAAATTCTTTGCAACCAGAAGTACTGGCTCTCGGCCTAGGAATGAAGCTATTGCCAGGACTGTTTCTCTTGGGCACGAGAGTAAACCGCCCTAACTTAAAATTTTGTACCACATACAACCACTAACCATTTGACGATAAATCACTTTGAATGCAAACAATGTGGACCTGTATAATATTCAACGCAGAAAAAAAGAAAAGTACGTGGCAGAAGTCAACCTAACCTGTATTACGTGTAGCCAACTTGTGAACATGAAAAATCATGCGAGAGGCTAAATTTATTAATAATCATTGTTTTTCTAGAACAACTATTCAATATTTCTCTTTCAACGATTCACAAATAATTATTTAAATGTTCCGTTCACTTACACAAGCAGCTGTTTCATGTAATGAATGGTTGAGTGACAAGCGACTGGCACCAACATATCACCTTTCGCGCAAGTCTAGATCCAGGCAGACTTGTGTCAAGAAAAGGAAAATATATCCGAAAAAATACAGACTGCATCGATTAGGCAGGTGCCATTCCCATATTGAGGTATTTTCGGTGTTAACGATGCCTATTATTTATTATATAATTTATATATTGATATAATAATGTAATGGTCTCTTAATCTCAAATTAAACAAGTACTTAAATATTTCAAAAGTTAGTGGATTCACTAGATTCTGGTTGAAAATTAATGAAATGAATAGTACATTTTCGTAGTTGAGTTGAATAGTTGAATTTGGGAAAGAGAATATTCCTAACGTTCTGCCACTTGAATCGTCTCAAGTATTTAGCAATTTTGGACATTTAATATCTCGATGGTACAGAAATCAAAAATTAGAATTTTTAAAAATGCACAATTTAATTATACTTTCCTGGCTATAAAATTTAAAAAAATAAGCAATGAAATATGTACGACCCGAATACATTTCACCAACAAAGCGTGTGCTCCTCTTACATAACAGTTCCTCAAACTGCAAATCATACAACGAGCGAAGGCCTAGAAACGAAAACGCGGAAGCCGCAAAAGCAACCAGTAGACTAACGGCTTTACAGATTTAGAGTCTGCAGATGTAATGCAGCGAGCCGCGGAATAACAGTTGAAGCGGAAAAATAAAAGATGACTCGCCGGAGGCCAGAGATGGAGATCTGATCGATCGCGCTTGGTGGATGTTTGCGCATCAAGCGAAGGGTTCGTAGACCTTTGATCGCGTGTTCAAGCGGCCGAGATGATAATCCAGCCCCGCCCGGCCTATGCGGAATTGCCGTCTTGGGCTTCCGAAGCTGCACGACGCACCCACGCTATTCGCAACCCGAGCTCATCGGCTTACTTCGGTGTGTGTGCGTAGGCGTATTCGCTTTAGCTATTCTCTTAAAGGTATCGTTTTTCTCTTTAAATTCAACATATGAGAAGGACGTCCAGTTCAAGATATGGATATGAAGGATCAGTTTAACCCTAGAATGTATCATTAATAGTATGTACCATTAGTAGTATGTATTAGTAGTATATATTTTCAGTTAAGTACAAGACATGGTTTTTAAATCATGCCCAAGTATTCGAAAAATCGGATATGCAGAACCAAAAAGTAATATATTACGAGTGCGTAAGAGTTGAAGCAAAAACGTCAGATCGACTTGTGCATTGAGTCCTCCAGAGTGAGAATTAGGCTCAACCCCGTATGCAACTGGCCAGAAAGTGTGGTGGAGATATTAATGGAAGGAATCCACAAGAAGTATTTAAAAGAGGAAAGTAAATTAGATTTCTGTTTCAAGAAGAGAGCGGCCAAGATGTCTATTTTCATTACGTTACCCTCAGAAAATCTGTAACTTTCCAGTTCGACGCATACCGTGTTGATGTCCGTGCATCACTTCGACTTTGATCAGCCAAGTTGCTACTTTCAGGAACCCAGGTGCTCGAAAGAATGTTTCCCGAGAAATAGAAAAAAGACATTTTATGTGACATACCCTCAGCCTCTTTATCCATTAATTATAATAACGTACGTAGAAATATAGTCTTATCACTCTTTACTTACTACAAAAACAGCTAAAAGGGATGGCATTGCATACTGAACACGAACACAGCTGACAAGGGGGGGGGGGGAGTGTAATTCAGGTCCTGTGGATTGAAAGGCGACACGCATTCATCCACAAAAGGCTGGTTGTGGGGAATCTCGTTCTGACACCATTCACTGAAACCCATTCGAAGATGCAGCTACCCAGTGACGACATCCGCGCCGAACACACGACCGCCATTCAAACTACGAGAAATAGCCTCAACGCGCGTGAGTCAGCGCAGACTCTCCCATACACATTTCACACGTACACCACATCTATGGTGTTTAAATTCGTAGAATACTACATATACAGATATTTTTGTTTGCAAATTATTCAGAACTCACACTGCATTTAATATCGATACCAATGATGCATTTAACTGCAATGACCATTATAGCACTGTATGGGAACTACAATGCGGGTATTTGGTATTTAAATTACAAAACAAATTAATGACACAAAAACGAGTTTTGAAGAACAGCTTACTCAAGTGTTCTTTGCTCTTTGCCATATAATGTGAGACTTCACTAATATGAGAAATCTTTACTTCTTTGTTTTAATTTGCGTAAAAATTTATCATGTTTATTGAATATAAATGCAAAGGTACAGTACATACATGTCATCGAATATATACTAAATAATTCTTTGTCAGTCTGATCACAACCTGAAATTTGGATCTAAAATTGTATTACGACCATAATAAGATGATTTTTCAAAACTCATTTCCGAAGGGGAGAAGTACGCGTTTTTAAGTTGAATGCAGTCCTCAATGCATCTGGCATTACGTCATTCGGGGAAGTATTGGTCGAAGTGTGCCCGAGCGAGGCGAGGCGGGGTGGATAAGGGATGGGGAAGGGCGAGGTCGGACAATGAGAGCGACCGGGGAGGGTGGAGCGTGGGAGAGCTGGGCCTGCACGGATGGAAATAAAATTTGCCTTCAGTTTACATTTTTGATGGACTTTATTCCAATTCCTGTCTCGTTGATAATAGTTATCAATAAATAACTGGGAACGCTGGGTTACTTCATTTGCGGTCGTCAATAAAATCTAAAGTTCTTCTCTAATCTGTCCGCGGTCGCCCCTGCTTCTGCCGCAACATCCCGTACCCGCTCATACGGCGAAGGGGCGGGGCAGGACCAGTCGCTGCTCGCGTGATTATACAAACACAGACACTTTTCAGCCGGAATCTGTTTTGCACGGGCTTAGAGCGTGCGCTCCACCTCCCCCACTCGTCTAAATGTTTCGGCCCTAACAATAACGCGCGACGCGGTTGCTCTCTCCCCAATGGCCTCCCCCACCCCACTCCACCCCTACTCACCCCGTCCCGCTCAGCGCCCGCCCGCCGCGCAGCGCGGCCAGATCGGAACCGGGCTTTGCGTTCAACCAGGAGCCATGGGACCCAGGGCTAAATAAAGTTTTGCCGCAGCACAGGGGTTGCCAATGTTTCGTGTCTGACGGAGTATTCATTTACTTGCTCCCCCGTACCTCCCCTCCTCACCCACCCGCGCTCGGGTGGAAAAATGTGTTGATGCAGGAGAGAGTTTGTAAATTAATTCCTGTGGCCGTATCTCACTGAAGTTGTAATTCATAGTGCACGAGTCAAGTGTTAGCCCCCATCACCATGGCCAAACGTGAAAACAATTTAATGTCTACTATCCAATGCAGATTAGTAGTTTGATTAAAAGGCTCATGCAATTTACGAAAAACTACATTTTGCGTTTGAATGACAAGATTCGTTCTCTTTAACAAAACTGGGAAAAAAAGTTTTGTAGAACGTTTATATTACTGGAATAAATAGCAAACCTCGATGGGACACACTGGCTTACCGCAGATACGCGCGGTAGAGTAGCAGTGCGGCCTGGGCGGGATATTCTATTCATTCCGACAGCGGGAGGGAAAACAAATGGCACGACCATGTCTGTGTAATCACAGTCAAATCCACAGTTTATCGGAAAAATGTAAGATCTCCTGTATAGCTGTGATGGCTATGGGGTGTTTTGTTCCTCCTGCAGGGCTCCTCCAAAAGTTCGTGTTTATCCTTGACAACCATTCTCTACTGGGAGAAGTTATATATGTTTTAGCGGAAGGGTTCGAAAATGTGGAGTCGTGTCTCAAAACACCGAACACGTCGAAACCGAAACTTCAATGACAGTGCTTTAAAATAATAGAAAGTTATATGAAAAATATCCTAAATTGAACTAAAAGTGCGATCAAAATATCTTCGAGCTCGTTCATTAAATTAACTCTGTGCGTTAAATATTCTTCTTTTATATTTTTCATTTTCTAAAGAAGATAAAAGTACTAATAGTTTTAGTATCTAATCAAATTTAGAAATGTACTGTAATTAGTGAATTCGGTACGAAATCTAATTACAAAAAACGCCGCAATTAAAATATGACAACATGATTGAAAAACGTAAGTGAAAACATTTTTAGAAATCGTTTCCAGTAGTAAAATTCGTTTTACAGTTATTATAATTTCTTTGCACTACTTTTAATTTCGATGAGCAATATCAGTGGTCCAGCAGAAAAAAAATATTTAATCGATTTACATGAAGCACCCATCAATGAAGTCCACCTTAGTTTCTGGAGAAGAAAGGTCGGCTATCACTTCTGAAGTCAACATAACCGCCTTGCTCTTGAAATCAGAAGTGAAGTCGGATAATATATCTCTACTTGAGCCACGCACGGACGTGTACAAGCCTCGGAGCTCTATTGTTTGCTCTCCTCGTAGCCAAGGTAACCGGCTCCAATGACGGCTTTCTGTTTTGACTCCCACGAACCGAACCGCAACCTAACCGGTTCTCCGACGCTGCTGCACTCGTGCCGCGACACGGGGAGGGGGAGCTATTTGTAAGTCAAAGACCGACCGCTGCAGATAGCCGCCGACTGCCCGAGAAAACACCACTTTGATGCGAGGCTGACAAGTGGAGAGCTTAGAAAATTTTCGTAAAAGATTTGAACGATTTATTCTGTTTATTTCATTTCCACTGCAGGTAAAGAAAATTAATGTCGCAAAATAGCTTTAGACTGTCTCGAACATTTCATAACAAAAATAAATTGAATCAGTTGAATCCTTTAAAATTTTCTTGGGAATATGATCGGCCTAGGTGGCTCAGGAGTATAGACTGACGTTACTGCAGTATCTCAGACCGGGAGGTCTTAGAGTACCGTAGAGTTCCGTAGGCCGGACTTTCGACTTAGCTAGGTCGTATTCAGCCGCTGTCTGAAGTAAAATTCTAGCGGCCGGCTGTTCTGATTAGTAGTTTTTGGTCTATTCGATCAGTACCGGGCGAATGCTGGAGCAGAATCCTAATGAACGGGCCACGGACCGCGCGCAAATTTTCCTTTCTCTTCCTGTCCATTTCCTCATCCCTTACTACCACACACTGACACTTACGTGCAAACGCCGCAAGCCAAAGAAATGGTCGGAGACGGGGGCGTACACTAACTGCATTCTTGAGTCAATTACCCATTTCCCCAGAAAGTCATAGCTCGATTCGACTCTTATCCCGCACCGTTCATACTAAGTGAAGAGAAATTTCCTTTCCCATGGTCTGCTTAGAACCACATTGATCGATTGTAATCTATCCACTTCTGTTTCCAAGAAACATTTGCATATCCTTTTAGAGCATTGCCAGCGTTAAAAACCACCGCTAAAACGTTATGTGGAAACAAAACATGAAATCACCTGTCACGAGCATATTCTTACCTAACTGACATTACATACGTACACAATTCCGAATATTCTGCCTTGTTCACCAGTGTTCGAGGTTTCTCTGGCCTGGTGCGAAAAACTCTGGATGCACTACTTACGAATGTTACCAACTTAAATTTTTACTCGTTCGGAAACACCGAATTAACGAAAGAGAATGGAGTTGGGCTAAGCTTGCTTTGTTAACGAAAAGTAAATTACCTGAGGAGTGAGAGTGAGGGAAAACTGACCGCGGGATTCAGACGGGCGATTTCTGGCGCCGCATTTCACCATTCAGCAGAACACCACACCTCCCGTGATAACATGCACCACACTTATGGGAATAATGAGAAAGCAGTTGACGTGCTCGAAAACACGATATACTCACATATCAGGATCGTCCAAAAAGGCAGTCGACATTCATGAAAATAGTTTTCGTCTCAAACTTAAGTACAAGTGTTGAATTTTTGCCTAGTCAATAAATCTAAATTGTACTTATTTCAATATATAAAGATAAATACCATTTTGAAAATTAGAAAAAAAATCATTAAATCTCGAGTAGTACTACAAAAATTTTATTTCTTTATTGTCCTTGATTTTATTCTGGACGTGAGCTTAACGTTTTTTAAAAGCAATGTAGAAAGTGCAACATTGCATGAAGCAACATTGTGTACGTAGATCAGAGCAATGCCGTGTATATTTATTATGAATGATTATTTTAATGAAATAATTTAAAAGTCCTTATTACTCCTACCATTTTTATCGTCAAGACGATTCCGTTTTATGCGCGACGTGGATAAATTACATTGCTGAAGCACCTTTCATCGAATTAATTGTAGCTCTTCTGAAAGTACAAGATGTAAATAAACCTTAATTTTATTTTGTACTTGGCTGGCCGAGTTGAGACAAGTCACAGTCGGGCGAGCTGACGTTTCGGCCACCAAGTTATGGCCTTCTTCTGAGCTATATTGCTCAGCTATACTTCTGAGCTGCTGAACTATACGTCTAAGCAGTATAGCTCAGAAGGCCACAACATGGCACAGAAACCTGAATCTTCATTTTTTTTCGAGTAATATTACATTTTTACTGCTACCATCTCCATATTTATTTCAGGCATTGCAGCAAACTCATCACGTTTCCATCCCGATACCGTGTTGGAAGCACATGAATCTAAGCATAGAATTCCTTTCATCCAATTGAATCTTCTACAACAAAAGAAATTCCTCTCGATGTAGCAATTTCATGCGTGACAGACAAGTTCAAATAAAGTCTATGTTTTATTTCTTTCTTTGAACCGCGGTGGCCAAAAGCTCAAAAGATACAGCGGCACGCAGACTTTTAAAACATTCATGAGATTTAACAGTACAATCGGTGTTTCCCGCGCCGCCCTTTCTGTATCCTTCTTCGGAGGCTCTGTTCGTTCCCGAGCGTAGCTGGAAAGGGCGGGGAGCGGAGCCGGGAGGAGCGGGGATGGGGTTCCCTGGCACAGCTCAGCGCCGCTCGCCTCAAAGAACACCAACTTTGAAAAGTCGAACGAACGCCCAACGACGGTGCTGTGGTCGAAAGAGCGTCCGCCCCCTCTCCCCCGCCACTCACGCATCAACCGCGACCCGTCTTCCCCCGCGCCCAAACTGCCCTCCCAGTGTTGCCAACTCAGGGGTTTTACTACTATTTAGTTTTCGATCGTTAATTAAGAGGTAGATGCAGCGGCCTGACTTTTGGCTTAAGGTATTAAAGTCGAGAAATAAATAAATAAAAAAAAAAAAAAAAACTCCTAAATATTATTCATTCCCCAGTGTAGGAGATCTTACTATGTGTCTTCTAAACTTTGCAAATATTATTTAAAACTGTATAACAATTGAAATTAAACACCTTTTTCGTTTGAGAACATAAGAACACCAAAATTACTTTTAAAGACCCTTACCACCGCACATCCATGATCTTGCTCAAAGATAATAAATATTATTAAAATGCCTCTCTCATTTTTTAATGTTCGTAATGATACTGAGAGTTGGGGTTTTGGGTCTTCTTTAATTATATTTTCCTCTCCAGATAATCTTAGAGTATGTATACTTCTTGTTTTGAATTTGTCTACGGCATAACAATACGATTCCATAATTATATAGTCGCACATGGATCGAATTGTCATAGACGTGAATTGCTCGGGCACATACCCTTCTCCATTGAACACGCACAATCCCTTACACAAATTGGGTACAAATATAAGATTGCTATATGTATTAAAATAAGTTAATAAAGTTAAATAAAGCTATAATGCTCATAAATTTATTTTGTTCTCTTACAAACAGAGAAGAAAACAATGAAGTTTCGTAACACGACAACTATTTCATAAGTGCGCTAGATGTAATGAATCGCTGTACAATATGAATCGCACAGGCGAGGCGGCATTTCAGAGTCGTTAATCCACGGGAAGAATCGAATTCTCAACGGCGCCATGTTTAAAATATGAAAGGAACGAATAAAATAAAACAACATATGGACAATTAACTATTAAATTTAAATAAAAATGGCTGATATTGTTAGGGTATGTAACACATCACCCACATCCATGGACGCTATGCCCCTGAGTAGATGGTGGTTTCATGGAAGGCATTAATCACGTTTTTGAGTATTTACTTGTAATTATAATTTCAGTTGTCTTGTAAAAGTTTTCTCAAACAAATGTAGGTTATACTCCCACAATTAAGATTCTGGAGTACTCTTTTTCAAATTCATTTTAAGCTTATATTTCCTAATACTCACAGGTAATTTAATTTGTTTCACATTATTTAAAGTATACTCTATTGTTATATACTAGAAGAGATCTTCAAATATGTAACGAAACAGAACCAATTCTATGTCTTCAAAACTGATTCCAATTACAGTCCACTCCGGTTATAATGAACTCTGATATAGTGAACTCTCGGTTATAGTGAACTTAAAAGTCATATGTCCCGTTCCACTTACATTTCAAATAAGCATACATAGACTCGGTTTTAATGAACCTGAACCTCGGTTATAGTGAACGTAGGAATTACAACGTACTGGAAATTAATTTCCTCCTAGAAAATGATATATCGCTAGAACACTCGGCAGCTTGATAAAATTCGGCCAAAGGCCATAATAAAAGTGACCCCTAAGGCGAATGTTGAGGACCGGGAATGGGCACCATACTCATGACCTTAGGCCACTGCGTTTCACTGCGGAAACGAAGCCCGTGCCCTACACGGACTACAACTGGCGGCGGCGACGCGCGATTGCTTACTTCACTATCAATATTGGAGTTACATGACATTCCGCGGGTCAAAGCGCGGTTGAGTTCTCCGTAAGCGAAAGGAAGGGCGCGACTCCCACAGCCTGGCGATAACCTCCGTGCCGCGCCGAAAAGCGATCAGTTTCATTAGCCGCTTGCGCCATCCCGGTATCGAAAGCATCTCGTATATTATTGGGCGAGTAAAAGGGCCTTCAGAGATGGGACGTTATTCCAACAGTGCAAGAGGCATTGAAGGGTGTCAAGACTGCATTACGATTCTTATAGTAAGATTTATTTAGTTTTTGACGTCAATCAGCTGTTGTTGTTTCATCCAATCTGGAGCTTTTACGTCGCTACAGTGACGTCAATACGGAGACGTTTAAGCTCCTTATTATATTAAACCGTAACAGCTGATATACGACAAGTGCACGGTTAAATAAATCCATAGATAGCATAGATAGAGAGGACATAATAGAATCAATTATGGAAAGAGAGCGAACTGTGGAGACGCATGTAGAGAAATTACTATTGAAAAAGTATGTAGCAAGCAATTGAAACGAAATTGATTTTTAAGGACAAATAAAGATGTTGAAATTTTTAGTTATTAATGTATTTTGCTGTATCTCTATATTAATAAAATCAATCGTTATGGAGAAATTATGTTTAATTTTGATATGCTCGGATATAGAGAACCAAAAATGTTAGTCCCTAAAAGATCACTATAACCCAAGTAGACTGTAATGTTGTCAGTAATAAGCTAACATAAACGAGTGTAATAAAATAATATTATCCAGCACAATATTACGCCGTCGATTACTGAAAATAAGTGCTGTGATAACCAAGTCGATGTGTACGTCTTTTATTTTTTAAATATCGTTCGAATGTGTGCATAAGTATTTAAAGACATTAATTTATTGAGAAAATTGTGAATCGGAATTATTGTGTACTAAATTAGGTTGGTTAGGTTTAGAAAATTAAACATTTTATTCAGTTCCGTTATAGGTAGATTAGGATTAATACAATTAGAAAATTAGGTTTTTAATTATTACTGAGTTGTATTATTATTATTATTATTATTATTATTATTATTATTATTATTATTATTATTTTGTATCGTGATTTTTTCATTTCTATTTTAAAAAATAATTCTTTAAGGTCAATGTATGGTTTTCCTCAAGAGAAAGTTAGTTTTAGAGATTCACCGAACTTCTTACCATATTTCCCAATCTTTACCAATTGGTAAAGATATACGAGATTAGCCGATACAATACAATATAACGTATCCCCCCAAATCAAACTATTCATTTCAAATTCAGATAGTCCACATCTCATTTAAATCGATTGGAGAATATCAATTTTAGAGAAAAATCATAGAAACGAATTAAGCGCCAGCGTTTTCCACAGATTGATGCACATACGAACAGAGAGATGGAAGGCCAGATGGACGGATAGGCTCGTTTTCGAATTTTAGAATGCGTTTGAAGGACCTTTTTTAAGGCAGACATTCAATCAGATAATATACTTTTATTTAAAATCAAACAATCCTTATACCTTTGAATCAAACGAGAATAACATCAAGGCAGTCTTATTCTCACTAAATACTTTTAAAATTTTCTTTCAAACAACAATTGTTTTCGAATTTGATCGTTTCCATTCGCGCATTCCTTTCGAAAACAACTAAGGAAACTGTGAATCGTGCAACCGATATCGCAATTTCAACCGATTGCTCTCTTTCAGTTGTTGTTGTTGTTTTTTCATTTTTATTTACCAGACAAATTGCGATTAAAAATATTTTATTTCATCATAAAAGCTAATAGATCGTAGATTGTTTTACAATTTTTTTTAATTATGTCATTATTGTGAGCATAGAAATGAAAAATAAAAATTCGATTCAAATAAGGGAACTTTTCCTTATCCCTGAAGTGCATGTTGCAATGGATCTATACATTCTAGATCCGACTGAACTACATTTTGATGAAACATCAGATGATGTCTGGGTCATATTGAACCATTCCGTGGCAGCTGGCATGAAGGGTCAGCTACGGGACTCGCGAATACGCGCTAAGATGACTGGGGCAGTGTTCCAGTCATCAGCGGAAATATTTGGCGGAGGTAATCCGCTGCAATGCGACGTGTGGGTTGGCGTTGAGTCTCATCATCCATGGGGGAGGAACGCCGCCACGAACCAGGACAAAAGCAATCAGTACACTAACGGACATAGTAACCACAGGAACAAAAAAAAACCGTAACAAATATGGAGTAGTGTGCATTGAAGGCTTCCCGCAGTCCTAGGGACACACAGCACAGAAAAACGGCGCGGCGTGGTCGCCGGGCCGGGAGCCATTAGCAGCGTGACGTCCCTCGGGCCGAGACCGTGCTCGGACCCTCCATCCCCTCTGCCGCCGGCCCGAATTCCGCAGCTGACGACGGCGAAAGCGCCGGTGGACGGGGTGCGAGCTCGAACCGCCACCAAACGCCCCCGCTAGGACCGGCACATTCCTAGGGCAACGCTCCGAGTTGGTGCTAGAGCAGGAGGCGCCACAAACATCTACATTTTACACGAGATGTTTCTGTATTGTCATTGCTAGCGGCGATCTGCTGTCTGGGAAAAACTAGACTAACGCCTACGGTCCCAATCTCGTTTTGACTGATTCATTGGTGTTTCCGGGAGCGACAACCGTTATATCTACTAAGGTATCTCCACCAGCGGGGCACCACCTCGGCGGACGCTGCTTCCGACCGATCTCCCGACATGTGTGGAACGGTAGGGCATGTAATTGTCTGTGTAAGGGGATAAATACGATAAGGAAGAGGAAGGTAAGATCACGCGCGGTCTCTAGCTTGTTTATTATTGTTTTTGCCTGTTTTCTAATGTCATTGTACTTTAAATTGAATATTAAAAGCGAATCTTGGTTTTCGCTCAATTACAATGCACCTACGGGTTTCAAGGCTTGTAAGCGCAGTGTTGGCTGCACCGCACTCCATAAAACGTGTGGCGATGTAATCGGGTGCGATAGCTAATGTGAGAGAGTCCCTGAGACAGGCTACGCAGACGATGAAGTCCAGATGATGACGAATAATCGACAATAGCAAGAACGTTGGCACTGACTAATCCCACTATCAGGATGATGAAATCCTACTTGGCGCTCCTTTCCGCAACTTCCTCCTATTAATTGCAAATGCACGCCACAACAGTAGTTTCACCAACCCGCTATGACCGCGGGCCGTCGTCCTTCCCTCCTCCTCCTGTCGCCACTTTCATCCCCAGACCCGAGAGATGAGCTAATCCCCTGCGATCTCAAAGTTAGTTCTGCGCGTGCGCGAATGTCACGCGTAAAAATTGGAGTGTAACGCCCACGGAGCGTAAAGAACTCGAAAATAAAGACGAACAAGCGGGTAATGCGCAGAAGCAGTCGAAGAACCAAGATAACTGACGAAAATGAAAGATGATAACGAAAGGCGTTGAAAAACGATTACGAAAGTTGAACAAATCATAAACGTTTGGTCGAACCGAAGACCACATTGAGATTCTACTTTTGAGTAAGATAAAGACAAAAAGGCCGTTGATGAAGACTTCACAGCGAGGGACAGTGAAACGTCACCACGAAGCCACCACCACCACTGACGACGACGAACGACGTCGACGATCACGGCGTAGATAAAGAAAGGCGACGAACGCTAAGAAACGATGAAGAAGAAAGAAGAAGAAGAAGAAGAAGAAGAAGAAGGCGAAGAACAACAAGACGAAGACCAACAAGACGAAGACGACAAGACGAAGACAACAAGACGAAGACCAACAAGACGAAGACAAACAAGACGAAGACAACAAGACGAAGACCAACAAGAGAAGACCAACAAGACGAAGACCAACAAGACGAAAGACCAACAGACGAAGACAACAAGACGAAGACCAACAAGACGAAGACCAACAAGACGAAGACCAAGACGAAGACCAACAAGACGAGACAACAAGCGAAGACAAGACAAGACGCACCAAGGCGAAGACAACCAAGGCGAAGACCACAAGACGAAGACAACAGACGAAGACCACAAGACGAAGACCAACAAGACGAAGACCAACAAGATGGGGGAGCGAGAGCCAACAAGGACGAAGACAACAAGACGAAGCCACAGACGAAGACAACAAGGCGAGACAACAAGGCAAGACCAAACAAGAGAAGACAACAAAAGAAGACGCAACAAGACAAGACCAAACAAGACGAAGACCACCAAGACGAAGACCACCAAGACGAAGACCACCAAGACGAAGACCACCAAGACGAAGACCATCAAGACGAAGACCACCAAGAACGAGACGACGAAGATGAATGACGAGGTGAAACGCAAGAAATATCAGCAGGACGAACGGCTGGGAAAGCACGGATTCGCCACCCGCGCGCTCTTCGCTGCCGGTCGCCGCATTAATCCCGACGACGCGACGGTTCCGTTCGCAAGGAGCGCAATCGCGAGGCAGCAAGGAGGCGGGGCCAGCTGGACGCCCGCCAGATCGGAAGGTCAGCGGAGAGCGAGCGGCGTTTCCTGCAACTTCTTCCGAGTCAGCTGTTCACGGCGATGCAAAGCTCCAAACCAATTCTTCCGCCTTCGGATGGCAGACGCGCGCGCGCGCGCAGAAGATAGCATCGCGGGCTCTGCTAATACAAATTTCAACACTTTTGTACTTCGCGTATACGTACGTATGTATATACGGAGAAATATACGTAGTGTACGGAAAGTTATGTAATGCTGCGGAAAATCGACTACGAGATTTCAACGGAAATACACGTTTTGGAGTCCGTGTGGAAAAATCGGTGCGCCCGAGCAGGTCACAGAATCCATGTCTGTGCATCACGGACGGGCAGACATTTTGCCGTCAATCGAATTTTCGGTTTCGAGGACCCTCAAAACATGGATTCTGACTAGATAATGTGTAAGAATATGTACTTTACTGTACATGAAAAAATTTTTAACATTGACTGGTCAGGTATATTTCACCCACGAAATGTCGCTGAACGTATGAAATAAAACCTGACTTATTGATAAGCTTTGACATTATTATTATTATTATTATTATTATTATTATTATTATTATTATTATTACTATACCTATTACTAGTAGTAATTTCTATTATCACATCATCATAAGCATTATATTTCCTAGAAATGGTATGCATACAGTGTTTGAAGAAGCTGTTCAGATCAGGTGAGAACGGAGTCGAAATCTGTCCCGTGGTCGTCATCTCTTCGCCTCCCTTCGCGTTCTGTGGCTCGGAGGGTGTGCGTCGGCCGCTGGGCGCGGGGTTGCAAGTGGGTCAGGCGCGGGCGGTGCGGGGCGATTGCGCTGGCCCTCCGCCAGGCGCAGGCGGCCGCTCGAGGCCTTGATCTTGGTGCCCGCGCGCCGCCGCCGCCGCCGCCACCACGGCCGCCGCGCCGGGTCGCGCCGCGCGCGCACAGACCGCCCGCGAGGCCCCTCGTTCGTTTGCGTTCTTGCGTTCGTGCATCCCGGCTCTGCGACATAGCTGCTATCCAACACTACCTAATTCATTTTGCCTTCGACACACAATCTTTTTTCCTTTTCCTCATCTCTTGTAAATCCTCTCACCGTTCCGCTATTTTCCTTCGTTTTGGTTTCATCATTTACATTTTTGGGGGTCTTTGTGTTCCTCGGGAGCCGAACACAACGCCGTAACTATTCAAAACTACCGCCATTTTCCACCACTACTTTTCCCTCTTCTCTTATTCTTTTTGTTGATTATTGTTTTTGTTTTTTCGCATTATTTTCGTTTGAGCCTTCATTCTTCCAGCAAGCAATGCTCAATGCAAACGATACTACTACTGCCGCCGCAAACGCCGCCTCCTGGAATTCGTCATCCAGGGCTGATTCCAAAGGGTCTTACCGGCTTACGTGGTTCAGGGCACCAGTTGATGTCCCTGCAATGCCGGGAATACCTATGGATCGAGTCTCGGCGGTGACAGGATCTTCATCACAAGCTAGATAGCTAGGTCTACGTCAGCCGCTATCTGGGGGAGAATTCTAGCGGCCGACTACCTCTGATCGGTAGTTTTCCGTAGTTTCACCGATCAACACCAGGCGAATGCCGGAGCACAACACTAACAAACCGGCCACGAACCCAACGCGATCTTTCCTTCCCCTTCCTTGTCCAATCTTCACCCCTTACATTTACACTCGGCGCCGGATCTCCGATCCAGTATAGGAAAATCACCGCCCACTCCCGAGGAAAATGGATGCACTACACTTACGGGACTAATGACCTCAGTAGTTGACGCGCACGGAATCAATTAATCTGAACAGAGGGGACCAGCCCCCCCTCCCCAACTCCCTCTGCAATCGTCTACCGTGTCGCTACTTCCGCCGCAAATCGTTGGCTTCTTCCCCGCAGTTGCTCTCGTGTCGCGGGCCCGCCACGCCACGCCACGCCACGCGTTGTCTGACGAATGCTGGGAAATCACGACGCTGCACCCCGCGCTCAGGTTTCTCTCGCACACCCTTTCCAGTTTACACCCTTCACTTCTGGCTACCTTGGAAAGCGAAATCCAATAGCATCCCAGTCTATGTTTCGGAGAGAGGAGGAGGAAACAACTTAGTTAAATGTCCATACGCAAATAGATATTCTCGCATCAGTCGAGGAAAAACTCGAACGCAGTTGAACGAGGCAGAAACTTCGGAACTGTGTACTTTATGTACCCTATATATAATTATTTTAATTCTGCATATTTTAAGGAAAGACCGAATGCTCTCTTGGAGCAGCCCAAGGTGTACCTAGAAATCAGTTTCGATAAAGTACGAATACAGTATAATCGCAAAATAACAAACCTTCCTTACAGTAATGCAAAATGAACATCAATAAAAGGATAATTTGTTCTTTTTCTCCAAATATGAAAACAAAAAGGCGATCTTCGGACACTGATAACTGGGCGAGTTTTTTTCTTGTTCTTACGAGAAAAACCGAATGGGGTGCAATAGGTTTACACCTTTTGGGGGATGCTGGTAAAAGGCTTTGGAATAGTTGACCGCGGGATCGTCCGAGCGCTTAGGCCAGATGCGGCTGGCTTTTGGGCGGCTGGCTTTTTTCTTACATAGTATCTACCTCACATAGGAAGAAGACGAAGAAGAAGAAGAAGAAGACGAAGAAGACGAAGAAGAAGAAGAAGAAGACGAAGAAGAAGACGACGAAGAAGACGACGAAGAAGACGACGAAGAAGAAGACAAAGAAGAAGAAGACGAAGAAGACGAAGAAGAAGAAGAAGAAGAAGAAGAAGAAGAAGAAGATCACGATGATGATTCCGTCAACTAATCCAGGCGTCTCAAGTCTCTTATTTGCTACTTGCGGTCTACTACATAAAATTCGTCAGTGTGAGCGTGTCAAGGACAGCAAAAAGCTGACAAATCATGTTAACTAAGCATTTGATGAACTCAAACACACATAATGAAATTCGTGAGCAAGTATACGTAAATAAACACATTCGTATGTGAGGGAAAATACTTGACTACTTAATACTTGACAGTATGTAACTGTAACCAAACTGGATATTTTTCTCAGAATGAATGGACTAATAAACTATGTATCGTCTGAAACGTATTCTGAAATTATGGTTGTTAAATGTCGTCTCAACTGTTCGAGTGACTGCAGGAGCGATTGAAGGAGAGTGCTGCAACTGATGAAAAATTGCACTTCATGTATGTTTTCAGCAAGTGAAAGCACTACAGTATAAACACACGTCTACAAGAGGGTCTCGAAATGACACACGTAGTTAAAGAAGCATTAATATTTCTTAATATTGTGTTTGCTTCCCATATAGCTAATATGTGAAGCAATAACATACAAAAACTCTGCCAGCAGTTTCATATTCGATAATGTCACGATCACTATCATGTCAGTACGTGCAGGTAATTTTTTCGTTTTTAAAGTAATCAAATCACATTCTTAATAAATGTAATAAGCAAAATAAAAGCTGAAATAAAAAGAGGCATCGCAAAATATCGAAAGACGCATGAAACTGAATTCGGGGAATATATTTTCTTTTAAAAATTCTAATTCTAAATAAAAAGTAGCATTTTGACTTTTGGCTCTTGAGTGTTGAATTACAAAATTCTCTTAAAATATAATCCGTGTAATGGTACTCTGAAAATGTTTCTATGCATAATATAATTTAACTAATTCATTGACACGTAATTGTAAATATAAATTACTATCAACATCAGGTCTGTTCAGATATATTCTTCGAAAATTGTAATTTATTGGTTGAAATATCATTAGTTTTCATTTTAATGCATGATCTTCAAAACAACCTTACGAAAAAGTTCGTGGAATACCAAATTTCACAGTAACACAAGGATATTAATTTACTTGCGATATCCCAACACACTGGCACAAAATAAATAGAAAAAAAGTTAATCAAAACTAAGTAGTAATTTTCTTTATAATTCTAATTCTGATCGGTTTACATGAATTAATTCGTTTTCAGTATTTCATTTCGAGGTGATGGCATTCTTGCAAAACTTTTTTTGCTAAACCGCGAGAATGCGACGTAAAAACAAAATCTTCGTGAGAGAGAAGAAAAGTAAGATTTATGTTCACCCAATCCTAATTTTAAACGCACTTTTCTACGATTTAAAATATCTTACTCGTCGCAGAAGTGCACAGGATCGCCTAAACTCTCATCTGTCACAATGAATGGTAGTAATTCCCGGAAGAGTATCTAAGAAGTTTCCGAACTGAAACCGCGTTTCGTAACTTTCAAATTGAAGTATGACAGAAAAGTGAATTTGATACATCATTGCTCTTCGATATGACACATATCATGATATTTGAAGTACCAGATAGAAACGGAATAGTCGAGCAATTAAAAATGTCTTCGCCTTATTGAATGATTCAACCAATTTTTACAATAAAAAATGATGAACCACTTGAAACATTTGCGAACTGGACCTATTATAAATGGTCTCTCTGATCCTCAATTACGCTATGAAAAAATAATTACCTGAATTGAACTTCTCCAGTACTAGACAGTGCATACACGTCCAACCTACCCAATAGCCCCTTGAATAGTTCCCAGTGTCGCCATTCCTCACGTGGTGAGATAGAACTCTTGTTATTACTGATTTTTTATGAAGTGTACAACGAATTAGGCTTAATCTCTAATAAAGAATTTGGAACGGACTGAGGATTAGTTCCTGTCCAAATATTTCGTCACCCACTCGAACCGAATATTAATGCGGTAGAAGATAATATAAATCATTGGAACTTTGTACAGAAAATTATCCAAAATATGTTAAAATTTACCAAAAACATACGTATATGGCCAACGAAATAGTACTTGCACATGACTCGCGAGGAGAAAACACAGCTCGTAAACAAAAACATATTTTATCTTCACATCATATTGTCGAGAAATTTTACACTCATGTAGGTTCTAGGCTCTCATGTACATAGCAAAGGATCTTGTAGGAATTTATTTTTCAAGCAATGATTATTGAAATAAGTAGCTGAAAAAACTATTACAACATATTTTAACCATGCAGTTAAGGTTGAAAACAAGGTAAATAAAATTTAAAATATCTTCAACCCATGCGTACATTCAATGACATGCGGGGTGTCACATGTCTCGTAAACATGCGCCGGTCACTCACGAAGCTTCGCAGAGCCCGTCACCGAACCGCACTCCCGCACCCCACCACTGCCCGACGCTATCTCTCCCACCCGGTAGCACACGTGAGACGCCGCGACATCTTCCCGCGAGCGTCAACAGCGGTGGACGCGATCTGTATCGCCCGACGCGGTGCAGCGCAGATTATTACGAAGGAGAGATCAGAACCACCTCCTAAAGAATCCCCGACGAGTTGCGACATTATTTGGAAAGGCATCGAACGTCGCAGACGGTCTCTCGATCGACGAGAAAGAAAGCGAAAGTGCTGGGCCCAAAACGTCAAAGTGAATGGGGAAAGGGAAAAGTAGAACTTAAGGCCTATGTAATAAACACGCGCAGTTGTTTTTCTTGTGCATTGACCAAATTCCTGGAAAAAACACATGTGAAGAAGTCGTGGCGCGCAAGAATGGTTAAAACTGTCCACGACTCAAATGTATCCATAATAAACTGAAGTTCGTGAAACGGACAACTTACAGGCACCACCTTCAATTTTTATTAAAGAAAACACTTTTCTTGACATGTGACACTTTCCAACATCAACAAAGAAACTGACCTTTTTGGAAGATCCTCTCGAAAATCCTCGTTGTCAGCCCTCGTACACCAAGATCTCGGAAAAAGACACTTAGCAGCAGAAGACACTAAGCTAAAGGGACACTGACACACACTGTTTCACCGCGTGACTAGCCCGTCGGGTCCACAACTTCTTCCTCGTGATCGACTGGCGCGGCAGCAATCGTCGTAAATATTCGCAGTTGACTATCACCGCGCGAGCGCACCCGCAGCACATCCGCCCCTCCGCGCTGCCAACTTCCAACTGAGGCGCCGAGCGCGCCAGCCGGCGCGCGGCCGCACCACGCTGCGTCATTATTGGCCCGCGCCGCGCTGTTGCCACGTCGCGCTCCGTCTTCGGCCGGTGGCCGTCACTCGTACTTCGCGTTTGTTTCATTTCCATTTATTTCATATTTTTATAGAACGCCCCCTTCTTTCCGATTGCCCTGCAACGTTTTTCACCATCTTTAATACGTTTTCGCGAGTTTCCATGAGTTGAGATTGCATCATTTGTTACGCGCAAAACCGGTATAATATCTGATGTAGGTGTTCTTGTGCCATGTGTTCCGAACTACACTGATACAGCTCTAATTTCGATTAGTACTCTTATTTAGAGTTAATAATTGTTGCGATACGTATTACAGGCAAAAATATATTTATTTGTAGTCCGTGATATGACCTTAACGAAAATGTACTTATCTTCAGGGACCGAAGGATCGCGGGTTCGAGTCCTGCCTCGGGCATGGTTGTATTGTGTTCGTCCTTTCACCCCTTATTATCATCATATCGTGTCATCCTCACAGTTACCATACGGTTACACACTTACATACATACTATTAAGAATTATCTTATTTTAAACCGTCAGATATCAATGAGTTTTAAATATTTTCGAGAAAAGTATACTCGGGCGCAGCGTCATATCTGAGCACAACAAACCACGAGGGTTTTACGTATAGGACATTGCAATGATCGACTGATAACGCAGAAAGATCATGAATATGTTTTATACTAATATATTACTATATTTTTCGAAAATAAATGTATTCTCTTCGTTAACAAGATTCTTTCTCACAAAAACACATGAAAATCGTGATGCTGACAAGATATTACTTCGACCAAAAAGCAAACAAAGGAAATATATTTTTTCGAAAAATCTATTATTTTATTGCAGAAAAAACATCTACTTCGTGATCCCGCATATGCAAATTATAATATTTACGTATCGTACATGCAAATGAATACATAATAATAGTTATCCAGTTATTATTAAAAATTCTTAAATATTAGAAATAAAGTAGGTGTATTGTATTTATTGTATTCGGAATATATATTTGTAAGAATGTATGAATTCAAATAAACACTATCGTATTCAAATAGACACAACACATTCCAGCTTAGGCAAAACACTACAAAATTTAATCTTAATGTAAATATTATTCTTAATTGGCAATTTTATTTATTTTTCAGAGTTTTCTGCTTCGAAATATTTAGTTTAACCCACGCGCAGTGCCTAAGCGATGGTGCCAGCTGTTCACCATCACAGATGTTTGCCAAAGAAAACGCTCGCGTTCTTCGCATCATTTCCGTCATAGGCTTTTTATTATTAAATATTCCAAATTTTTATCCAAAATCTGAACCAGTCTGGCCTAAGCTGCAATGATGAAATGTATACTTACGCATTAAAGGTAATGGACTAAAATTAGAATTGACGAAGGTTTCTCAGGGTATTAACTGATGTCACTGCATTGCCTCTCACCGGGAGAGTCCCAACGCACGCACGATTTTTCGATACTAACTACACATGTAAGTCAAAGTCAGCCGCTATCTGGAGGAGAATTCTAGCGGTCCGCAGCTCTGATCAAAAGTTTTCCGAGGTTTCTCCGATCAACATCAGGCGGAAACCGGAGCAGTGCTCTAACAAACGGACTGCGCGCAATATTCTTTTTTTTCTTCATCCTTGTCCTAATCTTATCCCCTACACAAACATACACATACATGCATTACACTACCATACTTGACGGCAGTCCAGTCGAGGGCTTAGAGCTTGTCCCGACTGAAGCGATTTTGGGAGATTCCGCCCTCGTACTGATGAGAGATCCCAGGCTGAGGCAAAATCCCGCAACCCGACGTAATTCTGTCGGATCTCAGCATCTAAGATCACCGCCACCTTCCGCGATAAAAACACACACTGCACTTACGGGATTAATGACCTTAGCCGTTGACGCGCCCGAAGTCAATCAATCTGAAATAAAGAATAATGAAGGAATGGTGGAATGATAGCCGGGGGGAACGAGAGGGCCGTGAAAAAACCTGTTTCATAACTTCACCTCAAAATCCGATTAACATTTTATATCTATCTGATGTGAATACCTTCTCTGAACAAAACACGACCGTGCAGGAAGTGTACGCAATGAAATAGCCTCACTGAAACCCTCATATCATTACGAAAACTGAGGCTCAATCTATATCTGCGATAATAATGCACAACTGTGAAACCTGAGTAGTCACCTCCAATTGTAAAGGCGACTCCACATATTCGGCATAATGCAAACGTAAACATAAGCATAGCGTATAGACATAAACATTACCATAAGTGATAGACTGAAGTATTCACAATGTCTAACATAAATGTAAGCAAAATACGAGTTTCTATTGACTGTGAGACATACTGGTTTACTATTGGTTGGGTGTGAAAATCGCTTTCAAGGTATCGACTGTGTCCATGGCCCATATGGTGTTAGTTCCGCCGATTTCGATTCTCGATTTTGAGTTACCGTTCTGTGAATGGTTCATTTCTTATATCTTACTTAAGAATAAGCACAGAAGCTTGCAAGCTTTTAAGTAAACGTCTTACGTGTTATGCTTATGCGAACGCACTGTGAATGAGTCCGCTTATGGACGTAGTCCTAACTTTTATGTTAACGCCATGCTTATGTTTATGTTTGCATTGTGAATGGTCCTTAAGGTTAGCACTGAACATTCATCGCTCTTCAAATCGGAAGCAACCCATCCACAATGCTCGAGATTCGGCGAGTGGTCGCCGAATACCGAATGTGTGGAGCCGCCTTAAAAACAACAAATTTCCCCAAACTGAAAATATATTTCTGCGATTTGATACTGACACACCCATGAGCAACGTAACATACTGAAATAAACTCTAAACGTTGTCAGGAATCAATCGATCAGAAATCAGACTTACGACACAGCTAGTCAAAACATCCGAAAAGCTTCTCAAAACCCACATTTCACTTAATGCATGACCCGCCCCATACAAGCATACCCTCGCAAAATCTTACCTCGACATTGCCTCCAACCGCCCTACGCTAATTTTGTTGACCCTTCTGTCCAGACCCTAAACACCCATCCCCTGCGAAAATGGAGCGATCACCTCACGGAACCATCGGAACCATTGCCAATAGGAAACAAAATCCAAAAACCCCACTCTAACGGAAGGGGGATGGTAACGGGAGAACCCCCTCCCTCACTGCCCATCGGTTGCCGCTCACTCAGGCTTTACTTACCCAAATAGGGAATACAACTGAATGCAGTACCTAGTTTAGGCCTGCTCATTGAGCTACATTCACCAGCCTCGCCCTCCCCTCCTTTTTCAACCCTCCGACATCTGTTGATGGCCCGCTGTGCCACAATGAAATTGCGATTTCTGTTGCAACAGGAGGAGCGATTTCTGTTATGATTCACTGTGCTTTGCCGAGGATAAGCTGAAAGAGAATTCTGCAAACGAAACCAACAGAAAAATGGAAAAGTCTTTGTTGACTAGAAACATTTTTTTCGTGTACATTATTCGAAAATTATTATTTCGAATTGAAGAAAAGTATTCTTTGTTTGGAAGACTGAGAGATCAGTTTGAGAGAAACGCGACACAATTGATGACCGGTGGCGGCACGCTGTCTAAAGAACCAACTCTCCCCAGAGTTGAGATTGAATGATTTCGTGTGGACCTAGCAACCGTGTGTTCGCAGCTTATATGAGCTTATTCGTATGAGCGGTGACCGCAGGACACTTTTGGGCAGACCTACTCTACAACACTAGCCAGATGTGTAATTGCATTAGAAAAATTAGCTTTAAATTATGCTGTTCGATATTTATTTATTTACTTATGTACTTAATTCCGCTTTCTAAACAGTTGAGGTTATTAACGATCACTTATTAATAAACAAGACAAGGAACGTTTTCAAATTGTTCCAATACTTTATATCATTAAAATTCTGTATAGATATTATGTTTTGGATACTCTGTTCAGGCCGAAAGAGAGCATGAGTATCGGCCCGGAACTCTAGATTCCAAGTGGTCCAATGACGCCCAACGCAAGGCAGTCTAGTAGAATAAAAGGCATTCCACCTTGCCACGTGATGCCCCAGTGATATCACTCTCGGTTCGGATTGTTGGTCGCCGGAAAGTCATGGGATTTCTTATTTGCTGATGATTTATCGAAAAAAAAGTTAATATTAAATGGTTGGTTCTTCGGCGATTCTGGGTGTGTATGTTGAGTAAAGTATGTTATTTAATGTTTAGTGCCGGTCATAGTTTATACGCTATGTATACAATTGTGCTTAACCTTACTGTGCCAAGTATCAGCGTGCCAAGCTTTTCTAGAACACACCGAAAAAACAAAACCGTGAAAGACTGATTCTTTTGAGTAATTTTACAATTACACCAACTTCAGCTGAATGTACAAACATTTTTCAGTGAGCTTGCTGTCGAGTAGGGCAAAGATCTTTGTTGATGAATGAAGCATATTCATCTATTTTTCTAGGCTCTACCAAACAAAAGCACTTCCTCCCGAACGAAAACCTGTTCAACAAAAGACCGATATAGATCACCGAGAAAAACTCAAGTTCATAGCATGGGGTGGAAAAGACACAATACTTACCTGGGGCAGGGGGGTCGGTGTTTTGTATGTAAAGTAAACCCAGTAGAAATGTGTCCGACAACTTAATTCATATGGCTTCAAAATGCACAAAGTTCTTTCAATTCAGGTTTTCATTATACTAACATTGTTTCTAATTAAACTTTTGAATGGATTATTGATAGTAATTTGAAACAGACAAAATGCTTAGACATATCAATTGCATTAATTTTAAGAAGAAATCTAAATAACACTTGAGAAAACTAAATCAAATCAAACAAATTTCTGAGGATGTTGACGAAATCATTTCCAATATGCTGACTTTACCATTCAGTACAATAATCATTAGCAAATTCGTTTTAAAAGGGCAACATGAACACATCTCAATGTCAAAACACAAATATTCACTGAACGTAAGTATTTTGTCTACCTCAATATTTCACAAATTCTCACGATGTTATAAAGATGTAAATTTTAACGATGTTACCTTAGAGATACACAAATTTAAACTTTGACCAAAGTGGTCTAAACTGCCTTGCTTCGGTAAACCTATCCCGAATAAAGTGTGATGTCAAATGAGCTATAATAAAACGTTTTTTCAATGCTTGAGCCAATTTCTAAAAGGTTAATACAAGTTTGGTTGTTGCTTAAGTTCTAACAGTAAAAGAAAGAGTGAAAATTTTATCATGTTCAGTATACTTCATTGCGACTCGGACACGAATGATGACGTCACAATTCGAGGTTTTAAGCATTTATTTAAGTCACTTAATTTTTATTGTAACTTAACTCTTTCAGTTTTTTAAGTTAATGTCTTTTCAAAATTTAAGGTTACCCACGGGTCACAACATGTGTTTTGTCATTTTTGAGACACCGAGAAACCGGGAAAACTAATTAACAGGGCTTTGTAAATAGCCGAACGCTGAAGGATATTCTGTCTTATCTAAATATGTCAAAATAATCGATTATAAGAAATAATAATAAACTCTCGTACATGTCTGTAAAATCACTTATAAGTGCTCACATCCCTTCTTTGTTCCATGGCCCGGATTTTCTTGCCGCGGCCCTGCTTTTGTTCACATTGGCACACATGCTTATATATATACTTATATATATATATATATATTATATATATATCATATATATATATATATATATATATATAAACATTTAATATTTAAAACACGCGTGAATTGTGTAAATTGTTTGAAATGAACCCTATACGGGCTGAAAGTGGAAAGATTTGGATTTTTCTAATTTAATTTTCTACACAATTTCTGCGCGGACCATTGTTTTTCGAAAGATGTGTTAAAAAGTGTTAAATTTGATTGGCTTATTGATAAGTGAACAATTGTTCGAGGACATTCGGACTGATTTAACGTAAATATACAATTAGAAACTGCATGTAGCATATGAAAGATATGTTTGATGTTTTTCATTTGTCAGTTATTAGGTTAAAAAACTAAGAAAGAAACAAATTTCAGGGCATGATTTTTAAAGCAGTGGTGTAATATCTATTAGGACACAAAATTATAATGGAGTCATTTGAGGTGACTTTAGACCACGGAGGATGGTATTGCACCTTACAACATTTTAATAAATGTTTGTTAAATTAAATTTTGGCATTTGCATTTTCAATTGCTTTAAACATAAGTCAATTCTCTCGATTAGTCCGAATCTACTAATGGGAACTACGAATCTACGAATTGAAAATACAAACGTCAACATTTAATTTAACAAACATATTTTATTTAAGGGATGCGTGGTACAAAGTCACCTGAAGGGACTCTAAGCGTCACTATTTTAATGGGGTAGGCTACTTGCTTGCTTCAAGTGATTACACCATTCATGAAAAGAGACAGTCTGCCTTGTTCTCGCATCTGAATAATTTTTCATTACATAATATTTTAAATAAAAAAAATACATTAATATCAGCAAAAGATGTATATGACTAATGGAAGAGGGAGAATTGTTGCAGCTCTTCTTCCAGCTCTTAAGGGGTAACTTGACTTATTTCCCTAAAAAATTAATTAATATCATTTTAAAAAAGTAAACGGAAAGGTAAGAAAAAATGGAACTCAAGGAAAAAATGAAAGTTTAGTATTTAAACAATTCCTTAATCGTAGAGGAGTTCTTAAGACCATTTTGTCGAAATTATGGTATTTCTTTTTCAACAAATTTTTCTAATTGATTTTCCTACTTGATTAAATTTTTTTTCTCACTAATTAAGTATCGATAACTGATAACCCAATCACAAGCAATTTTTTTATAATTGAAAATAATATTATTTTTTATAGTAGTTTCTTAAAAAAGAACAATGTTGTTTTCGCCAAAAAAAAAGTTAATATGAAATCCGTCATGTACGTGAAAATCATACAAGTGTTGCTCTCTTTCGGCCATTGGTGCAACTAAACCGAATGCTGTGGCGCGCGAAGACGAGATGGAGAACTGAGCACAGCGTAGCGGCAGTGACACGCAGTGACTTCCTGGCGGCTGCATGATGGTGACGGGTCGTTGTGCTTAGAGCGAGCGCTTCCTGTCACCTGTTGGTGATAGTTAATGCAACGGAAAATATGAAAAAGGTGTATCTTTTTAAATGAACAAAAATACCTTACACACGACTGAAGAAAGTCATTAACGTACATATCTGGGCATGTTATCTCAACAATACACTTCTTTTCATTAAGAAATAGTAATATTTGTTGTGCGTACTCCCTGAAATTAATTTTGATAGGAAGCAATATGATTAATAATCCTCTTTGTATATTCTGTTTGCTGCCTTTGTATTTTATTTTCATTTTTTTCGTTTTTGATGAAGAAGGCTTGAGGCTTTACTTCTTAGCGTCAAGCATTGCCAAGTTTGTTATTGTTTAGTTAATGAAGACGATGACATGACGTAAGAGTAGTGACAATAACCTACAACAAAGCCCTATTATTCGTCTCAATGTTTCTCGTATGAAACATATGTTCATGGTCGGTACCTTAAACGTCAATGCTTCATGTCTGTGATTGAAATAATGGCTCCTTTCTTTGAGATTGTCGGACGATAAACATGACAGTTCTTCGTATGCATGGTAGAGTCCCTCTGTAAGAGATGTATATGGTTTTATTATTACTAAGGTATGAAATTATAAACACGAGGTCCGATTGTAGAGGTTAAATGTACTTTTGACAGATGCACAGAATGTTCTAATTTGTCTTTGCGTGGGGACGCTTGGAACGCACTGACATCGGCGGTACACATGGCAGTAGAACGACGTCATATGATAGCTGGTGCAGTGATTGGTTGAGTGGGACAACCGGCAGACCATGGGTTGGCTGATGCGACCAACATCACCCCAACCCGACCCCAACATGGCTTCTACGTAGTATTGTGAGCAAAGAGGACATTGAAGTATTATGCATTGCTTTTTCATCATAAATCGGTTGTAAGGTAAGAATTTTTTATAATTTTGCAAAGAGGAAGTTTCGATGTTTCATCTTTGAATTACTTCGACGTGAACATTGTACCACAATTAGAGAATACGATAATCGTGCATCACCTCACGTCTCATAAACCTCCATCGAGAAGCTATAGTACTTGTGGTTTCCACCCGCTGCTCAGCGAATTTCTGAGACTACTTTGATTTGTGGTTATATTATTTAAGAATTTGAAGAATACATTCGGCGTATACTTTTTTCAATTATAACATGAATCTAGAGCAAACATCTTTGATCTGTCATGTATGGCTGAGTGGCTAGAAAGTAATCTGAGCAAATTGTAATAAAGGCTTTGTGTAATTTTAATATTACCACGTAGCATTGTATTGCAATGTGTATGCATAAAGAGTGTTTTAATTCTTATTACCTGATGATCCTATAAGTTAATATGAAAGATTTGCCACCTGTCATCTGATCCATTAGAACTTTTTTCCTCAAATGTAATGATGAGTATATATCAATTTTTAGGGAACAACCATTGACACTCAAAGAAGATATTTTCACTAGCTCCAATGGATGCAAGAAATAGCAAAGGTATTAGCAGTCCTTTTAAGTCAACCCCAGATTGCCCTCAAGAAACCAATAAAAATGTTCCTAGGGGACTTCTGTATCGTGAATTAGGCCACAAACAAAAGTTGGGAGCTGTATCACAAGAATTTCAAGCAATTGCTGAGGATAAGCTAGTTCTGAAGACACATGAAGAACTTGTAAGTTTTCCTATATGCCTTTTGAATTATACCTTCTAAATAAACGTTTTTAAGTATATAATTTGAATTTTCTTGCAGCGTTGTGAATTGCCAGGTCCATCAAGATCAACTTTTTTGATGGTTTTCAGTCCTGATGGGTAAGTTTATTTTTTATGGACTTTCTTTGTTAGTTATGAAGGTACAATTCAGTGTAAAATGTACATATTGTAAATATTCTTTGCAGCATAATTGATGTTTACCTTCTCAATTTTTTACTCTCTCAATTCTTGTATGAAATGTATAAATGTTCTTATAATAGTATCATTGAAATAAATGCACACTGGCAAGTCTGCCAAGAGATTTCATTAGTTACCCACAGTTATGAAATGAATTTTTTTGAAAACGGTTGTTTCTTGTAAATATTTTTGGGCATTAATGTGAGAAAGTAGTGAAATTTTAACTGGTTTACTCCACTTGCCATGCAGGACAAAAGTTGCTTCTACTCATGGAAATCATAATGTCTATGTTACTGATTTAACAACTGGAAAAAATGTTAATACATTGTCTGGACATCCACGCACTCCATGGTGTATTGCTTTTCATCCTTCTTCAAACCAAATATTAGCATCAGGTTGCCTGGGAGGACAAGTAAGAGTTTGGGATTTACATGTAAGTTGCTGTAATTTGAATCCTGAAAAAAAATATTTGTGCATTTGGGGTAGCAGTAAGTTAACTATTTGCATTATTTTTTGACAGGGAGGGAGTGAAATGTGGATGGCTGATGGGCAGACAGTAATAGCATCATTAGCCTTTCATCCTACTGACAGAATGTTAGTGATTGCCACTTACAATGAATTGCATTTTTGGGATTGGAGTCAACCGGAACCTTTCACAAAGTGTTTCACCAATAATGAAAAGGAGAAAGTGAGGTAGTGTATATTTATTCTATTCTCATTTGTTTCATAACCCGTGGAAGGATATGAATGTCAGCTTTGAATTGCCTTGTCCTAGATATGTTGCTTTTGATCCTCTTGGTCATAAACTTATTACGGGAATTTCAAATGCACCACAAGTTCAGTCACAATGGGACCAGTGGGATCGTGTTCCTTCATGCAATCCAATGGCAAGCAGTTCATCTCATACACCTCAAAATCGTTCTTTAATGGCTCCTGACAGGGAACGTAGAATCACTGTCTGTTATCGTTCATTGGTTGAGCAGTATGAACAGCTAGTGCAACGGTATTTTGATCTTTCACGTTCCAGATCAATATCAACTGTGAGTATCCACAACTATTTAAAATGATATATTTGAACAGATTCTTTTTTCTTGTTGAAGTTACAAATTAAGTATTCGCAGATGGATCGAGGGACTGATCCCATGGATTTTGAAACAGAACAGTCTACTTCTGGTAATCGATCTCGAGATACTTCAGGTCCCAGTACAAGCAATAATAATACTGGAAGTGGAACTCCTGCTAATAATAGTAATCGTTGGCGAGAGAGGAACAGTAACTCCACTTCAGAAGAAGGAACCAATAATTCAAATTCACCTCGAAGTTCTCCTCGGATTTTGCCCTCCTTATTCCGCAATCCATGGCAGAGGAGTCATCAAGAAAGACCTGTTAGTCGAACAGATTCAGCAACAGCAACATCAGAGTCTGAGCCAGGTATTTAAAATTTATTTAATGTCTGGAATGGTGGTTACTCTTGGTTGGTGTTAGGAGAGGCCAAGAGGATAAAGTGTGCATTTAAAAAAATCTTTATTTGATTTTTTTAATTAATTGTAACCTCCAATTCTCGACCTCCCCATGAACCAAATCAAAAACTAAAATGCATTTACATGATTCTTCAGAGCTATGTTTAAATCTATGCTATTTGACCTTGGAGACTTACAGATTTCTTTTTATTACATACAACATTATTCTTTTCAATATTTTTTTGAAATATTTATCCCCTTTATGAATCCCTTTACATTATCTATTATCTATTTTTAAAACCTCACAAAAATTGTGGCTCCTAGATGCCCCAGTAACAGAATTTTTTTCCTGTTAGCAAGATTGAGCATGAGCAGTGTGATTGATTTTACATATCCCTTTTGAAGTTTCAGATCTGATCTCTGGCCTTCCCTTTCTTGCTATGAAGCAATATACTCTCTTTCATTTTTCATGTTTTACTTCTATTTGTAAATATTTCACTTATTTTAATGTTAAAGGAGAATGCTAATGGGCACCTCAGAAGGAAATCTTCAGTTAGATATAGAATCAAAGAATAGACAAGTAACTAGTTGAGCTACAAAATGTCATAGAGTTGCTCATACTAGTTAGTTTAGTAATTCCGTTAGAAATATCTGTAGGATCTCTTAAGCCTAGCTTTTTGTTTAGCCGCACCCTCGTCCTAGCTGCTGCTTATTGGCTCCTAAAATTCATTGTTTCTAACCTTTTCACAATTTTTCAGTCCCCTAAAGGTACAATTGAAATATGACTAGCAGAGTTGAACAAGGACCTTTATGCAAATTTTCATTGAAAGCATCAGAGCTTTGTCACATAAATGGTTTTGAAAATACGCAGAAAACAAATTTGTGCGATTTGTGAAAAATGGAGAGAGTACATCAAAATGGCTTTTATATCAAGCTCGCGCTAACTGTGCAGTAAGATTAAAGAATATATTTTGAAAGATTTTGAGAAAGTGTTGATTTTAAAATTGCCTTATTTTCATCCAAAATCAAGCAAAAACAGCTCTTATTTTGAAAATCTTACTATGGAGAATAGGTTTCATTAAGAAGAAAAATGATTATCTTCAATATGATAGTTGTAGGAAGATGCTGCAAAAGTTTTAAACTTCTGCAATTTTCAAAAATTTAGAGAGAACAACAAAAATTGGATATGTGCCATTTTCATACAGTTTCTTTGCTCTATCTATTAAAAAATTAATGTGAAGATTTTGAGCGATTTCTGAGAAAATAATTTAAATATCCTTGAGTACCTTGAAAAATTAAAATATATTTCAAATTTAAGGCGCTGTGACTTCAGCAAGATTGATCTGGGAAAGAAAATTTAGTGACAATCCTGCTTACAGTTTAGCCTATGGCTTCATTCAAGACAGACAACAGATGATTTGCCTTCTACACTTTTTTTTTAAAACATGTATTCTGAGTGTAGGTCATGATAGAGGAAGCAACTTACTACATATATGTACAAGAATTGGTATCAGGGCTCTGCAATGTGAATTTTTCTATTGAAAAATCACCCTGTTTCACTGCAGCACAACATAACGTTATCAATACTAGGTATGTAGTTTGCGAGAAAGTAAAAATGTGAGCTGAAAAGTGCAACAATAACAGAATGCAAAAGAAATCTGTAGTTTCACTGCACAGATTAGTATTTCATGAAATTCCACAATAAAAACATACAAACATTTTTTGTCTTAACCTCACAGTAATTGAATAGTTAACTATCTTCTAACTACTTTTGTTGAAAAATCCCTATTTTGCATGTTGTATTTATGTATCGATTACCATTTTTCAAATTTTCCCAATCGAGGATAAAAAACTATTTTTTACTATAGTGCATTATTGTTGTTATCATCGTGGTTGTTATTATTATTATTATTATTATTATTATTATTATTATTATTATTTATTGTGTAATACAATATGCAAGCATCTATGAACTGGAACTGCCTTCATCTAAATTTGAAATCAGCATTTCTCGAGAGGGTCTTCTTGGTGAAGAAAATTATTGCAAATATGTGCATGCATGGGAGTGATAGGATTTTTTATTTCTTGAAAGGTTTACAAGACTCATGCTTTTGTTTTCAGTATTTGTTTTGTTTGGGATTATGAAACTGTGGGTACTTTCTTGGGAATTTACCCAAAATTGATTCCATATTTTAGATGTGAAAAAACATTTGCAAAGTACACTGTTCGTAATGTATAAAGGTAGCTCAACACAAGCGGTATTCGGCTAGCAGGAAATGTCTACTCACTGAATCCCAAGAAGTGTAGACGTGTTGCTTGCCATTTGTGGCGAAAATTCAAGGCTTACTCTGCCCCCCACGTGTTGGTCTTTTGGGCACATCAAAGGAAGGGAACATTTACTGACATTATCAGTTGCTCAGGATTGGGGGAACTAATTGCCAAATGCCGAATGCATGGAGTCATTTCAAGATAAGATATTGACGTTAGAATATACACTGAGGTGACAAAAGTCATAAGATAGCCGTATTCAAATATAGAGATGGCAGTAGTATCATGTACATAAGGTATGAAAGGGCAATGCAATTGGGAAGGTTTTAATTTGTACTCGAGTAATTTATGTGAAAAGATTTTTGATGTGATTATGACTTCATGATAGGAATTAACGCAGAATAGTAGTAGAGCGAGATGTATGGGACATTCCATTTCGGAAATCATTGGGGAATTCAATATTTCGTGATCCACAGTGTCAAGAGAATACCTAATTTCAGGCTAAACCACTGGCCAAGGACAGTACAGAGGCTGATGACCTTCACTTTATGACCAAAAGCAGTAGATTTGTCATTGCTAACAGACAAGCAACACTCAATTCAATTGAATTTGTTTTATTCATGAAGTATAATACAATACAATGGTGCATTTACAATAATATAAGAACCATTTGCAGTCACCTGTGTACTATCCTTCAAACTACTTCCAATCTATCACTAATCATAATTTCACATTTTTTAGTAAATAAACAAAGTAATTAAAGCAACTAAAATATAATAAGATAAAATAGTATAAAATATAATACAAACTGAAATAAAGCAAGAGCTAGTTCAAGGCATTTGCAAATTGAATTTTCTTCTTTTTAGTAAAGATACGAATCAATGTTTATAAGAAATATAGATTGTGGGCTTATTCCTTGTGTTACTCCCAAATTTATAATTTTGAGTTGTTGAGAAAAATTGTGTGGAAACTTAAACTGCTTGTAACGACTTGTCAACAATTTGAAACTGACTTCCAAAGATGGCAATGAACTATGAACCAAGAGGAAATAGAGACCCCATCAGACCAAGGAAATGGTGGGAGGACCAGGAACACCTTAATTAGTGTAAGGGAATACAGAAAAAAGGAACAGGCCATGGGATCTAAGCCTAATACGTTGATGATAATGACATTATATTGCGTTAAATAATGTGAAATGCTTTTGATAAATCTAGAAATAGACCAATGGGAATTTCTTTCTATTTACAGCAACATGATATGATTAAGGAATATGATGGCCATGTTTATAAGTAAACTGTCTGTCAGTATGTTGTTTAAATTAAAAAAGTTTATCTATTTTTGGAAAGTTATTCTAGAAATTGTGAACATCCAGAAATAAGAATATTGGTTTGTAATTGATTTGTAAGGTTATCAGTGTTGCCTGTGATGAATAGTCACTTAACTTTTCCTTCATTGAGAGTTTCTGCAAAGATGCCTGTTTGTAAGGAGAGGTTATAAACAAGTCAGGAATAATATCCGGCTATGAAGAGAATTTGTTTTTCATTTCAGTTTAGTATTTCTGAAAGAGATGTTTCATTGGCATATACGGTAATTTACATTTACTGTTGGGTGGATATTTCGTTATGTATTTATGCTCTTTAGTGTGTTGGAATACTTTTTCTCCAATATCTGAGAAATGCTTATTGAAATTGTTTGCTGTTCCTGTTGTGCTTTTGTAGTGAAGTTCAGTGCTTTTACTTTCTCGCTTCCCATTTATGTAGAATAGAAAAAAATATTGTAATGCTGCAGTATGAAGTAGGCTTTTTCAACTGAAAACTTGTTCCTGGATGTAGAAAAAGAACTTCTAACATGTGTAGTCAGAATCCTTGTTTTGTGTGACCTTGATACCAAACAATTGGTTTACAGCAAAACATCTGTGAACAGTAGCGTCTAAACCATAAGGCGATTTTCAACAAAATGAATATTCTCCATTCGTTGATGTTGCGACTCCTTGAATTTGAAGTGGAAATTTTTTGATTCTTTGACCAAACACTGAACCACCCTTCCAAAGAGAATACAAGATGCATTCAGTGCAGTGTGTTTACACAAAATAACATAGTTAAATGCGAAGGGAACTGCAAAAGATCATACCACGCAATATGGCTATGTCAGGAATGCTGTAACAAAGTAGAAAACAAACAAGAAATCCTCAAAGAAACCCAGAACATTAACACCTAAATATTAGATTAGAAAAAGAAAATAGCTAAATCCACAAAAGGCTAACGAAACTACCATCTGAAATTGCTACCATCTGAAGTATTGTGTAACTCAGAAAATAAGGAAAACAATGAAATATTCAATAAAACAAACCCCAGAATTTACAAGCAAAAGTAGAAATAATTATAGAGCTGACAGAGACTTGGTCGTAATACATTAACAGATTGGGGAAACTAAAAAAACCTAGAAAATAACTAGAAGACTATATTATAATATATTCAGGTGCAGAGGAAGAAAAACACACGGCAGCAGTATTAGCTTTAGTAATAAATAAAAAATGGAAAGAGAACATAGAAAAATACAACTGGGTTCCCCCAAGATTGGTTACAATGAAAATAAAAGCGAACCAAAATAAATTAAATGTAATAGGTGTATATGCCCCTGTTGAAGGTCGAGTAGAAGAATCTGTTTCTATACAGAATTGCAACAATTAGTTGACCAAATAAGCCAAAAGTAGTTTCTCATTATCTCAGGAGTTTTCAATGCCAGAGTGGACAAAAAGGAGTCAACATGTTGAACTACAACAGAGAACTTGCAAAGGGCCGACTCTAAATGAAAATGGTAAATTCTGAACTTTCGCTTATTCAATGACCTGATATTAACTAGTTTTTTCAAACCCAGAGATAAACATAAATATCATTGGGAAGCAAGAGGTACAAAATCTATCGTAGCTTACATAATAGTCAGCAGAAACCTATTAAATTATGTCACAAACACTAAAGTATACAGTGGGTGTGAGATAGTCACAGGCCACTATTTGGTAGAAAGGAAAATTAAATTAAACAAGCAATGCAAAAAAAAGTATTTTTCACCAACTTAACTCAAGATTTACCTTATAGAAGATGAAACCATCAGATCACTATATGAAAGAAGATTAAGAGGAAAATTACAAACTGTAGAAAAACAAAGTATCAAAACGTTTTGGACCTCGTTTAAACGAGGAATGCTTGAAGGCAGGACAAGAGAGTATAGGTTACAAACCAGTCAAGAAAACAAAATGGTTGAGAACATGGGACAATGAAAGAGAGAGTAAATCTAAAGAAACATGTATATAGATCTTACCTGCAGAAAAGAACAGTGAAACATTACATTGAATGTAAAAACCAAAGAGCCAAAGTAAGATGTATAAGCTGAATACACATCCGAGAAGACGGGAGAAAATTTATCAAAAGTATAGAAAGAGACATCTCTGGGATGAGATGGGATTCAAAATTTTGAAAATTCTGCACATGTATGTGAAAGACAAAATCACACTAAACTGCATCCTTGAAGAGAACTGGATAAAATAGTACTCCACCCTATGGAACAATCTAGGTCCTAGAACAAAGAGTTAAAAGAAATACAGAGAAGAGATGACAATAGTGACAATGAGGAAATGGACACCCCCTTAATATTGAATATCTAAAGACAATATTAAAAGAAGTTAAAAAAGAGGAAAAAAAACGGGTTAGACGAAATCAACATAGAACTTATAAAATATGTAGGAAATGAACTAAAAGAAACATTACTAGAACTCTTTAACAAAGAATGTCAAGAGAGGAAAATTCCAATAGAATGGCAAGGTTTGATCATGAATATTCACAAAAATGGCTTAAGGAAGAGCTGTGACAACTATAGGGGCATCACACTATTATCAACAGTATTAATATTTTATGCAAATACATTGAGAAACAGACTCAATGTAATAGCTGAGAATTTCATGGGAGAAGAACATTGTGGGTTCCGAAAGGGAAGGAACATTAAAGATGACACCTTCACATTGCAGACGATAATAGACAAAAGACAAGACTAACTAACCAACTCTCTCTCACATTACATACAATGTGAGAAAATTTGTGCTGTTTTAGCACTACTAGTTGTATATCTGTTACCTGTTGTCTGATAATTTTTATTGATGATCCTTTTAGTTTTGTAGTTTCTCATTCATTAGCTGTTTGGCTTGTTTAATTACTGTCTTGAGAATACTTTTGTGAATTGTAATAAATAGGGAGAGGATTTTTATGCTCTAAAAAATCTTGAAATATGCTATTAAAAATATGCATGTATAGCTTAAAAATGCTGAAGTATGCATTAAAAATTAACAATATTTCTTTTCCTATGGAAACCTTTCTTGATAAGGGAAGAGAATCGTGCTTGGAATGAAAATATATATTTTGTGCAAATATAATATAATCTACCTTACTTCATGGGAGAAGTAATTGTAAAAATTCACCTTAATATGTCTTGCTGCTTTTTTTCTGCCTGGTTTAAAAAAATATGATATCAAGAAATATCGTTTGCACACGTATTTTATCATCAATAGAAAAGGGGAAAAAAATGCAGACTGTGATTACCTCATTCTAATCAATGTATGCTCGGAAATAATTAGTAGATTCTATAAAAAGAGAAAACGTTTTAGAGATGTCTCTATTTTAACGAAATGTGCAAAATATGCACCTACAATTACACATTACCAACTGGAAAAATTAGATATGCACAAATATACACTAACATGTTAGTTTATATAGCATCCAATTGTAACCAAATGTCAAGAAATTTCACTTCATTTCAGCTATTCCCTGAAGCTACAGACAAAAAATATGAAAAATCATAGAAATCTGCATCCTATTAATAAACAATGAATTTAGAACTACATTTGTTTTGAAGGATTCTTTAATGATTATATTTCTTTTCACATGATATTTTCATTCCTTTGGTATGTGTGTTTTTGTTTGTTTGGTTTGTTTTTCTGTAGGACAGTAATAGTAAACTTTATTTATGTCTTTTATTCTTTTTAAAATATATGAAGACTGGCCCAATCTAAAGACAATATTTTTTTTCTTATTCATTTTATTACTGAACGATTTTGCAAACATTGGTGCAAAAAGGTTTCGTAATAAAATTTATAAGAAGGTTAGAAAATGTATTTTCTCCAGAATTGGCCAGTCATAATATATTTCAATAGTAGAAAAGTAACTTAGTATGTTTCTAAAGATCCTAAATTTGGCACAGGGTTTTGATGATTTAAATTGTTTGATTTAAATCATTCATTTAAATTGCAAGTTAAATCAAATGAAATTTTTTAAAATGATTTAAATCATTTTTAACAAGTTGTTTAAAAAAATATCCACAGTATTTTGTTGTTTCTCAAAAATCTAAAAATTTTAACACATATTCAGGAATGCAAGTGTAAATAATGCAGATGTGTAGCTAAAACGTTTATTAAGAAAGATTACCATTTCAAAAAAAACCTATATTTTGAGATCAGCGTAACAATGATTAACTTCTGCAGGTTATTCTTAAGGTTAATATTTTTGTATGAAAACACAAGTTTGGAAGCCTTTTCAGTTCCCACACAAGGTTTTCCATAAGGTGAATCTTGCTCCTCTTTTATAGAAGGGGTAGATTGCTTTCCTATGCATCTTAAGTGAAGCCATACCCTTCTATTATGCATATAAATGGGCTATGGTTAAGTGGTGCCCTGATTTTTTTCTTGCGCACTTATTTGTTCTATGTTCTAATTGTATGGCGTCTTTCTGTAGTATAATATTCGAAAGTCTTTCTTCTTTGATTCCCAGATATGTGAAATGCTGTTTTCACACAATAGTACTTAATAGGATATATACACCCGAAACATAAAGTATAATGAAGTCAAGACAGTAGCCTAGAAATGGACTAAACTCTCAGAATTATTAAGATTTAAAAAATCAACATCATTTATCAATGATTTAAATCAAATCTTTTTATTTAAAAAAACATGAGTTTTAGAAACTCCACTGCCATGATTCATAGGAAGTGCCACATGGTGTCTTCAAAGAATTCTGGAGACATGATCACTGATTGCTTTTAAGGGCTTGCGGGAGTACCAGTTTTCTCTCTTTATCTAAATATCTCTATGGATAATATTTACAACTTGGTAAATATGGCATATCAGATTTGTGTTTAGTTATTCAACCACAGGCTGATATTTTTTCAACAAATGAAGTGTGTAAAAACTCATATTTATTTTTTATTCAAATGCTTAAATGAAAACGTTTTTTTGACATAGAATCCAGTGTAATCTCAATCTACAATGCCTAGTTTAGCCAAAATCAATAAATTGTGTTCAGTTTTTTTATTAAATTTAAGAAAAAATGGTGTAAAGAAATAAAAGTTTATTAGACACAAATGTTTTCGAAAAATTGAACAAGTTATTTTTAGATCGGTTTTTGATGAGCTAATTTTATTATTTTTTTAATATCTTCAAAATTATAGTTGTAGAGAAACATCTAATAAATTTTGAATTTTTGAAATTTTCAAAACAAACAGGCTTATAAATGAACTTGAGACCTGTGCCCATTTTCTTAAACATTCTTCAGACTATCCAATTACAAAGTTTAATAATAAACATTGGACCCATTTTTTGAAAATGTTGAAAATGTCCAGAAACTGCTTGTAAAGCACCTCCTAAAATTGAAACATCGGTTTCAAATTCAAGTGGCCATGACATCAGCTAGATCAATTGGGGAATATCAATTTTGGAGAAAATCGGCTGAATGGTTGAGCCAGTCAGCCAGGTGGGTAGGAGGGTGTATGGGTGTGTATGCGTGTGTGGTGTGTGGGTGGGTGGGGGGTGTGTGAAACTGAGGGAGACACAGTGAAATTGAGAGAGACGAAGAGCAGAACTATGTGTGGTTCTGTTAGTAGCATAAATAAGTAATGAAATATGCACCTAACAGTAAATGTAAATTACCATATATGGCAAAGAAACATCTCCCTCTGACATGAACTGAAATGAAAAACAAGTTCTCTTCATAGCTGACTTACTCATGTTTGTAAGCTCTCCTTGATAACAGGCATCTTCGCAGAAACTCTCAATGAAGGAAAAGTTAAGTCACTATTCGTGATAGACAACACTGATAACCTCTAGAGTTACAAACCAATATTCTTATTTCTGGATGTTCACAAATTCTAGATAAAACTTTCCAAAAATAGATACAAACTTTCTTAATTCAAACAACATACTGACAGAGCTCCAACATAGCTTACTTATAAACTTGGCTATCTGCTTCTTCCTTAATTATATCATGTTACTGTTTATAGAAAGAAATTTCCATTGGTCTCTTTCTAGATTGGAGAATTTTGGAGCCATTTGTGAGAAAATTTTACAAATGTCTCCCAAAATTCTTGAAAAGTACCCTCAAAATTTAAAGAACTTTTTTCAAAATCACAGAGCTTTCAGTTAGGCTACATCTACAGAGAAATATCCATTTTGGAAAAGTGTTGGCGTGCTAGTGTTGTTCACAGACAGATGGATGTACTGGAGAGAGAAAGAGGAAGAAAAAAGAAAGAGAGAAAAGAATTACTGTTTTGGTTTCAGTAGACTTCTAAAGGTTAATTTCCATTGAAATGTGGGTATAGATTTTCTACAGCATTACATAACTTTTTCTTACTGAGTACATCTCTGAGAACTTTCTCTTAGATTGTATGTTACACTGTATATATGTCTAAGTATGAGAAAGTAAAAGTGGTATATGAGTTGTTCTATTTTCCCTTATCAAATATTTGAAGGGCAGAGGAGCCAAGGCCATTAGCTATAATCCATCAACAAAATATCCTTTTTGTCGATCTTCCTTTCTGGACTAAGCATTGGTGTAAATTATCTTACAGAAGATAAAATACAAGATTTGCACCTCAGGCTGTTCACCTAAAAACCTGCATTCTCTGAACTGTGTGATTTACTTGTTTAAGCTTATTTTATAATTAACATTTTATCTAATTAATTAATTTATTATTTGATTGACTTTGGCTCAGGTACTGGAACGAACTCCAATTCTGGTGCTCCTCCTACGACTTTGGGATGCCAAAGGCATCGTTCATCTGAGCCTCGATGGCTGCCACCATTTCATTACATCAATCCACGAAACAGATATGTAACAGAAAGATCTTCTTCAAATACACCTCACATTGATTCTCTGAGGCGGAGACTTTCCACATCAGCATTGTTGGATAGTTCTGTGAGTCATGTTACACCCTCTCAAAACAGAGATATTCTTATAGTTCGAGAAGATAACCATCTCAGAAATCACGTAAGAACATGAATTCTTGATTTTTACTAAATACAGTTGGTTTTATTTAAGAAAAATATATAAAATAACTTCTTTTTTTTTCTTTTTTCTTTATAGGCAAATTCTTCTCATGAACCACATAATGACCGTCAGTCCAACAGAGACAGACCCACTTCTCCGATTTTCCTTCCATCAATTCCTCGACGCTTCTTTGTCTCACAAAGTTCAGCTTTTCAACCAAGAGCACCTCGATCAGATCATTCTTCTTCTGAGACGAGGAACTCTGGTCGCACTGTTTTGCCTCGGCGTTCTACTCAGAGGATTTCTCTGAATGCTGCGGCAGCAGCTGCTGTTGCTGCTGTCCCTGAGCGCCGCACACCTGATTCAGATCCTCCAAGATCCCGCTCACCTCTGTCTACCCTCTCCTCTTCACGATCAAGATCAGATATGACTGATGTTGGTGTACGATATGGCATTCAGCTGTTGAGTAGACACATTGACAATATGCAGAGACTTTGCAGGTAAATATGTAATGAAATGTTTCTCATTTTCAGCTATAAGTGAAGTTTCTCTCCCACAGACTACCTGTGGTTTGTGACCTTGGTGCTCTGATCTTTCATTTCTAGGAACAAATTGATTTGAATCACTCTTAATTACTAAGTGTACAGAGGTTGTTCAAAAAGCTGAGACAAGAAGCAGATATTGTTCTTTCTTTCTTTCTTTCTGTCATTTTTTAGTTTTCTTTCATAAGAGAAACTTGCCAGTAGCCTAATTGCTAAATTTGAGTAGATATTAGACTCGCAGGAATCCTCAAAGTATTGGAGGTGGCATTTCAAAACTCAGAAGAAAAGATTATTGTACTACAGCTGTCTAAATTCCCAAGAAAATGTAATTTTCATTGAATAAAATTTGTGGTAGTTAATTTTTAATAATAGTATGATTGTATTATTATTTTTAGAAAGGAAATAAAACTTGGCAATTCAAATATTTTATTTTATTGTATTTTTATTTATGATTTGTAGAAGGAAATGTTTAACATAAATGAACTCTTCTCATGAAATCAACTCATTTTTATTTCAGAGCTCGTTTAGAAATACTTCAATTACAACAGATTCGTCGTATGTGGGAGGATCTGCAGCACCAAATAAGGTCCCTTCATTCTGCAGTCAGAGAAAGTAGTATCACCTTGGCAAGGCTCACTGAATCACCTTCACAAGGGGCAAGTCATTTATTTTCTAGTTCACCACAAACCCCATCTAATGAAGATGTCAGTCAAAGACCTGGGTCGAGTAGAGATACTCCAGAAGGCAACAGTGACAGCAATTCTGGACACATTCCAAGTGTTCGCCATTTGTTCGAATTGGCTCGTATTAGTGATAGCAGTCCTGCTGGAAGTGGAGATGCTTCTTCCCAAAACTTGGCAGAGGATAATTTGAGTCGTGTTCCAGAGGAAGAAATATTCCAACCTCCTGATGGAGGGTCAAGATTAGAAGCGGAACCTTCTGGAAACACTGAAAATAATTCATCATTGGAACCTGGCTCCTCTACAGGTGCAGCAGCAAATGATGAAACAGGCAATCAACAGTATTCTTTTAGTAAGTACCACATGTTTCCTGATCATGAGCTTTTAATTTGAACTTGTCTTAACCAGCCCTCTTGATGAGATCACAGCATTTATCATTGTATGTTCAAGTACTGGGAATTCAAGCTGTCTCCACACATTACAGAGATTGTAGTAGTAGTAGTAGTAGTAGTAGTAGTAGTAGTAGTAGTAGTAGTAGTAGTAGTAGTAGTAGTAGTAGTGATAATAATAATAATAATAATAATAATAATAATAATAATAATAATAATAATAATAATAATAATAATGATGATGATGATGATGACATTGATGATATTTTATTGTTTATAGACTTACAGAAAGTACCAAGCAAAGTCTGATTAGAAATTATTTAAAATTACAATAAGTTAGTTACATTATTTAACAACATTTACTTATAGTAATAATTTAATGAGTGTGCAGTATCTTGATAAATTATGTTAAAATATATAAAATTGATTAATGTAAACAATTGAATTAATTTAAGTTATACCAGGAATTAAATTCAATTACATAACGTGCAGAAATAATTAAACTGTTTGCCTGATAAATTACATGATAAATATAGCATGCAAGTGATAATAATAAACATCAAAATAATTTGCATTTTTGAACTACACAAAGTCTTATTACCAAATTAAAAATAACATTAACACTACACTACATTACATTACATTAAGATTACATTACATTAAGATTACATTAAAAATTCATTAATACATTACAATAGCAGATTATGATACAATAGTAAGTACTAAATTACAATTTAAGTGAGTAATCCTAAAGGAGTTGATTAATTTATTTCAATAACATGAATACCTTAGATATTAATAATAAATGTAAGTAATTACAATATCGTGACCTAAACTTACATGTTTTACTGCATTACTAAATAGTATGTTGCCTTATTGAACTGAAAGGTTGGTACAGAGTGGTCACTCTTGTAGCTCATGATTTTTAAATACATAGAATTTAAAGCAATTCACAAATCTTATATGGAACACACTAATAAGGTGATGTTTAAGTAATGTTTCAAAGTATATACAGTATTTTCAGCTGATTTTATATTAACTGGGAGTTTATTAAAAATCTGTGCAGCAATGCAGAAAGGATCTTAGTTTGTTGAAGACTTGCTAGTGTATATATTGTGATAGCCCCAATGCCATCTAGTATGGTATTTATTTATGATTTGTAGAAGGAAATGTTTAACATAAATGAACTCTTCACATGAAATCAACTCATTTTTATTTCAGAGCTCATTTGATTCTTTATTAGACACAAGATATTGATTATAATTATTTCTCAAAAATAGTAATACTTTGTAAGAGTCAAGTGCTAGAACAGTCAGCAATTCATATTTAATGGGAATGAAAATGTCTAGTTTTTCTAATGCCGCTAATCTCATGCTTTTTTAAAATCTTATTTTTATTCATTTATCTTTAACTTTTACTCATCTTTCAACTATTTATAGTTCAAATGATGGGAAGGGATTCTGGAACTTAATAAAAGGTGCACAGATTATCTTTTCCCCCATATGTCAGCTTTCACTATTTTTCGGCTTAATAAATCTTAATCTTAATAAAGATATCTTTATGGGACTGTCTTGGATTCAGTTTGAAAATGCTTCTGTTACATTTCTTTTGAAGGACCATTAATCTATCTAATCTAATGTTTTTTGTTGCACCTTCCCAAATTGAAGTTTGGAAATGATTATCCCATAATAGACTGAAAGAAGTGCATCTGTTTCCAGGGATTTGGAAAAGTATCTCAAGAGGAATATATTGGAGTTTATTTTATTACAAAGTGTGTCAACTTGTTTGTTATAAGTTAGGTTTTGGTGCATCAATATTCCCAAAAACTTGTGGCTATCAGTTTGGTTCACTAAGGGCCTCTTTCACCGGTGCCTGATAAAGTGTCTGATAGCCAATCCAGAAGTTATCTTATGGATATGTTGAAATTTTGTGTTTTACAATATTTGATAATTCAATACTGATAATTCTATCCAGTGCTTAAAGTATCCAGTAAACAATCTGGAGGTTGGAGAGGCTGTTAAATGTTTATCTGGTAGGTAACTCCAAAATAACAGAATTTGTGTGTGAACTTGCTGTGATTTTCAAAGAAAGATTGTGGTATTTCCATGATGGACAATGTAATAGAGATGATAGACAACAAATTCTTCAATGGTTTAGAGCGTCTACCCAGACGACATGGTGGCCACAATATTTTGAGATCATTGACAAACAAGACACAATGAGCAGCACGCATTCCTTGGTCATCGGGCTTTGCGCACTCCAGGAGAGGATCCAACAATCCCGACGCACATGACTCTGTCCACGGAAGCCTATGACTTCATTTAGCCTACGACTTCAATCGACAAACAAGATTGCAAATCCCGTTTTAGGTTAAGGAAGCGTACGGTTACCAAAGCTGTCTTTGATAGAACAGAAAATAAAATATTTGTGAATACTGACTTATATTTCTGTAATGTCCTGGTAAAGTAATGGCCCTGTTAAATTATAATTATACCAAAATAATAAAATGTATACTTTGGGTTTTGTTAGCAATTCTGAGGTATCGCTAATGAATGGACTTCTCACTCTGCGTTATTTTGCAATGGGATATTTTTTATCGTAATTTGAGTTTTCGTTGGGGTGAGCAATCTACTACTATAAGTGTAGTGAGTGCTTTCAAGGAATATCGAAATCACCCCAGAAGATTTTATGAAATTGCTAGATTTTCTAGAGTTCTCGCAGCAATAGATTGCACATATGTTCCCATACAATCACCTGATTTTATAGTGTTCTACTCTACATAGTCACTGTCTTGTGTACTACCTTTTTGAAATGTTTCTTAATAAATTAATTAAACACATGTATACTTTTTTAACAATCAATGATTTTTTTTTCTTCAAAATAAATCTTTATTGTCCAACACACAGATTCAATGTGTCAGTTACACTTAACATATGTTAGATAGGCCTAATTGACATGATCTGTCTGAAAAAAAGAAAAGTCAACAAATTTTGAAGGTAGTTAATAATATAAAAGAATCAAAAATAAAAGTTACGAAGAAATAAGAAATGAAATTTATTAAAAAATCAAGTATAAGTGAAAAAATATATAACTAGTAAGTTGAAACTATAAAAGTATAAGGGAGAAATCTTCAAAACATGTTAAATTAAGCAGATATTTTTACAAAAATACAACTCTAAAAAATTTTATCAACAAGAAAAATCCAATAAAAAAAAATTATATTGTGAGAATATACGTATACATCCTCAATTTAATGAGATTAATCGAGAATATTTTCTGGGTCCATTATTCAAAATTAATTTTTATTTTTGCGAGAACATTGTCATAAATGTTTGTGAAAAGGTTTGATTCTAACATGGAATTAACAGGAAATTAGAATGGATTAATACCATGTTAGAGTCAAATCTTTTCACAAACATTTATGACAATATTCTTTTTAAAATATATTTTTTGAAGAAAAACAATTTCATGATGTTAAAAAGTAAAAGAATACTTGAATTTTATTAAAGTATTCTTTTATTTTCTTAATTTAATTGTAAATTATACACTGTAAAATTCTGTTCAGGGAGTGAATAGTATTTAGAAATTTATTTTGATAATATATAATAGGCTGGTCTTTGGAGAAAACTCTCAATATATAGTCATTTATGAGAAATAGGAAATAGAAATTAAAGAATCCATTTTCAATGATATCCTCCATAATCATGTAAAAAATTGATTTGGATTTCCTTGCCTTACTCTAGTTATGATTTCAGAATCAGTCATTTTTAGTAAGCATCGTTCCCATTATAATTTTGTTTAAAAATAAATAAATAAATAAAAACTGAACAGTTATAATAAGATTTTCTTTATCTCTTTCCAGAGCTTCATATTTTTATTAAAGATGTTTCCCTTCGCAAAAAGCATCACCCACTGAGCTATTGAAAGTGTTTTCAATAGCTATCCATGCCAATCCCTATCCTACCATGCGGTAGCACCATTTACTTTACATTTAATAATATTTTTCCTCTCTGCAATGGATACAAGTTTGTTTCCTCACATGTAAAATTAACTCCTCTTTCTCACTTCTTTCCCCTTTCCATTTTGTAACTCCTACACACACGAAGTACAATACAATGAAACAAACTTTTACACCGAACTCACACACAGCTCATGCTGAAGTAAACTGCAACTCTAAATAATAACAAATAAACCGAAAAACGCCTGACACTTCCATTATCAAAACACATTTGAATTCGCATGCATAGAACGTGTTTGACTCGAAAATGCGGCGTTACCGCTAGTGAAAGAGCAATCAGCCAGATCATTTATCAGAAAAATATGTCAGATATTTTAACAAGGAAAACTGAAACACAAAATAATTATCAGGCACTTTTATCTGATAGATAAAATCTGTCGGATTAGTATTCGGAACTTTATCAGGCACCAGTGAAACAGGTCCTGATTCATTGTCTATATCCACTTCAATGTTTTGGTGTTGATAACAGTGATGAAACTTGAAATTGATTACTACAGTTTTATCAATATTTAATTTCAATTCATTTATAGACTAGTAACTTTCAATCGATTTTAATGATTCACTCAGATTAGTTTCTAGGTGGCAAATATTTTGTCCACTGCTTATTAATGTTGTATTATCTGCATAAGAAATTACAGAGAAATCAGATGAACTTGGAATATCATTAACATATATTAGAAATAGCAAAGGTCCAAGCACACTGTGGCAATTGCATCAAAATTTGATGAATCTTTGGATAAAAAATTTTCAGCTTGCCAGAAGATCTCTACATTGCCTCCATCCTGTGAGGTATGATCTAATGAGGTCATAAACTCCCACCCCTTATTCCATAATAATCTAGTTTTGTCAACAGTTTTTCATGAGACACTGTCAAATGCCTTTGAAAGATCATTGAGGATACCTGCTGTTTTCCTATTTGACTCCAAATTTCCAATGATTTCCTGTATGATTTCCACAACTTGGTGGTGGTGGAGAAGCCCTTCCTGAAACCATGTTGTGATTTGTTTAGGATATTATTAGATTCAAGAAAACAATTAAATCTTGCTAATATATTTATACCGTTTTTCCAAATACTGAAGTTATGGGTCGGTTATTCCTGACATCATGTATATTATTATTCTTTGCAAGTGGTCGTACAATACTAAATTTTAGGGATTCTGGGAAAGTGAATACTGATGGAGATGAATTTATTAAGTAAACCAATATATTCAGAAGAACAGGCTTAATTTTTTTTAAGAATTATAGATGATTTTTCATCATTCCCCTTTGAACAAATATTTTTGAAGGAATTTATCAGTCAATTAACTTCAGTAGCATTTGTGTGATGTAGAAACATAGGTTTTGAAGTTCCAGAGCATAAAGAATTCCTAGTATGACTGGTTATAGTGTCCTGCGTTGAATTTAAGAAATTTCCTACAAATATCAGAAAGATTATCAAGAAACATGCATTCATGTAGTAGGTTTATGTTTTTGTGAGTCTTGAGTTTTCCCAGTGTTGATTATACTCCATAATGTTTTAGATTTGTTTGTTGTTAATTTTGATTTAATTGACAAGCTTTCTCATTCATAAGTTTTAACTTATATTGTTTATACTTCTCATTATAAAAGAGGTTCTTAATATCTGAACAGGTCGTACATGTTTTTCATTTATTTCTAAAAACAAGAATTTCATAAGGAAGCTTAATTTTGGGTTTCTTCTCTACATTAATTTGCCTCTTAATAATGGGATGTGCTCAAATGATGATGTAATGTACTCAAAAACAAGTTCCATTTCTCATTGATATCATTACTACAGTACTTCAGTCCGTTCCTCGTTGTCAATGTAGCTTAGTATCACATGTGTCACAGGTGAATGTGTATTGAGGTAGTTCAAGGCTAACAGGGCAATTGATTATTTCAATAATTTGTGCTGTGTGATCAAATAGATGAAATCAATATTATGAGAAGAGTATTTATTCATTTCAGTGTTTGAAATGATGTGATCAGTGGTTGAGCTGGAATGGGTTGCAACACCTGTTGGCCTTAACTCCACATCATGAAGATTGAAGCTCTTTAGTAGTGTTCATTATGATCAATATTAATGTTCAGATCTCCCAATATAATTAACTTACAATTGTGGTGTCCTAAGAGTTTAGTTAGAAGTTCTTCAAACCTGAGTGGGAAGTCAATAACACTAGAATTTGGGTATCTATAAATGCCTACGATTTTTATGTTCTCTTTCAATGAGTGCTACTGCAAACCCTGCTTGCTACTTCAAAAGTAGTTTCGATACTCTTATCTCTAATCCAGTCTAATAATTTACAAACTAAGTTATTCTGCATTATTATTGCAACACTGCCACTTTTATTGAATTCTCTACATAAGCATGCATGAAGTTTATAGTTGGAGAAGTACTTAAGACCATGTTCAGTAATGACTCCTATATGTATAAAAGTTCTAGTATTCTTCTTCTTCTAGTATTGCCTCAAGGTTTTCAATTTTGTTGTGGATGTATTGAATTTTTTGGTGAAGAATATCGAGGACACTATCTTTTTTAAAATTTCTATCACAGGTGTGTTGTCTTAATTGCTAAAACTCAAGGGGTGTCTTCTTACGTGTGTGCCTGAAGTTGTAAGAAGTAATGTGTGGTTGTTGTGGTGTTGGTCTGAAAGCCACAATGGAAGCAAAAGTTTGGGAAAGTTAATGAGGTGTGGAAACCCCTATGGAAGTAAGGGTTTGGGGATGATTGGCAGGGTCCATGAGATATGACTAAAAGGGGGAATGAGGTTTAGGTGGGGGTGAAGGGGTGCGAGTGATGGAGATGGCAAATTTGTATTGTGTCATAGGAGGAGGAGAAAAGATAAGGGTTGTGAGGAGTGCAGAAAACTTGTTTCCCTTTTATGGAAAGATGCAGACCATGGCTAGTAAAATCTGTTCTGTCCAAGGACCCAAGGTCTGCAATTTTAATCCCTGTGTTTGTAGCAAGAATCATGATTTCCTTGCTTGTTTGGTGGATTTGAGTGTTGTTTCGTGGTGTCATGTCTGGTTTTATAGGGAGGGAAAGAAGGGTGACTGACTTTATACTGTAATGAGGTATTTGTATTTGGTTGGGGAGATGGGGGAGAGAGAGTGAAGAAAGATGAACCGCATGAAGCAACCCTATTGTCACAAGTATTACATCACTATTATGTGTTTATTTTAATTGATAAGCTTTGAGGGCTGGATAGTCCATACATAGGATAGTCCCACCCCCCATTCAAAATCGTTAACACAATAATTATCAATTTTATGAAACCTATTCTATTGCATTTAAAAACAATGTAAAATGACAACAAAATCACTTCTTTCTTGCTCTAAGCCAAACTAAATAAGAAAAGAAATGAGTAAATTCTAATTTGAAAAGTAAGTAACCAAATCAGTAATGAATGTTTACACAATTATTAACATAATTGTATACTTTCTGATTGACTGGTGGGATTTATAACAGATTTTCATTCTTATAATTATTTTTTTTAAATTATTATTATTATATTGATTATCTTTTAAAAATAATTATTTTCAAAACTATCCAACATCAGTCTTGGGAAAGTCTGTAATTAAAAAAAGTGTTATTTCTTGGTTTAATCTGACCTTATGTATTCGACAATTAGACATGAATAAATCATAATTATCAATAAAATAAGCGTAATATTTATGCAATTCAAAAAAATTAGAAGAAAATGTTTAATGTTTCAGGGTGTCAAATGCTTCAGCAAAGGTTATGGAGAATTAACCGCAAAGTATATCTCAGGCGACCTCGTCTACTCACAGTCAATTCTCGTTCCATGAGGAGGCAACTATATTCTAGCCATCCCCCATTGAATCGAGGGAATTCAAATCAGTCACGGTATGGACTTTCCACATTTTTTCTTTGAGGTTTTTTTCCATTTGATGATTCATTTATATAACAAAATTAATGTTTTATTGTGTGTGAAAAAATAATCTGGGGCATTTCTTGTAGATATCCTGAATCCAGCCGACGGCCATGGTTTCTACATTCAGTTTTTCGTCATCGTTCTGTGGCCAAAAGCACAAATAATGTGTCATCACAGGTAACTATTAAATAATACATCTATTGCATTTGGGGAAAGCCTCTCAAATACTGAAGTTTATCATTGTTTATATGTAAATTAGGTTGATCCATCATGTCCTCCTGGCAAGCCTGATGGGAAAAATGAGAGTTTGTCCCAAGCAAGTTCATCAGCGGAAATAGATGATTCTCTGCCAGGTCCAAGTGGCCTCTGCTCCACACCTAGTAATTTGGAGACACCAAACAATTCTCAGTCATCTCAAAAGCCTTGGAGTGGAGAGAGATCTGATGTGCCGATACTTGATGATGAGGATGACGATGATGATGATGACGACGATGACGATGATGGAGATTCAAATGTTCCTGTCCCAAAGATTGATGGATCCAAGAGAGACAATGAGCAGCAGTGCTCATTACCTCCCACCAAAATGCGCAAAATTGATGCCAGTAGTTCCAATACTAATGCTGAGCAAGGCAGTAATCAAAATGATGCTTCAAGCTCCACTAGTGAAGAGCCAAGTGCAATACGAAGGAAACTTTTGGAAGAAATAGACAGGCTTTTCCCCACAACCTCCTCTGCTCCTTCAGGATCCTCAGCTGCTCCTTCATCATCCTCTGCTCCATCAACATCAGCTGACAATGCAGAAGCTTCAACTTCACAAGGCACTGGTTCTCGAGAAAGAACTAATCAACAAGAACCATCAGCATGCAAGGTAAGATATTAAAACGGATTTATTTATTCATTAATTTAAATAGGTGATATCCCAATATTCAAATGTACTTTTAAGTTAAATATCATCTCATTTCATATACATAATTACAAAATGTATATGGTTTTGAGTTTTCAAACCAAATCATTCAAAAGTTTGCCTTTCTTGCAAATTTTTTTTTTTCAAGTTTGCTGAACCAATGTTATATTTATTTGCTAATCCGCTGATGCAGCTATGGGGTACATTAAAATGTAAATTAGATCAAGCTGTTTGAATTGTAAAAGACATTTGAATCATTATTCTTAAATCACGAGAGTGAACCTTCCAATTAATTTTTGATAGCAAATAATGACAGTCAGTTGACATTTAAGAGTTCATAAGTTATTGGTGCTACAGAATGGCACAGTCCTTCCCTTATTAGTTTACTATTTCCTTTGGTTTCGGCTAGCTATTTGGATTTGCCACATACTCTTGCCAACCGCCGTCTGTCACCGCCCATATACATTTTTTGGAAATTTTCTTAATTTTTCAGTTTCTAGCCAGATCGACAGGGTTTTCTTCAATGTGGGGGAGGGGGAACTATGTATGGTTTAGGCGCTAGTGGACAGATGGGCATTGTGCCGTCAATTGGTTTTTCGGTATCAAAGACCCACAAACCAGGGATTCTGTCTACACCACGTGTTAGAGGATTTTTTTTCTTAATTTAGCAACTGGATTTATCCACTTTTTCGTTATCTGAGCCCGGGAATGAATTTTTTTCTGCCGAAAATGCGCAGTTTTCTTGCATTGCATTACATACCTTTAATGTATTCATTACCTGAATATTATGACATACTCTTGGTGAAATCAATCAAGTTTCCGTGCCATATAGTTTAACTAGTGGTGCTCCAGAATGGCAGAAACTTTCCTGTATTTGTTTTCTATTTAATTTGGTCTTGGATAGCTATACGAACATGCCACATACTGTTGACAGCTGTCATCTATCTACTGTAAAAAAAATCTGGTGCCAGTCCCATTTCCGGGTATCACTAGGTTTTTTTTTCAAAAATTGCAACACAAAAATATTCAAAACTACAAAATTGAAGATACATATTTTTCCCTCAGACAAAGTCTTTTCGAAAAAATCAGCTCATTAAAAAAGGTCACTAATTGTACACAACGCTATGCTGTCAACAGTGTGTTGCTTCTGTAGAATTTGCTGTGAATACTGTATTAGTCAAATTTACTCCTGTTTGTTTCATTTCACTGGGAGAGGTCAGTGCAATCCCTCTGGCCGGGAGGTACTAGGATGGAGTCCCGACGGTATCAGAATTTTCGACACCAGCTTGTCAGCTAGGTCGAATTCAGTTGCTGTCTGGAGGAGAATTCTATCGGCCAGCTGTTCTGATCGGTAGTTTTCTGTGGTTTGTCGGATCAACACCAAGCGAATGCCGGAGCAGTACCCTAACAAACGGGCCATGGACCGCGCGCGATCTTTGCTACAACTTCCTTGCCCTATCGTCACCCTTTACAGACACCCTACCATGGACTACACTACCACACATGGAGTCCGGTCGGGAACTTGGAGCAGTGCCCCGCTGGTAGGAGATACCTGGTTGGAGAAAACTCCGCTAGCCGACAGTAGATCTCGCCATACAACGGGCGAAGACCATCGTCATCTCCCGAGCAAAAGCATGCACTACACAATGGGACACTTTGGGACTAATGACCCTATAGTAACGCGCCCGGAATCACTAACAATTATTGTTTCATTTCTCAAAGAAAGAAATGATTGCTTCTTCTGACTATCGAAGTGAATGCAGATATACATCACAGGCGCTTTGTTTGAATTGGACGTTTTCAAGTAATAGCGGAGGTGTTAGTTGAGCAGAAAAATTTAATATTTCGTTCTAGTTTTCAATAATGCGAGAAAATGTGCTGTTGCAGAACCACTAGTTATCTTTTTTCTTATTTTGTGCAAGTAATAATTACTAACTATTTCAAAGGGAAAAGAATCAGTAAAGACTGTACCATTGTTGTTGTTTTTTTCACGAAATAAAAGAAAGACAACCATTGGTATTTTCTTAGCATTCTTCACAAATCTATGACAAAAAGATCATTAGAACATTAATGCAACGACGTTGAGAATTAAGAGTGTATGAACAATGTTAGAACATAGAAAACTTGTTTGGCTAAATGTTAATTAAGATTGTGGGGGAGATGCGAGGAAATATTATCAATTAAGTTTAGTTACGTAATGTAATAATAGGATGTACGCATCCATGGCCGGAGTTACTAACGTAGCTGCTCGGGAGGCGCCGCGACCTAAGCACAGGTGCCAACATTTCGGCCGTCTTTCTGATATTTTCCTCGGGTCTTTGACGAAGGTGGTGCATCTTGTTGTGGACGGCCTGTATCTGTGTCCTCTACTGTCCTGGATTTTCATTCTTGAAACTTCGGATTGGCCAACTGCCTCCCGTTCCCCAGAGGGCTGGGGGTGGGTAGGACAAGGACTAGTTTGGTATTTAGACCGTTTTTTTTTGTTGGGGGGGAGTTGGGAGGAGAGAAGAGTAGGAAAAGAGAGCAGAGATGTTATGCACTTAGGGGTTTGAGGAGGTAGAAAATTGGGTGGGGGGGCTTTTTTTAGAGGGGTTATTTTGTTGAGGGTTTTGTCGTGGCAGACCGTGAGTCTTAATTTGTTGGGTGTTTTTACATCGGAGGGGGAGGAAGTTGAAGGATATCTAGGGGGGGAAGTTGAAGGATATCTATGCTTTTTTCGGGAATGACGCGGGGGGGGGGGCGGGTCGAAATGAAGAAAAATGCAGAATTCACTGATCCAGTCTGCCGGACAGTGAGGGGCGAATTAATCGCGATTAGTACAATAATCGATTATTTTATGCGATTAATAGAAAAATTGACCGAATGTAATAATCTCTTATTGTTACACTGATTAATCTACATATCGATTCACTTTTCCAATCTTTAGCTCGATTATTTTAATTCAAATTTTAATTTCCAACACTAGAAAAATATGAAAGTACACTAGAGTCTCTATAATCCGAGTTTCGATTGTTCGAGTTTTCCATAAATCCGAGTTAAATCCGACTTACCAAAAAAGTCATTAAAATAAATATATAAATACCAATTAATAAATGTATTCGTGAAAAAAATGTCCAAGACATGAAAAAATGACATCTGTTTTTTTATTGTTTGCATGATTTGAAGTATCGTCCCGTCGAGGTGGGTCGGCCCACGTTCTGACGTGGGGATGCAGGGAGGGCTCTCCAGAATTCCTTTCTTTTACCAGTCATCCTTATCTTCCCCATCGTACATTGTCACTCTTTGATAACATCCTACCCCCTTCTATTCTCTCTGGGAATGTGTGTTCTGGCAGTTGAGGGACCTGTTTCATAACTACTTCTTGTGCGATTTTCTGCTTTGCACCTAGGGATACCTTGTTTACGTATTTTGGGGAACATTCCTTACAGGTTTCCAACACACTTGCTTTGGCCTCGGACTCTTCTAGACAGGTGGTCGGGAGCTAACCCACTCCCGATCAGTCGGCTCGGACTAGGTATTGTACTGTACGGGGTGAGCGGGTGAAACCACGGCGGGGCAGCGCTCTGTCATCCCCCCACTATATCTCCGTGGCAACCTCGACACTCCGATGGAGTGTCCCCTGGGGCTCCGTCGTTGGTAGGTTTCACGGGGATGCATCTTATATCCATCTCCTCGGATGCTAAACCTTCTCTCCCTCTTCCGCAAGGAATAGGAGATATCCGAAACGAACGATTAAATTTTTTTTTGTTGCAAAAGATGACCGACCGAAAAATCCTCGTTTCCTCCTCATGGCATGCGCCGAGGAAGAAAAACGTTTAATAACGTAAGTGCTGTCCGTCAGGCGCGAGCCATATACGAAGCATATGGGATGCTCCAAATAGTACTGCAGAGGAATGTAACGATTCTCGTTGACGAACGTACCGACTAGCAAATAGAGAAACTGATATAAACAGATTACCGGCCTCCAGGTGGTAGTGACGACACACAATCTTGAACCTGTGCAAAGCCCACGACGACTTTGCTTCAGTAATTGAACTAATTTCATTTTTCAAGAGTCAGGGTTTAACTGAAGTTTATAGGCTTAAAAGGAAAGAGCAGGGGAAAGTGATCCTTACTATAACCTTGATCCTTACCTTTGACCGTCCGTCTCTCCCGGAAAGGATCAGTTGTGGTTTCTACAACCTCCATGTGCGACAATATGTAACAAATCTTTTGCGCTGTTTTGAGTGTGAAAGGTTTGAGCATACCCAGTGTGACGTAGTGAAATGAGAATAAATTCAAATAACAAAATAAAAATAGTATATTAAAAGGTTATAGACAAGTTACAATAAATTGCTAAATTTAAACATTCCGGCAACCTTTTCCGTCCAGTACCCTGCTTTACCGCAGAAAAATAAAAGCCACGCGTGATGCGAGCTGTCGGACTTCCGTCCCGTGACAATTACAGTCACATGGCTTGACGCCAAAATTTAAACCGGTCGTGGCGGACCGTGTGCCTACAGCACGCGAGATCGTCTGGCCCTTACGCTCCGGATATCTCGCCTACACTCCTACACTCCTTGTACCTACTCGTACAACGCTCTCCGATGTAAACTGAATGAGAACGCGGGCGTAGTTGGCGCCGCGTTCAATAGTTGAGGGCTACACCCCCACCACACAAGTTCCCTAGATAGGTTCACTTGCTGTCGGCAAGCGAGGGCTCGCTAGCTAGCTTCCTAGGAGTTTACAGCCTATGGTTATTTTTGGCTCTGCCACGCTGTCTGCGTCAACTGCCAGAGCGCAAAATCCCGGAAGTTCAGGCTCAACCCTTTCCTCCCCTGCAGCGTGCTTTCACCTAACGGTTCTGGCCCTCGTGTTAATGACGCCACACCAGCAACGATGTATGTTGGTAAGCCCAGATTCGGGAAGTGCAGTTCATCAGTGCGCGATACATATCCCTGTACTACACCACTGCACTATGCCAATCGTGAAGGTGACCACCCAGCCAACTACAATCGGGGCCTTTCATCTCTCCGGGAGAGATTCAGAAGGTAAAGAGGCACCGAAAAGGTTTCCTTCCCCGAGGCCAAACGCCAGCACCAGGCTAGAAATCCAGTAGTCCTGTCGCGATCCTTCTCTAGTACTTTAAATTTCAAGTCCTCAGGGGTAACAGCAAGATGTCAAACCCAACGTGCTCCTGCTCTAGTAGCACACTTCAGTTGTCAGGTGTCACCTATAGACTTCTCTGATATGGCGTGCAACCAAGGTGGATAGGTAATAATACAAAGAAAGTTTAAAAGAATAGCCAAATACTCCACCAGACAAATCACTTCCACCGAGTCTCTTAAGGAATTAGATTCAAGTAAGATATCGCTTCTGAACAAAAATTTACCAACGTCCCGTCCGCCTACTTTCTAGACTAGCATTGAGCGATCCTTCATCCCATGTAGATCTCGAATGCCTGTGGGAAAAAAAAAAAAAAAAAGGGAAATACCCCCAATGCAGGCGACCATCTTCAGCAGCTGAGGAGCGCCACGAGAGTTCCTCTACAACTTTTCAGAAAGTGAGAAAGAAAAAAAGCATAGGAAGTAATTCCCTACAGTGGCTCTCTCGTGGAATCTAAACAGTGGCTCTTTTGTACCTATTCAGAACACTTTAGATTGGTTATTTCTGGCCAATGACCATCTATAGTCTGGCTTTAGGAAACTCGTCTTCCCCGTCATCCCCTCTGTCTTCGCGGGTTTAACATCTATCGGATTGATCAAAAAGACGGACTCAGTGCTCACGGTGGTGTTGCGTTACTTATCCGTGACTCCCTGTTCTCTGATGAAAACATTAGAACATAACAATAGTATTGCATCAGTAATTCGACCGCTTGTGAAAGTATCGCCCTTCATTGAAGACAGTCATATCCTGCTCCTCGATGAGTGTGCAAGTTATTGAGAGGCAGTACTCCACCTCAAAATCCAGTTGCATGCACTCTGTAGAATATATCACTTCAATAATCATCCTAATCTTGGGGAAGGGGGAAGGGTCATCAACTTCCCTTCGTCGACTCTGCCACTTTCCTTTGCCTGACATTTGACAAGAGTTTAACATGACGAAAGCACATTGTTTGATTATGGGTGTGTTGTTTATTCGTCAGTGTCTCCATCAACCCTTCAGTCATTGAATATCATATACAATGACGGTATACAGATCAATACAGGCACCTACCGCACAAGTTGCATTGAATGTCTCTTGGCCGAGGCTGGTGAACCATCCCTGAGCTGAAGGCGAGATATCAGCTCCTATAGTACGAGAGTATCAGCTATAAATACTCGTTTGCGCCAAGCAGTTCGTCATCCAAAACACAGGTCATCGTAGGCAATCAGGCCATCGTTACCCCATCCTCCGGGTATCCGTCCTGACACGCTCTTGCAGAAACTTGATATAAAACTCCCCATCCCTGTGGAACCTCCTGAAGTCCTTGGAAGTTGCTCCGGTCTAAAATAGACATGAGATTATCACACTTCCCCAAATCCTCAATCCCCCCAGTACATTTTGACCGGAATTCCAAGAGACGAAAACCATGTATCCCGGGTATAACGTCGTATACATTGATGGTTCCTCCCAAAACGGTAATGCCTTCTACTGCCAAAGTGCCACGCAGAGTCTTCGACTAGACTATTCGTGGAGTGCTTATACTGCAGAAAAATATGTGCTGTTGGAGGCAATAAGGTTCGCTGAATTGATGACGTTAAAAGAAGCTGTGATCTGCAGGGATTCAAAAAGCTCGCTCGAATCTATCTCCTGCTTCTCTTCTTGTGACCCTCGGACAATGATCCAACACCAAATCCATAATTTTCTGGTGCGTCATTATAATTTGATTTTTCGTTGGATCCCTGGTCATATTGGGATAATAGGGAATAGAATTGCTGACCAGGCAGCTAAGCTCGCCACAAAGAAAACAAATAGATATCCTCAGAGTCCCCAAAAATGATACCAAGCTGTTTATCGGTTATTTAACTCACGAGAATCAAGAATTCTATAAAGCCTTGGTCTGTTTCATCTCATGGGTCCAGGCAGGAGGAGATAATTCTGACACGCCTTCCGATGGGTCACTGCCATTTCTCCCACGGACATCTTCTCCGCGGTGACCCCCCCCCCCTACTTGCGATAGTTGCGAGGCTGATCTTACCGGCGGAGATTTTCTGTCTTTTTCTTTCTTTCCATCATTCTTTCTTCCTTCCTTCCTTTCTTTCTTTCCTTCTTTTCTTTCCTTTCTTGGCTTTCTTTTTTTCTTTCTTTCCTTTTTTCTTTTCCTTCCTTTTTTTTCTTTTCCTTCCTTTTTTCTTTTCCTTCCTTTGTTTCTTTTCTTTATTCCTTTCTTTCTATAATTGAACATGTTTATTTTCAGTTTTACTCACAATTTACCTTACATTAAAAACTATTTTAGTCTGGCACAGCTACAGTGCTATCTGCTCTTAAAATAATTTGACACGGACACCAATGACCTTAGCTGTTAAAGTGCCCTTAAACCTTCATCATCAACATCATCATCGAAGTACTGTTGTTGGACTGGTGCGGTAGCAGTGTTATTACGCCCAAACAACAATTAGTTTTGTTGTGCAGATTCCAGTTCAATTAGTTTGGTACTAGCATGTGCAATTTAAGTCACCATTTTTTTCACCAAGGTTTTTCAATTTAGTTTATAGAATCATTGTTTATCCATGATGGATTCTGCAAAAGGTAAAGGAAATACATCCCATTAGCAGTGAAATTAAAAGCATTAAAAAGACTGGATAAGGGGGAAACCCCTAAAAAACTTAGTCAAATATGAAGTTGTAGTGAAGTGAAGGTTGGTGATTGGCATAGAAACAAATGCTATTTAGAATCTTTTTCTAGTTACAAGTGCGCAAACTTATCATAGGATTGTAAATCTTTGGAAAAAAACTGAATATGGAAAACCTGGCAAGGCACTTTTTTGTGGTTTACCCAACAAAGGCAAAGAAGACCTGATTCTTCAAGAAAAAGCTTTGGTGTTTCAAAAATAATTTGAAGGGAGATACTAAAAATTTCACTGGTAAAATAGGCTGGTTTCATCAGTGGGAAAAAGATACGATATTCGGCAACTAGAGATGTGTGGAGAGAAATGATCTGTTGATTCTGAAGCTGATGTAAAATTTTGCAAAAAATTACAAGAGTTAGTGAAAAATGAAAAATTTACAAATAACCAGCTTTATAATTGCGATGAAACAGGCCTTAATTTTAAAATGCTACATTCCAAAACAATCGTTTCACGTGAAGAGAAATGTGCTCCAGAAAAGAGAGGTTGACACTTCTTGCGACATAAAATGCATCAGGAAATAACAAAATGAAACTTGTCGAAAAATCAGCTGAGCCAAGAGCCTTTAAACATGTTTCCATATAGTCTCTACCGGTTACGTATCAAAACCAAAAATATGCGTGCATGATGCAAGAGGTACTTAAAAACTGGTTTTACTCTGATTATGTTCCAGAAGTTCATTTAAATTTTTTTTTTTAAATAAGAAATCTGCCTAAGGGCATCTTGGTGCTTGATAACGCGGTTTCCATCCAAATGAGAATTAATTAAATTGCGACAGAATTTGTGCCATGTTTTTACCCCCTAATGTAACCAGTTTAATCCAGCTCATAGATCAAAGGGTTGTACAATGCTTAAAAAAAGTAACATCGTAGATTGCTATAATCTCTTCTAGATTTCACAGAAGGTGAAGAAACCAATGTAGATGGGCTGAAGAAAGTTACCATTAAAAACGTGTACTGGGTGGCTGGTGCATGGGACAAAATCACCTCTGCAATGCAATTATGAAATCTTGGAATAAAATTTTGTATGAGGGTAAAGCATTACTAATCAAGACATTGATGAGGACGATGTGCCTTTGTATAATTCAATTTAAAAAATCACAGGGTGCAAAACCACAGATTTTCTGGAAGAATGGCTGAATAATGACGGAACAACTAGAATTTAAGGATGCAGCAAAGTTGATATAATTAATGTAGTTGAGCAGGATGACAATGAAGAGAGGACCTAATTGATTCCTTGCTGCATGTGAGTCACAACAAGGGTCTTTCTGCACTTGAGGTCTCCATGAGACACATAGAACAACAATCCGAGGCACCTCCAGCCGGCAATGTGATGTTCAGAAGATGGCATGATATTGCCACACGTAAAAGAAACAATGTACTTAAACCAAAAACAGTTGTCAATGACTGTAAGATGTAATTAACTTATCTTCAGCAATTAATGTAATAATATTATGCTTGTACATTTTTTATTGAATATTGTAACGTATTAGCCAGCGTGCCTCATGGCATCTATTTGGGGACGCTTGGTAGAGGATTAGCCTCGCCACAGGAAGAAGGGTTTTTCCGTAAAGGCAAGAACGCGGAAACGGGAGACACAAGGCTTTGGGGTATCCGGCTTTTAGAAACTTTTCACTGTTATAACAAGCGAGGGGGTGGCGTGACGTAGGTCACGTGGGCTTCGCCTATATAACAGAGTGTACAGAGCCAGTGGGTGGGTTCTGGAGACAGTGGGAGAACCTCGTGCGTGTGCACAAAACTTGGCGCCACGACGGTGCGTATGCGAGCCCGGCTCGCGAGGCTCGAGTCACTAGTTGACGAAGCCTGCGGACTTAAGGTCCTTGGGTGACTGCGGTCACGGGGGAGCGATGCTGTGTGCGTGCTCCGAGGTGAAGAGTGGGTGAGTGCCACGATTCACGCCGATTCTCAATCGGATAAGATCGCTCCTGCGATCGAGGCAAACCAACCGTTGGTGCGCCAGAACGGACTTTGTGTCCCAGCGTGACATCCGGTCACGGAAGCTAGGCTTTGTGCGCGCTTCAAAAGTAGGAGTGGCGAATGCCACAATCAAAACCATCTTCCATCGGGTTTGGATCGCTCCCGCGATCAGGGGATAATAGGTCTATCAGAGCTAGGGTGTAAGTAGATTATTAAGTGTATATATTTGTTTTGTTTTCTTTGTTAATAAATATATTGTTATACGAAAACTCTGTGTCTGTGGTCGCTGTGAGTATCCATGACGTCACAATATACATACTTTGAAATTTACAATTGTGTTAAATTTCTATTTTAATAAATTAATCATTTTTGATAATTCGAGTTTTTATTAATTCGAGCTAGGCCCAGCCCCGTCCGCCTCCCATTACTGAGATTGTACTATACATGTATAGTATCTCTTTTGAATTATAGTAATGGATTGAAGTATAGTAATGGTGTCGTCTGTTCATCTCTCTTTAACTTCAAAAATAATAGAGATAAAAATATGCAATTAATTTTGTTAGTAAAACTAATAAAATGAAAAGTCATTATGTATTTTCTAATATTTTAGTGATGGTATATTCAATAAGAAAAAATGGAATTATCAGTTTTCCTAGAATCATCCTAAACCAAGTGTATCATTAGGTTAAAATTATTGGTGTTAAAGTTTTTGTTGTTGGCCAACTTTATATATTATTCTGTAATAACTCATATTGCCACCTTTTTTTAGTTGGCTCATATACAAAACACTATGAAATTGTCACATTTTTGTTTATTTAATTTCTGACAAATTTTGACGACTTTCATACATTATCATCTTCAAACTTTGAAATAAATTATGTACAACAGTTACTAAAAACAAAAAACTAATTACATTCTTTAAATATTATAACATGAATTCCTTGCTGATCTTTTTTTATATTAATATAACAAAGTGTTTATTCAGACTTTTTAAATGGGTTTTATTCAACTGCCACACCTTTGGACATTTTTACAAATTTTCATTTCTTCATCCTTATTATATTTAAGCCCTCAATTAAACAATTTGAAACTCACCTTCAAAATCAAATTTTTCTTTAGTATACAAACCACCTTTGTTTCGTTCAATGGCCTCTTGACCAGTTAGTCATATATAATACAGTTCTACCAAAGATTTTCCAGCTTGTCTCTTTTCTACTACTCTCAATTTTTCCTTTGTATTTAGCATATAATTCGTACTTAACTTCAAATATACTATTGTGTGTTTTGTTTAAAAAAATTTTTAAAAGTAAGACTTCTCACACTAATTGTATCAATTATGGCTGAATTTGATAATAAATGGGGGGGGGGGGTAATGTTTGAAGACAGTAGAGGTAGAGGGTGGTGGATAATGTAGTTTCATCATTAACAGAAAGATCGCATGATCGTGTTGAAATGGGTTAAAAGTTTTAGTGAGGAATATGAGCATATTTAGACTTATCTGGGGTACTAGGAATAAATATAAACAATCTATTGTTGCATTAGATCATGTTTCAAAGAGCAAATTAAGTTCATTCTTACACCACACTCTGTTTCTTTTGTAGAAGTGAAAGGATTTAATACAAACCTAAAAATAATAGTTATTTATGGCACAAGTCCTCTAAATTGGTCTTTAAGGATAGGTAAATTCTGGCAATGCTAGAAGGTAAACTGCAACGTATAGCGATACCATAGCCATCATATTCCTCTAGTAATAAAGTCCTAGCATTTGTATTTAATTGCCATTGATTTTAATTTGCCATTGGTGTGTTTTAGCCATCTTGTGATTTATTTTGGTCTACCCTAAAATTAAATGGTTTTTGTAACGAATCTTTATTAGTTTGTTGAAGTACAGACGTCAACATTTTAAATAATTATACTGCATCTAAGACAGGTTACTGGCGGTCTTTAATGTCCCAACAGTTCTTTTTAATTAGTAGAATTGAGAACATTTTAGGATTTTTCGTAAATGCTTTTATAGGATGCATCTTATTTTTACAAAATTCTAAAACAAATTTAATATATATTTGGGGGTTTATTATTTTGTCACATTTAGTATGATGTATTAATTGTAGAGGCGTGTGAATAATGAATATTTTGACTTCTTTTCAGTCTCTCTGGTCCATGATTGCACGCCTTGAACGATTGCTTCAGCAACAAAGAGAACAGCGGGAAAGGCTTCGCAGTGTTCTTTCAGATCAAGGACAAAGCCGAAGAACAAATACATGGAGTTTAAGAGACAGAAATTTTGAGAGGATTGAAAATTCAGGAAGTGACAGTGGTAAGCACCTGTGGAAGAAATTTGTGAAAACATGTGTTTATTGATTAGTTTCTTAAGATATTTAAATAGGATTCATCTTTTATAGATAGTAACACTGAAAGTGAAAGGCCTCGAAACTGGGGACGGATGTCAGCAGAAGAAAGACTATCGTAAGTGGTTCTTACATTCGGTTGGTTTAAGATTTTATTAAATAGTTTCTATTTGCCAGAGAATCATTGTAAAACAATGAAATGCTTTTGACTTTTCTATTTGTCTTATGATTCTCTTAAATTGGTTTTGAAACCTGTACAATATGTCAGTTTTGATTTTGATATTTTAATTATCAGCAGATCTTCAATACCGGTGATAGACATTCAAGTGTTATTGCTTTAAATGTACTTCTACATTTTGTGTCTATTGTTTTTGACTTAATAACTTTTTTTTAGAGATGTGGGAAGTAAGGCAATAAATTAGGACTCTATTTCATCTTATTCTATACTTATTTAAAACGGTGGAATCTGTCAATGTCATATGTCATATAGTTTTCAATTTTGTGGATTTACAGTTATTCTGAAAAAGTGTTCATAATCCTTCTGAAGTAAAACCTTATTTTTAGTAGCTCTTGTAGCAACTGATGCATTTTCATTTCTGTTCTCTTTATCATGATGTCTTGGTTCACTGTTAATGTCACAAGCTGCATTAAAAATACAGCAAACCCCCAAAAATTATTTGGATGTGCATTATGCACATTTAACAAATACTTTTAGGCACTTCTGATGCACATTAATATCATGCCTATGTATATGTGTGTCCCTACAATTATTCTGTATGTGATGAACTGAAGCAGTAGCCTGACTTCTGTCCATTCCTCTCGAGTTTGTTGACAAAAATTCATTACATTGCATTCGAGTTTCAAATGTTTGTGTCAGAAACATATTTTGAATTATTGTTGTCCCTCTTTATTATTCATTGTTTGATAAATGTTTTTTTAAATAGATGATGTCCAATTCCTGAAATCCATGATGTATTCTCTTATCCTCTTGCCCCTACTTGTTGCTGCTGGATTGGGTATGATTCTCAGAAATTGCATGTGAGAATGTATATGAGCATGCTAACATGACCTTTACTTTTCATTGCTTAGCTTGATGAATTTTATTGTAAAATAACTTTGTGTTACCACTTGTTCAAAGTCATGGAAAGGCACTAGTGTTTATTATTGCATTTGTAGAGATCACTCCAAGGCTTATTTAAAACCGTTATTTAAAATCATTATTTAAAACCATTTAACACAGAAAAGGTGCTTGAATTACTGTATTAGTCAAAGCATCTTTCATAAATCTATAAATTAAGTCAAATGAAGATCTTCATTATAAAAGCAGATAAATCATCCTGTTGTTGAATTCTTCTACCTCTAATTTTGATTTTATAAAAAATCTCTTAAATTTTGCAAATATATTTACATTACAGAAATATTGTTGTGAATTGCTGCTTTTACCTACAATAATGTATAAATTTTGAACAGATCATAATTTTCAAATATAATGAGATAACATTTAGACCGGTAATATCCTTTGTTGAAATCTCATCTCAAAAGTTAAGGACATTCATTTAGGTAAGGAAATAGATTTACTGGTTGACTAACTCTGACTAATTATTGAGTCATGAAGGTTTTAAACAGAGGCAGATTTTAATGGTGATAGGTTTAACCACATGTTTATTATTAACACCTAATTGCCATTTTGCTGTTTTTCTTCCTTCCGTAGATTGAATATAAATCTTATATAAACAAGCATAAAAGCTCCCCAATTATTGCTGCAGCTGAGCCATGCCAGATCAAATAGCACAATAAAAGACCAATTTTTGACCTTCATATTTTTAATTATTTTTTAATTTTTTCTATTTATTATAGGGATCAAGTATGTTAATGTGCATACTTTGATTTTTTCTAACTTTTATTATTTTTAAAAAAATTCAGATGTTGAAATTTGCTAAAAATGATGCAAATCACTTATTTTAAAGTATCAGATACTTGAATACACTAATTATAGAAACACTGTTCATATTTCTTTTCCTTAATTTTCAAATTGAAAAAAAATTTGTAATTTGAATATTTTGTAAACTTGATGAGCTACAAAATGTTTTAAAAAAGATTATAAAAGCTTAAATAATATTATATAAGCTATTTATAATAGCTAACAACTCTAGAAGAAATCTTAGTGGATCTCAGTTACTTAAAAAATATGAATTATTTATAAACCAGAGTGTAGTAGATTGCTGCAATCGAAGGTTTTTGTGCATTTCTGGCCTGCACTTCCTTTGGATGATGCAGTAATTTAAATACTTGTGAGACACATTTCGACTCGCATTTTGAAATTTTCTTGCCTCTCACAACGTGTTTAAATATGCTACTAATTTATTATCTGTAGCAAAAGAAAGTAGTATCACCATAGCTTCAGTTAGTGACAAAAGAGTGAAATAATGTATATTAAAGTTCCAGTTATTGGCTTAAAATGTTGATACCTACACTTTAAAGTTCATTGTGATGACTGTGTGTATCCAAAGAACAAAAAAATAATTGAAATTTCAGAAATACTTCTTTCTGCCCAATCAAATTGTTTCTTCAGCATTGTAATTGAATCTTGACCAGGTTTGTAGACTGGCTCGAGTGGCAGGTCTCTTAGCAGTTCCTTCAATGCCATTGCATGGTCTTTTAGCATACGACGTCACAAAAAATGCCTTTCTACGCAAAATCCACGGAGGCTTTTTTTTCCATTGTGCACTTGAACCACCAGCGAAGTAAATATATTTCTGACGTAAATCACAAATTCGCAAATCTTATGACTCCTCTATATGAAGTTTCACTAGTAAATCACGATTTATATATCTTAAAGATTTTCTCTCCTTAAAATTGGGATCAGAAAGGTTAAATGTATTGAAACATCAGTCGTATTTCCCACAGTGACCACCACTCTTGTTGCACAGCGTACACATGATTCACAGAACAAATTCTAGGACTCTTCTTTTTACAAGATGTGTATTGTGACTAATGTTCAGAACGTTTTACTCATGTCCCTTGACATGTGTTGCGTTATATTTTACAAGCATGGTCAGAAGGGTGCCCCATCGCTAGGATCCCTAGGGACCCAGCAGTAGAATTTGTTTTGCTGACACGAGGAAAAGCACTAGTTGAATTCATTTGTTGTCACCTTTCCCTTTCTGGGGGCAGAGTGAACATGAGAGCAATTAATATTTATTGAAACCCTAATCAGGTAGACAGTTATTCTTTTTATAGTTCTTCAGCACTTGGATCAAAAACTGATAAAATACAATTAGTTTGTGCATGAGCAAGGAGAGTGCGCCCTCATTCTTACAATTGATTTTTTAGAATAGTACATGTGCAGTGCCCACTCTTTCCTCTATTACATACAAATTTTAACAAGAAATATGACAACAGAGCACTAAAATATTTACAGAGCAATAAAACGAACATTGTAAAGTATTCAATAAAACAAACCAGGAATGTATATACAATAAACCTGTATAAGACCGGATCCTGGTGGTTCCTTAAAATTTAATATAGGCATAGCTAAACAAATAATCAATTTTCAGGTAAATTAAGATGCATCTCTTTTTTTAATGCCCAGATTTAAGGGAAAAATATCATACACTTTAAAAAAAGTTGGGTCAACTCTTGTGCTGTTCGACATGCAATGGCTCTGCTTCAACTACCACTACTGCTATTTCCAAGCATCTTAAGTGAATTTGGAATTACATAATCATTAATTTCACCATGAAGTTTCTTTGCTGTAGTTGTTGACATCATTTTTACCATTTCTTCTCCCAATCATTCCGTGTTTACAGAATTCTCCTCCCCTCCCCCTTCCTCCCCCTTCTCCCTGTTTCCTCCTCCCCTCCCCCTTCTTCCTCCCCCATCATCTCCCTCCCCTCCCCCTTCCTCCTCTGTTCTTCTCTCTAATTTTTTTTAATTTGCCATTACGTAGATGTAATTTTTGACAAACCTGGATGTGTGAGAATACATGCACATAAAGAGCATGTTTTTGGACAAAATATTTAAAATAAGTTCATCATAGCAATTGCCAGTAAAGTTGCATGCATTTTCCCTCTTAATGAATAAAAATGAATTGGACAATAGTTTGCTTAATTTAATGAACATTTAAGTGATTATATTTAGTGATCTATTATTACACATTTACGTTTTTTTGCTACTTGTTAGACGAATTTTAAAAATATCAGTTCCTGCAGAAAACCTTCGCTCAAGTTCATTTTATTTACAGATTGATGAGAATTTCCTTCAAAAAATATTTGTAAAAGAAAGATTATTAAAGAAAAAAAAATATTTTTATGTGTTTTAGATCATATTTCATTTGCTATTAAAGAAGTTTTGAAGTATGTTTTAAAGAAGTATAAGATGTAAAAAGAAGATAATAATTTTTTAAAAGGCATGCCAGGGAAGACTGTTTAAAGAAGAAAAAACAATGAATGAAAATCATCAAATTAAAATATACCTGCAGGGTATTTATTTTTTAACTCACCAACATTTTGTTCACAACACTTGCTTTATACTTAGGTGCTTCATTGTTTAAAATGCTAGTTATTGGATTGCAAGTATGCAGGCATTTTCTTCTCAAAGTTGTAATGATCTTAGTAGTTGCATGTGGCCATTATTGAAGTTTTTTAATTTTTTATTTTTTTATTATTATTATTTTAATAATTTAATTGTTCTATTGCTTTCAAATAATTTAGGGCATCAATTTGTATTTTCTATTCTTATGGAGCGATCAATTTGTATTTTCCATTCAATTTTAGTCAAGTTTTGTCGAATTATTATAAGGTTTATTATATAGTTATTAATTTTTTTCCTATGCCCTTTTCAGACCTCCAGTCTTTTCCTTTGATGCCTTTAAGTTCAAAATCTTTGAAGCAAATACCTTTCTCAAAATCATCATAAAAGGAGATTTAATTATATTGTTTACTTTTTTCCATCACTTCATTTCTCTTTGCTATGTGCCTAACATGGATTCATTGCCTTCACTGGAACTGTAGTTGCACTGTATTATTGCAGAAATGCACTTCAAACCGAAATGTATGAGCGTGAGAGAATGTGTCGTGCAGCAGCTGGGGCCCAGAATAGCCGGGGTGGGCAGCAAGAAGAGGAGTGGGAATGGACTCGTGAGTCAACTCGCCTTAGGGCTAGGTATGTTGCACAGGGGCAAGTTTTGAACCAGCATCTTAATCATTATTGGCTGATATATTCTAATTGGTTCAAATTACAGAAATGAATTTGTGAATACTGCATTGTTATTTTTAGGCAAGTTTTGAGCCTCATGGTTGAAAGTCTTACTCAGTTTTTTGAAGAAAATGGTTTGTCTAGCAACACTCCTCATGCAGTTCTTGATGAGCAGATCTTTAGTAAGTTGATGAGAAAAGTTGGAAGTCATTGCATTGTATGGAAATGTATATTGTTACTTAATAATAACTGGATATGTGAAGTGACAGCAGATGGAAATTTTTTTCCAGATCTTCATGTCCTTTTACAACTGGCTCTTGAATTAACTGACCTGCTGTTGGCTCAGCTAGTATGTACAAGGTATGATTCAAATTGATTAACATTTAAAGTAAAAATGTAGTGCAATTGTAGATTTCTAGTGCTTTAGAATCTGTATTCACTAGTAAGAGACTGAAAGTTTGTTTCATCAGTTATAGCAGGTGCGGGTATTCCATAAATGCAAGGTAAGCATTGCTTACCCAAGTAATTCAAAAACAAGTTCTACGGTATTTACAACATACAGTGTTTTACAAACTATGAAAAAACCTAACAAGAATGTTAGATGTATTTCCACTTTATCTTCCACACCAAGGGAGAAAGTAATTTCTCTTTCTATTGCACCCCTCCATCTCCCACAATCACTGCTTCTTGCTCCCCTCTGTATCTTGTTTGACCTTGAGGAATGAGTGTCCTGTCTCAAGTTCTAATGTTCTTCGGCAAGGTTCCACAATCCTAGGGACTGCAGACCCTTCCGTTCCATTTGTGCATGTTCGTTGGACATTGACTGTATATAATACTGTTTTTGAAACATTTAAAGTACATTAAATACATGATAACAATTTACATGTTCAGTGGCTGCATTTACATGTTCATGCAATTTACATGTTCAGTATATTATTGACAATTCGCACCCCTATTACAACCTCAAAGAATCTTAATATTTACAAAAGTAAGCACTTCTCGGTGTTGCATGCAGTGATGGAAACGGATCTCCATTCAGCATTCAGCAACAGATGCTGAATGCTGTAATATATGTGACTGAATTGTGAAAAGAATACAAAACTTAATTTCTCGTAGTTTTGAAGCAAAGAAAGAAATAATTTTGAAACACCTGAATTAAAAATTAGGACTCTAGTGATGACCTGCATAAGAAAGTTTAACAGTTTCCCACAACTCATAAATGGCCTACTGGGTAAAAAAAAAGTTTAAAAAAATGCAGAAAGTACTGTTACTCTAGCATTCTATTTTCAAATAAAAAACTTGAGGAACACTGGCAGTTAAAATGATACAGGGAATATACATAAAGCTATAAAAAAAAACTTAGCAAAATCACTGCCACTATATAATTTTACAGGAGACATTTGGGATAGTTAGAATTAATCACATATTGGATGCACTTGTGCTCATCAATGTAATAATGTATACAAATCGCTGGGAATGTAAATATTGACCATGAAAGTGTATGTCAGAGAGTGTGTGTGTGTGTGTGTGTGAGAGAGAGAGAGAAAGCGTGTGTGTGTGTGTGTGTGAGAGAGAGCGAGTGAGCGTGTGTGTGAGAGAGAGAGCGTGTGTGAGAGAGAGAGAGAGAGAGAGAGAGAGCGTGTGGGTGTGTGAGAGAGAGAGAGACAAAGAGAGTGAGAAAGAGAGAGAGAAACTTTGTCATGGAAATCTCAAGTAACATTAAGCTTGAAATTGATGCAAGAAGTCGCATGTCGCCACCACCAATTGTAGCCCACACAGGACAAGGCCGTTGTTTCTACACTAAAACTGTGAGACACAAGGTCATCTCTAAGATCTCCATTTCATGTCCCCTATCTCCACCTTAGTAGGGACTTCTTCTAAAATTGCATTGACAGACTATGTTTTTTCAGTGAATTGATGAGGCATTTTGTAATGAAACTACTTAAACATATGAAAGATCATACAACTTTTAATTTTATCAGAGAATGTCATGTTTGGAAAAAGAATGTGAATTTCCATTATAAATTTTTGGCTATTGTGTTTATTTTTTTCCTGTTATTTATACTTACTTTTCTCTTCAGGAGAGAGCTGGAGCATCAGTGGGTACATCGGTTACGTAGTCCCGTTGCCTTAGCAGCTGATGATCACCATCCTAGGGATTCTGATCGGGAAAGAGATTTAAGATCAAGAGGAAGGCAAGATGAATCTAGTGGCTGCTTGAGATTGTCACCATATCGGCGACTGTACAGACATAGATTGTCTGTTGATGGAGATGGAAACAATCGACCAGAAAGATCATCTCTACGGGGCAGCAGAACGGAATATAGTCGACGCCTGAATTCTCGTGTAATGAATTGTCTTGCTAGGCACAACCGACTGTCCCCTCATTCTGGGAGTACTCATAATACCAGTGTGCGACCAGGCAGAAGTACTTATGGAAGACCTATTACAAGACCTGTTATGACCCGATCCAGTGTTCCTGGCCATATCCCTAGTCATCTGATTACAAATCCGCGTGTCTCAGTACGCCGTGTTGATGCTGATAGTACCAGTAATGATGCTAATGCTGGAAACGATAGCAATGTGGAAAGGCCACATGCATCAACCAATGAGGCTAGCAGTTCCTCGTCATCAAACATTCCTTCATCGCAATCACACGATGCTTTCACTGTGCCCCTAGTCCGTGTGAATGATGTTTTGATTCCTGACACTTCTCTTTTGAACCAGCCTAGAACTCGCCCCCAGTCACCTCCTCTCCTTCATCCCAATTCCCCATTTGCAAATCCATTTTCCCAGGTTGGTGCATCTGAGCAGCGGACGAGGAGTTCTCCTTGGGACTATTGGCCCTATGTGCCAGGTGCAAGCTGGCGACCTCGTTTCCTGCATCCACGTTACATGGGGCCCAATATATTCAATGATGATACAGAGGAGCCTGTGCCAAATCCAGATTTTGGTTATTTCAGAGGTAACAGTGAATAAAATTTTCTATTGTGAGCTGTTTAATGCAAATAGTGTTGTTCACTATATTTTTAAACTCTTTTCAGCTAACACTGTTCCAGAAACTGTTATCATTACCGATGCTCCTATGACTCCTAATCACAGGATCCAAGTGTGGGATTTTTCTAAATTCCAAATCCCAGACATCAGTAACGGTATGTACTAAATCAATGACTTGATAATGTGTAATATGAAAACTACAGTAAAACACAGTTGTAATGAAGATAAATTTTAAGATTATTAGCTGTACAAAACTTGTTTTACTAGATGCAGTATGTGCTGCTAGGTTGTAGATGTTCTTGATACTTAAAGACTACTGCTCCTGTTAACGCTCCTCTTACTGCTATCACTCCTGTGCCTACTCGAGCTCTTGCTAGTGTTAGTGCTAGTGGTACTGTTATTAATATATTAAAATAATTCAACATTCCAAGCTTTAGAGAGCAGGTCTTCTAAAGTCTCTCTTATTGCAATAACGACTGTTTGATCAAAGGAATCAACAAATAATTTTTAATCTCTGTTTATATAAATGAGTTAGTGAATTTGCTAGCCTATTCTTAATGAATTCTGTATGTTTTAGCTGAAAAAAATGTGATAGTCCCAGAATGTAAAATTCAAAACGATGCTAGCGTTGATGTGTCTAAAGATGGTCGTTTATTGGTAACACTGTTACCATCAGGACGTCAGAGTATTACTACAATGTTGGGTAAGTTGTTAATACATACATGTGATGTCATTATAATGACAAGATTTCTTGGAAAATATTCGTCAACATTCCTGAACTTTGCAGTATTTTGTGAAAGTTTTCCCTTTTGTTTCTCTTAAGATAACCCCTCTCTCTCTTCTGTGGCATGATACTACTCATTTTAAGACTTACAAATAGTATTGTTTTGCTTCATGTAGGTGTCTACAGCTTGCAGTGGGAATCTCTGGGACAGTGTCTGTATACAACAAGTTTCCTGCAGAGTGCTGTTTCAGTGAGCTTGTCCCCAGCAAGTCGTTACTTATTGGTGGGTTTAGCTTCTCGACGAGTTGCTCTTCTTCCCAATGACAGGCATTACATGGCCCAAGTGTTTCGACTGGATGGTGGAAAACCGGGACGCAGTGTTGGTGGCCGTGGTCGACTACGTCACATGCGGGACATAGAGCAAATTCGTGACCAGGGATACATGAGTCTCAACTGCATAAGGTGGGCTCCTGGCCCTGGACAAGGGTTTGTGTATGGAACTAATACTGGACAGTTAAAAGTTCTCCGGTAGAATTGTGATTGAGGTGACTAGGCTGTAATGTTGGTAGTCAGATGTAATCGACTCTGAAATAATAATCATTGGAAGGTGCTATGGAGCAGCTGAAAAGGATTGTATATAGATCTGCACACTTAATATATATAATTGGTTCTCAATATTAATGGTGTAACAATGTTTATTGCTTATTTGACAGATTTCTAGTGAGTTATTGTATCATGTTCTAATGTCTACATTTATTATGAGTAGAAAGTTGCTGCTTAGTTCATGTTTTTAGATACTATATGTATGTTGATTTGAATGCAATATACTTCTCCAGAGAGATGTGTATGAAAATTTCTACATATATTTATTGCTTTTTAAGGTGCAGATGTGCAATGCTATGAATGCACGTGATTGTGTTATCTTAAGCTGCTAATGTGCAGTGGATACTTGTTATTTGTTCCTGTACATGATGTAATGTTTGCAAATCTGACTTTTGTGTCATTTCCAATATAAAATAAAACAGTGGAATTGTCCTGCATCATGAGCAAGTGTTTTATTTATGTTTTCTGCAAAGGTGTGAGGACATGTATGCCAGAAGAGAACTTGGCCTTTCTCTCACGTCTTAGAAAACTGTAGACAATTCCTTGAAGGAACAATTATCCGAAAATTCAACACCATCAGAAACTAAATCTGTTTTTTCCCCCTCAGGGCCCCAGCTTCAACAAATCTGTTTTTCTCGCCCCAACTGGCTTTCCATCTACTCCCTCTTATCCATAAGTAGGGTCTTGGGATGGGGCGTCTCCCATTCCCTCAACATTTTCCTCTTTCTATAGTTCACCAGGCAGGACCCTACTTTTTGACAATCAGTTGAGGTAGGCCCTTCTTAGCTAGTTCCTCAATTATTGCCTATCCTTAGCAGAATAATAATTAATGATCGGTGTAGGAAATTATTGATGGAGAATACTTGTAGAATCAACATACCGCGAACCTGCTGTGTCCACGTCAGGATTGATGGCATCAGCGATGGAATGTGTGCAGTCTTTCAATGAAACCCTAAAAATAGTAAAATAAAAAATTAATATTTGGTTTAGTTTATATAATAATAGTTTTGATATCTGCAATTGTCAAAACTTAATATCTGACTTTGAATGCAAGTTCAAAGACCTGGAAAGCCTATAAATCACATCAATAATCGATATTTTATAAAATTAATAATTAACATGGGTTAATGACAGATTTTGACAGCAGGAATTATCTGCAATCAAATTCTGACACCAGAGTTCAACGGCACCAGAACACAAGTTATCCCAATTATCGACATCAGGTCAATGGCAAGAGACCCAAATGTTCAAGTTGTGAGGAGCAATGGACATCGTAAGATGTCGAGTGTTTTTGAGATTTTAATTCTTTGAATGTATTTTCGGGGAACTTACTCCATTATCCATGTTCACCTAAGAAATGGCTTTTGCGAGAGTTATAGTGCCTTTAAGAGATAATTTCCTATTCAAGCATTAAGAGTGCCAACAATTGCCTAATAGTGCCTATTTTTATTTTTCCGCACTATTTTATATTTTTTGTTTCTATTATTTCGTATTTTGCAATACTTTGTTGAGAATGTTTTACCATACTAGTGATAACCCCGTAAAATTGAACAGGGCATCGTCCAATCGAGAAGCTCTACGACCTGTGTTCTAGTGACGCGGCGAGTAGGGTCACAGCTTAGAATGTACGTGAATTTGACACCGTGAAAAAAGCTTATCTATCTGCGTCCCCTCCAATTAGGCAGTAATCCCACCCCTGTTACCCATATTAAAAATGGATCTCCCTTCTATACCTTAGTTACAAAGTTTACCGAAATGTAACCCCCCTTAAGTCTCCTCATGAGGGATTCCTTCCCCCAAAATGTGATTTTTAGAATTAATATAAACTTAATGCCAATAACTTAAGCCAACAATACAAATATAAAGTGTGAATTGAACTTTGTGTAACCTGAAAATGTGAATAATAAAAAAAAAGAGGCACAGGAAATTCCTATTGTCTTTCCGATCTTCGCCATCATTAGTGAGCCATAGCTCTACCACATTGGGCCCCTTCTCACGACACCACCGTTGCGCGCTTCCGAACGCAGAGGCTAGTAGCAGAGCATTGGTTTGAATGGAGATCATCCCACGTGCCGCGGGTTTGCGGCGTTGGGCGCTCCGTGAAGCGCAAGAGGGCATAGGCCCCACAGCGGCGCGCTTCGGATAAGCGGCAAGGCTCTTCCGACGTCACCACAGCTGCACGCCACAGTTGGACCGCCGTGGAAGGAGGTGGGTTCTGCATGGGTAGGTTTCAAGGAACCACCGGCGACGACAAAGGGACCGCAGCAGTTAAAATGCCGCGACTGGCGGCGCAGTGGGTTTACCATCATTTAAAGCTGTGTTCTGCTAGCAGCGGCGCGTAAGGCTTCCTGCGCTACTGGTAGCGAGTCCGGCGCCGTACCCCACAACGCAAAATACGCGACGCAAACCCACCGCACGTGGGAAGATCTCCATTCAAACCAATGCTCTGCTACGAGCACCGGTGTTCGGAAGCGCGCAGCGGGGGCGACGTGAGAAGGGGACCTAAATGATGTCTCTCTCAGTGGCGGCGTGGGAAGAGCCTTCCCGCTTATCGGAAGCGCGCCGCTGTGGCGTGTGAAGTCGCCCAAGAACACGTTTCACTGCGCATGCCCGTAGTTTCCATAGCTACAAACATTTCTCCGCCTGCCTGCGCTCTTTGTCACAATTCTCTCGCTCTTTTTCGTGGGCCGCACGGTAATTCAACATTGCGAGTTGGGCGATTACAAAACTGATGAGTGAAAAGATCAGACGAAAGGCAGCTTACGTGTTTTTGTAGTAGGTGTTGTCCAAACAATCAACAGAAAACAAGCCGTCTTGAATGGTTTCAGTAATAAGATAATGTAATGGACCAACACTTTAATGACTTCATTTCTTTGGACACTCCTGGCAGTGCGAATTTCTCTTGTAACGATGTAACTCAGAGATGACTATGACGGTCAGTGCGGCCGCTGCGCCTCGCTGCAGCCCCTCTTTGCCTACGCGCTTCCATATCGCCGTGAAGGGAAATATCTGCTGCCGCAGGGTTGGGGAAGCATCCGAGACTTTACCTAGGGTACGCCCGCCACGAATTCCATTTCATACATGTTTAATCCATTAAATTCGGTGTTTCATTGTAAAAAATTAGTTTTTCTTTATTTTTACCCTAAGTAGTCTTACAGACTACGACTGGTACAAAAGGTCGTCTTTGAAATCTAGGGTTAAATCACATACACATTGGAAATGACTGCAACAGTTCTGTGCATTTTTTGAGTGTTTAGTGTACATTTGTAATGAAAATTGTTCTGTTGTCCAAAAAAATTAAACCTTTTGATAATGGTACCGACATGATTAAAACAACAGATTCGCTTTTCTAATAAAGTGAAATTACTTTAATAATAAAACAAAATATTCCGAGGAGATAACAGATTCACTTTTTTCTGTGTACACTTGGCATCAAACAAATCTCATGCATTAATTACAATGTATCTTACATTATAATGGAAAAACATACTTACAAAATGTAATAAAATAAAGAATTTTACTCACCATTCGTATATTTTCACTTTTTCAAAAATTGTAAAGGCGCAGTTTTTGGTCTCTTAACCCACTGTATGTTCACGTTAGAACTGTCAGATTACAGAAATCTTAGTCACTGAGTGACTTTTTTGAATCTGTACGTTTCACAGCGTTGACAAATTTGTTCTTTTGAAGATCCGTTTAAGAAACGTTTTACATGGACAACGGCCTTACGTTTTCCGTTTGCTAACTAGGCTTCGATAGATTACAAGTAATGCTGGAAACCACATGCACATCAATTTTAACGCATCGCGGGCCCACGAAATGGTGTTTCGTGAGAAACACCTATTTGCCAGCACTCGAAATATTAAAAAGGCGAGGAAATTTGTAATAGAAATAATTTAAATTAAATCACAATATACGTATGTTCCTTGCAATTCTAAACAATATGGTACATTACATAAAATATGCTCACAGGGTAATACACGCAATTATGGGTATGGACAGTGTGAATAGATAGAATTAAGTACAGCTCCCATATTGTACGCTTGTTTACTAATACGAAGTTTGCCTTTAATGTTTCGTGATTTGGCAACCCTGGTATTGCAATCTGTCAACTGACAGCTATCGTTAAGTTGGATGTTTTGAGGTTATACGTACTCAAAACGATTTGACATACGAGCGCTATTTGTGTTGTTTACAGTAACTTAAAAGATTCATCTTGGCCCAAAAATGGAATTAAATCGTCAACATTTTCGTGCGATTATTGTTTTACAACTTTCGACGTGGATTAACTCAGCAAATTAGTGGGACCAACATACATTCAATATTGCATGAACATTTGACTGATCAAAAAATTTGTTCGCGTTGGATCCCACACAATTTGTCAATCGCTCAAAAAAAGGCTCGTGTCGATTGGTCGGAAGATTGGTCAAAAAATACGATCGTGGTGCTTCGAAACACGTCTATGACATTGTGACAGGTCGTGAAATCGTGGATTTACGCGTATGAGCCCGAAAGTAAACAGCAGTCGACTGTATGGGTGTTTCAAGCTGAGCAAAATCCAACAATAGTAGTACGCGCACGATGTACTTCTAAACAGATGGTCGCCTGTTTTTTCGGAAAAACTGGACATGTCGCAACCGTACCCCCAGAACAACACAGATCAGTCAATTCTAAGTGGTATACAACGATTTGTTTGCCAGCTGTCTTCCGAGAAATCAGGAAAACCAACCGCCGAAGACGGATCACGGGTGGGTTACAAATAATATTCCACATAATTTATATTTACGTCGAAAACAATACTGGTATTTATCTGACATTATTGATTCCACACAACATCTTTATTTATCGTTATCTGACATTACTGAATATAAATAAAAGCTTCATTTATTTGTCCTGAAGTACAGGAATAGCTATTAACATACCTAGAAATGTTATGAGTATTACTGCCGATGTCAAAAGTTAAAAATCGAGGCGGGGCTGAGATTTGAGGAGAGCTGAGATTTTTAATTGCACGAGGCGGTAATAACCCGGTAACATTTCGTGGTATGTTCAGCATTTTATCGGTCACCATAAAATCTCTCTTTTGTTTTTTTGTTTTGAGAAATTGTACGACATTACTGCATATGAAACACATGAATTCTGTTGTTGCGGCACGATAATCGACATTGTTGGGTATTGCTTGCGATATATCTATTCAAACGATATTCGTATATCGTGATTTGAGAAAATATGGATGCAAATAATTCTCCTGAACCTAAAGATACTTAAAGAAATGATGTTGAATGAAGAAGTTGGCGCGTCGAATTCCAATGGCGACGTTAGATAGTCAGTAAATATGATTACGGGAGAAGAGTTTCATTTAGGAGAATGCCAGGAAATGAGGTTAATTTACTACACCTTGCTTTAATTACACTAATAATATTACAATTAACAATAAATATCCAAAAAACTTCGACGAGTTACTTTCATTCTGAATTGTTTGATTCTGGTTTATTTTATACTTCGCCATGTTTTTTCTTAATAAACATTTGATTTGCAATGAATCGATAGTTGTTTATTTACGTTGCTAAGGATATTAAAACCAGCTGCTAAGGATTATAAATTTCTTAACCTACAGGTATACTTAACTACAAGTGCACTTAACAACCTTATAGGACCCATAAAGGTTATTAAAAGGATTTAACCAATGACTCGTGGGAGAGAATAGGTTAAAAAGTTTATAACATTTTCAACAATAGGTTTTAAAAGTTGAAATACAGTAAAAACTCGTTTATGAATAAAAGGAATAAATAGTATTTTCTAGTAGTAGTGAATTGTAATAACTCGTTTGCCATTTTTATTGTTAAACAATAATTAATTATTTTATATTATATCACTATTATGTTGGAATTTAAGCCGTCAAAGGTGAGGCATGTGTGCTCTGGACCAAAAGCCACCAAGTGATACATTATAATAAAGAAATACCTAAGATCTTGGCGCTTCAGTTAGCTTCCTTTGAGAGTATTATCTTCATGTCTTAGTTTCCGAAGTCGCGGTTACGCATATGTGAGAATCCATTTCCTGTCTGGATTATTTCACTCCACCTTTGGCACGACATCCAGCGCTGACCATCGACTTTGCACGCTGATTGCGCCTCCACAGAGAGAGGCAGACGATACAGTATTACAAGTGTTCACTTAATAACATATATTAATTTCACGGAGGTGTGATTGAATTTTTTTATAATTGCTCGTCAATGACCACTTTGTTAATAGGAATGACACTTTCTTTCAAAGCTCGTCACGCAAGGTTTAAACGTTCCCCATTTTAAAATATGCAAGCTGAGGTGTCCGGAGTGAACGAAAAAATATTAACAAATGTCCACGTAATAACATTTATTAATTTCATGATATTGTTTTTGTGTAATGACTGTTAAAGATGACTTATTAGAAATTACGCTTTCTTTCAAACTCGTAATGTAAATTTTAAACTGTAGCCGTTTTAAGATAATAGAGGGAATCCGCTGTGACTATTAACGAAAAAAACATTAACAAGTGTCCACATAATATCATTTATTAATTTTATTGAAGTGTTTTTAGTTATTTTTGTGTAATTGCCCGTCAAAAATGACTTAGTTTTGGAAATGGCGCTTTCTTTCATACCTCATGTAAACATTAAACGGTCGTCATTTTAAAAGAGGCGGTCCGAGGTGTTACCAAAAAAATATTAACTAATATTCACTTAATAATATTTATTAATTTCATGGAAACGTGTTTAGTTTTTTTTTAGTAATTGCCCGTCAAAGACGGCTTAGTTAATGAAAATTATCCTTCCTTTCAAGTCTCATCATGTAAATTTTAAACAGTGGCCATTTTGAAAGAGGTTGACCAAGGTGGCTATTGTCAACGAAAAACTATTTGCAAATGTTCACTTAATAACACATTAATTTGACGGAGATGTATCTAGATATTTTAATATTACTGCCCGTCAAAGTTCACTTACTTATTGCATGTTTTAGTTCTGCATATATCAATTTCATGTTTACATTAATTCAAAAAGAACGAAATTTGGCACATTGAAAGAAGAAATATTTTTGAAAAGAGATTGAAAATGTTATGCAATTAATTCAAATCGTAAAATTGAGAAGATATAAGTTTTCAAGAATTAAACATTCTCGATATTATGTTCCGAGGTAATGATGCTTTTTCCAAAGACGTAATGTTAACTTTAAACGGTCATCATTTTGTGAAGGGCACACCGAGGCAGCTGATTTTAACGGAAAAATATTCAATAATGGTTTCTTAATAACATATTAATTTTGTGGATGTGTTTTTTTTGAAAAGAATAAGCACTTTTTGTTCATCTTAATTACATAACAATTAAATGAAAAATAAAAATAATTGACTCGGCAAAAACTTTAATATATTTCGTAGGGTATACGAAAGCGCAAGTGATTGATTAGGACAGTGATAAACAATGAAACAGGTGCATTTTCACTACCTAACCTACTTCTGTGCGTCCAAGAAAAACAAAAACTTAAAAAGAGTTTGGGGCGGTTTTCGAGTAATTTTTTTTTTTTAATTGCATTAATTTCAAGTACAAATTGCGCGAAAATTACTCGTTTCTTTAAAAATGTACATGATCTTTTTTAAAGAGCTGATTTTTTGCATTGTTTAAGGGAAAAACTCTATCTTCAATTTTGTAGTTGAAATGTGAATTTTTTGAAATTTTCGGATATCGTCAAAAATGGTACTAGAACCTATTTGTTCAGTTTCTCTTGATCCATACCTGGAGAAAACTTTCAAAAGGAGAGCTGGTGAAAATTTCCAGCAAAATTAAGGCAGGTTTCTGACTTGTACAGGTTCCAGTTTTGACAGATTTTACTGTAATATATTTCTCCTTGCGGTGAAGTTCCTTATATACTATTTAATTACTTTTGCTTGCCCTGAGGGTAACTGTCTACCAGAAAAATAAAAATTAGGAACTTTGTGTCTATTTTGTTTCACCTTACACATCTGATATCTTTATGCTTCTACAGATCAAATATGTTTTAAGTTTTTTACTCTATTTGTTTATAAATAATTTACCAAAATGTAGATTTTACTTGAGACATCATAACCCTACAAAAACAGACATATTTTGATAATTCTTTATTTAATTTAATCACAGTTGTATATTCACGTGAATTTACTAAAATGATTATGATACTGTGGAAACTAAAGTCAGGATATGATTATTTAAGAGAAAATAATTCTTTATTAATTTATTTGGGATATTTTAGTTCCTGTAACAAACTTTTGGTGACATATTAACTATTCTGCACTCACTAAGGGCTTGACAGTTGACACTAGCTTAGGATAATAATAATGAAAAAAAGTTCAGAAATTTGCTTTTGCTAAGGAAAGTGGCAAGAAATAGTTTGAAGAATTCAAAAGAGAATTGAACAGAACGTATTACCCAATAAAAAAATTGAAAAACATGAAATATCATAATTTTTATTATTTTGAGGTAAAGTTAAGGAAACCATAAATTATTTACAAAGAAAATTGGTTTCTTTTTTTTAACCCAAAAGAAGATCATCATTCTAGAATAAAGAAAATATTCTCAATGATATTCGACGAGTTGTAATTAGTAAAATTAAATAATCAAATTATCTGAAATACATTTGTTTTAATTTCTTCATATTTTGTTGAATTATTATTCATTATTAGAGCTGAGAAATACAGGCATTTATTTTACCTAAAATAGGCATTCAAAAAGGCATTTATTCTGGCTAAAGTAGGGGTGCAAAAAGACATTTAAAAAATGAAAAATAACTATTTAAATGAAATTATTGTAAAACATAATTCAAATAATTTACATTTTTATTCTAACTCTAAAATTAACTTTAGAACCTATGTAGAAGGAAATGATAATTTCTTTGTAATCTTGATTGCACATGACCACCCGGTGTGATGACTATGATTTTGATTTACTCGCAACGCTGTCTCTGCAAAATGCTATTATGGTCTCCTGTTTGAATCTTAAAATGCCATCCATGAAAATCAAACTATATTTTTTGAAAAAGATAATCATATTCACAGAACTCTGTCCTCAAAAGGGATCAGAGGCCAAATTCAAAAGTGGGAAGGCATTCCCCGTGAGTGAACAAAGCCATATGACATCAATGTAAAAAGGCAAAAATCTTGACTGGTCATCATCTTTCTCATCTTTTTGTCTCATTTAGATTTTTCACACTACCTGACCCTGGAGCCTCTGCTACCACAGAAAGATAAAACATGACTGTTTCTTTGTACCAGGCTTGCAGGTACGTTTCCAGCTTGATCGAGATCAGTGTCAGGAGAAAACAAGAAAAATAATGAAAAAAAAGCAAAATACAAAAAAAAGGCTTCATAAGCTGCAATTGGCAAAATGAAAATCTTTTAAAACCATTCCAGAAGTTAGTAATTCCTAACTTCTGGAGTTGTTTTAAAAGATTAAGTGATTCCTATTCTTAAAATTCAGCACCACAATTAAGTGAATCCTATTCATAAAAGCCATAAAATTGTCACAATAAAAAAAGGTATTTTGCCGAACTTTCCATACACTATTCATTATTTTAGGTAATATGCATTAATTAAATTTTTATATTTTCTTTGTTAGCTAAAAATAATTCAGAATTCAGTCACTCAAAATAAGATTATACGTTCTTTAAAACAATATATTTAGAATAACTTTAACGGGTATTGGAAGAACTCAGAATGCCTCAAATGCTATATTTTACCTTATTTCACACAGTTAATGTTTTATTCTAACAACATTCAGTTGAAAACACACTTTTATACTTAAATAATCAGAATTATATAAATGATTTGGCTCTTACATATCATTTTAACATGGATACACACTTCTGCATTTACTGTATCTTGCTCATATTGATTAATTTGAAGTTAGTAAATTAAATAAATCGAACTCCAGTATTGGATGTTTCCCCAGAACAGTAAGCATTAAAGCAAATTAATACACTTGCAAGTTTTAATATTTTCTTTGTCAATGCTTAATTTAGATTTGTCCACTAATTTCCTCTTCAATTTCTTCCAATATTTACCTACAAAGATATCTGCATAGTAATTATTTGGGGGAAAAAAGTATTTTAAGAGTTTTAAATTGTTTTAATAGTTAATCTTTAGTGTTAATTTGTGTCCCTATTACATCCAATATCTTTCTTTAAAACTCAAAATTCTTCTTTCTAGTATCAGTCCGAAAGTCAATTAACTTACATTCACATAATGAGAAACTACACTTAACGAGATGTACTAGTTATTGACACAGATGGACCTGATTGTAAACTTGAAAATGTAGGAAGGGTTACGTTATCTGAGGCTGCAGATGCAGGCAAATTAGAAGTTTGTTCGATGTACAATAACTCATCAGGAGGAAAATCAGGAAACAAATCAGCATTTGATTTTTCTTGCAAGTTTTTATCATCAGTTTCTGAATTAATGCTTAAATACTCGGGAGTTAAATGTGATGAAGCACCTCCAAACTGTGAAGGCAGAGGAACAAATTGTGATCTATGATCTGAATTTTTTTTATTTGAATGCAGTAAAACCGTGTCCATGGATGTTAGAGGCGCTTCTGTCACATTAAGACCACTGCAGGGCACAACAGGATGTTGAAGAATAGTTTCTAGAAATTTTGGATCATGGGTACCATCAAGAACTTCAGACGATTCTCTTGTATAAGCAGCTGAATTTTGTCGATTACTAGGCCGTTGATTCAAAATAGGGCTAGTATACTGTTCCCTAGTGGTTTTTCTCACAATAGTTTCAGATAAATGTTTTTTATTCATGACAGAATCATAATTTGGGGGTGTTTCTTTTTGTGGAGAGAGAACCTGGCCTTCTTCATGCTTCTTACGATGGAGGTTCAAATTGCAACTTTGTGAGAAAAGTCTACCACACTGATCACATTCATAAGGTCTTTCACCTGTATGGCAACGATAATGGCGACTTAATTTATATGCTGTAGCAAATTGTTTTCCACAATGATCACAACTGTAAACACACTCATTTGTTGCATTTGATCCATTACTGGGCCAGTGTAGACTCATCATATGAGATCGCAAAGATGCTTTAAACCTGAAAGACTGGCCACAATGTTCACACTTATGAGGATTCAGACCTGCATGACTGAGAACATGAAGCTTCAGACTTGACTTTTGACTGAATCCAGTACCGCATACTTCACATAAAAAAGGTTTTGCTCCACTATGTACAATTTGATGTCGATTTAGATGCGCTTTAGAATGAAAAACTTTGGAGCAAATTTCACAGCGGTGAATTCTTTGGTTGGTTGGTTTCAGCTTAGTGTCATTATTTCCTTTGACTTTAGCTGGTGGTTGGAATCGACAACTTTCACACCACACTGTATTCTTATCTTCCCTTCCAGTACTGCACCTGAGAAATTGGGCCAATTCTCCTTGATGGCCACAAATCCGACAACAGCAAATAACTGTGCCAATGCCATGAGTAACCATATGTAAAGTGGTGTGCTCCACAGCTTCTAAGTAGTTCAGACACAATTTGCATTCCACTTTCCCATCTGGACCAACACTTACGGTAGCATTACTTTCTGATACAGCACACCCAATATTGATAATTTTCTGCTGATTTTTGAAGTCCTTTTGTAATGGGTCTGAAGTTACTGCAGTAGATTTATGTGAAATTTCCTTTAAAAGACAAAATATATTTTAATAAGGAAGGCAGTAAGGTAATTTAAGATCAAGAACTTAGTTAATTTATTGAGTAATAAATCACGACAGTCATCACAACAGACTTCTTAGTTCATTTATTCTGTTTATTAAGCTGCTGGTTCTTACGTACTACCACTTAAGTTTATAAGTTTCTTACAGTTTATACAGTAAAATGTCCATTATCTAGAGTAATACAAGAGAAGGGAGCCAATGAAAAACCCAAATTAAAGAAATAAATTTGTTTAGTTCCAAAAACATTAATTCAAAGAAAATATTAAGAAATGTTTAAAAAATAATACATATATTAACGTATACTGTTACAATGTATGATTTAACCAGCTCTTATTAATATACTCATTTCCATACTACAATTTTATTTGCAGAAATATATTTTTGTTTTGTATTTTTCTAATTTTTGTCCTCATTACCTGCGATTATTGCAAAATTATTTGTCAAATCAATTAATTATATTAAGTAATCATTCCAAAGCGTCAGTCTAAGACTCCTGTCGCAGATGTAATTTTTTTTTTCTTTTAAATTTATTTATTTCATCAATCTCAATATGAAGGACATCACTATTAAATCCCTGAAAATGGAGGTTCCTTTGTATTCCTTATTTAGTTGCAATATAGGTACGTTTTATTTTAAAATTGACTTTAAAATAAAAAAGTTGGGTTATTTAAAAAAAAATGAAGTTTACTTCCATCACATGCATGTTGTTCTAAAGTTTTCAAGGTGGTTACATATTATATAATAATAAATACCTCAAACCCGAGTTTTTCATCTTCTAAACGTTTCTGAACTTGATTTACTACCTTGCAAAATTCTGTAAAGTCATTTATTATAACCTCACAGTCAGAACACACAAATTTAGGAAGGCCATCCCCAATTGCAATGTGCACTCCCTGGGAAAAAAATTGAACAGATATAAATTTAATTGGAATGAAAAATGTTCTTCAAAATGTTCAAATGCAAAAACTCACTTCTTTGGATAATCTTTTATTAATTTTCATCAACAGACCAGATCTCTTTGCTGTGGGACTGCATACATCTACACCTTGGGTCTTGTCTAGACCGCACAATCGGCATAAGTTTGGGGGGAAACTTTTTCTAATCATTAATAACAGATTATGATTAACTTATCATAATGAAATACGACTGAAAAATGTATTCAGGGTTCGGGGATTACTTGTGCTAAATGAAGACTCGAGTCATAAAAGTTCTTACAATTTACAAAAACACATAATTATAACTAGGAACATTCAAAATGACCGCTTATATTTTCCACAACACGAGTTCTACACAAAACGTGACGTTTACGATAACACTGTACACAATCGACATGGTCTAATGTGAAGTGGCACATACGTATGTAACCAACCTACAACATTTTTGCACGTAATTGTAACAGGAATAATCAGGAATAATGGACAACGACTGAGGAAATAAATAATTAAATAAGTAAATACTCGTATTTGATGCTATATTTTTATTACTAAAATAATATATAAAATTCAACTATGGTACAAAATTAACTGATACATGGCAGTTATGTTGGTAGAACGGGCGAGAGGCATTTTTAAGCACGATTGTCAGTTTAATGGGCTGGGGCAACCGGGATGTGATCACCGGTAGGCTGGAATCCCTTCTCGTCGGAGACGTATTCGACGGAAATGGTCTTTCCCTCGGGGCTGATGTATGAGTAGGATCCCTTCTTCACTAGAACGTGGTCGTCTCCTGCAGCATTGGGCTTCAGGACTCCCTGTTCACTGAATGTGGACCCATCGCCTGATTGATAACTGTATGAACAGAAAAGTGAGCACGAGAGAGAGCATTAATAATAAGCATAAATTGAAACATTTTAAATTTACATATTAAAAGGAAAATTATTTAAAATACGTACCTGAGAGAGAACTGTCCAGCACTATCGCGTACGTCGGAGTGGTGAACGATGGGAATGGGAGGTTCAGCGATGACGGCAACCAAAAGGCAGGCAAGAAGAATAACCTGTCAGGAAATTGAAAGCGCTTTTAAAGTTATGATACATGGTTCATAAAGTTTTTCAAGGGAGAGAGAGAGTAAAAATATTTTGTGATGTCGAAAAATTCGAGATATTGATTAGAATCAACACACCTTAAAAACACAAAATCAGGAGTAAAGCTCATCTTTTAGAGTAATTACTTGACCAATTTTAAAGTAAAACTAGAGAGGTAAACGTTTAGTGAACATAAAATATTCTCTTTTTGAACGAACACGTGGTTCATTAAAATAATTTTTGAAGCATTTCATTTCATCTACACATTAAATTACTTAAATGAAAAATTGTAAAAAGCAATAATTGTTTGACATGGGAAATGATGTTGAAATAGGTAGTACGTGAAATATAAATAAATCGAATTTTTAACAATAATTATCTTTCACGTCTATGACAGACCACGGTACTTACAGCCTTCATGGTGAGAGTGTGGTTGTGAGAACTGTGCAGTCAATGGAGATCTGTGATGCTTCAGTCAGAAGGAGACTGCTTTTATACTCGCAGAATGAAAATAAGTTTTCGAAATCGTAAACACTTTCCCAGTTAGAATATGCAGCGAAACGTTTGTTTTGGATCCTACAGCACGTAAAAACAAGTCAACAGCCCAAGCTCTCGAGCAGTTACCATCTTCCGGGGCAAGAATATTGCTTCATTTTCCTACTTGGAAACTATGTGCCAATGCGTTAACAAATGGTGCTACAACAGAATTAGCGTTCTCGTATTGTTTTCTGCTTATCAATTTTTTCGGCGTCTTCTTACACATGCAATATTGAAGATAAAGCTTTTTAATTTTTCGTATACTTACGTATATACAGAGTAATATATGTAGTATGGAGAAAGTTATATATTCCTGTGGAAAATCGATTTCGAGATTTTAACGGAAATACGCGTTTTGAGGTCCCCTGATACAGGAAAATTATTTTTTCAAAACGTCTGTCAGTCTGTCTATCCGTCCGCCCGTCTTTAAGAATATAGTAAATATAAAAATAGTGAATATATAAGGTCCGATTTTCACTGTTACCACTGAATTTTCGAAAATATGCAAAAGTTTGAATATTTTTCGGCGTCTTCCTACAACTACACAATTGAAGAAAGAGGTTTTCCTTCAAATACAATTTTTCTCTATGTTTAATTCTTTCATTAATGACATGCGCATTTTTTTGAAAATTGTAGTCATTTTTGTCCTATATTGTGAGCAATATCTGCAATTTAAAAAAATACAAAAACAATATTATCTCAAACACGGCTCCAATTTTTTTCTTTAACGTTTCGTAGGGATAGTGCTAAATGCATTCTATAAGATGACATGAACGCAATATTACTCTGTTCTTTTCTTTTTTCACAACTTACAAAAATGTAGTTTTTTGACTGGTCTCTTCCGTTGTTGTTATTTACATTAGCGGTAATTTGTTTATACTATTGTATTTGAGAGTACACGTGCTTTAAATAATGTCAAATAAAGTTTCTAGACAACTCAACCGTCTTCTGTATGAAGAACTAAAAATTCCGTATTTTCAGGAACGCTCCCATGTCATTTTCTCAAATACGGCTCCAAATTTTTTCTTCAAACTTTTCGAATAAATAGTTCTAATTGCACTCTTTAATATGACGTAAAGTTCATTTTTTTAATTACACACATGTATTTGTTTTGAAAGATCTCTCATGACGTTAATATGCACTTTTCCAGCAATTTGTAAACACTATTGTATTTAAGAGTTAAAGGACTTCAAATAACTTCTAATGGAGGTTTTCGGAAACTGAAAGATTTTCTGTTCAAATTTCAAATTTACAGTAGCGGTGAAACGCCGGTTTTTTAAAAACTACTCCAAAATTTTCAAAGAAAATTGCTATTTACGGTGAGTTTACACTGTTATTTAATAATCTGAAAACAATATTTCAGCTCTACAATTAGTAAACCAAAAATTAAGAAAATTTCAAAACAATGTACTTAGGGCGGCGATAGATGGCAGCTGGCAAGAGTATCTGGTAAGAGTATCGTATAGGTAGCTGAGACCAAAGGAAATGGCAAACTAATGCGGGAAAGTCTTTCCAATCTGTAGCACCATTACTAGTTAAGTGATAAACATCTGTTATTATGTTGTACTTTATTTTTGTACCGTAGTGTACATATGATACTATACAATATTATCATTTCCTATATTATGTCGGTAGTATAGACACCTTTTGCGGCTCTCACAGGTAACTAAGCTTTATAAATGAGATCTTTAAAGAAAGAGAATTTCAAGTAAACGTGGCGAACTTCATTTTGACTAATGCTCTGAAGGATATGTTGGCAAAACGCAACTAAATGTTCATATCAAATGCAACCCGCAACATACGACTGCAGTCAAAATATGTATACTAGTTAAATAACACCTAAACGAAGCTTTTTAGTTTCTTAAAACTTGCAATTTTGATGCGAAAGGTTTGAAGGGAACATTCATCACACCGTTCTCAAGGATGAGACATTCTTGGACATTCTATTACATTTTACTTTTTGGTCCTTTAGAAGGTACTTTTTAAGAAGAGAAAGTTATGTAATGCTGAAGGAAAAAAAGGCGAATTTTCGGTAGAAAAACTCTTATTACTGGTTCCCAGTAACGAAAAAGTGGATAAATCCAGTTGCCAAATTTAGAAAAGTAATTCCCCAACATGGTGTAGCCATTATTCACTTTTTGTGGATCCTTGATCCGAAAAATCGAATGACGGCAAAAAAGTGTCTGTCCGTCTGTGAACAACGCTAGCGATTAAACCGTTCAGCCGATGTCTCCAAAATTGGTATTTCCTTATTGATCCGGCTGATGTCACGGCCCCTTGAATTCGAAAACGATATTTCCGTGGGTTACTTTACTCGAACCCCTTGGGACATTTTCAAAAGAATTGATCGATCGTTTTTTTATTAAATTTGGTTGTTGAATAGTGGACGCTTAAGAGAATGGTGCAGATCTCGTTTTCGTTGAAAACTCTGATTTTTCGAAAATTGTAAAACTTCAACATTTTTTCAGCATCTTTCTATAACTATAATTTAAAGATAATTTTTTTCTTGATGAAATGAGATCATCAAAGGCAGTTCTTCAAAACAAGTCAGTTAAATATTTGGAAAATAAGAGTATTTTTTGTGTAATTTTTAATGAAACAGGCGCTTTTAAAATCATTTGAAACCATTTACTCAGAAACGGCTTCAAATTTTGTTTTAATTTTTGTCCTCGTATGCAGTAAAGAACTGTAAAGATGATGGTCTATTTTCAGCGTACTCTGCATTTTCGAAACTCGCAAAAAATTTCGGAATTGTAAATTCAAATTTAGCACGCTTCGTTTCAGGGGTTGCCAGTTCGGAAAATAGCAATACAGAGGTTTCAAATTCATCCCATTGTTGGCGGTCATGATGATTGATGTAGATAATATTCTTATGAAATGAAATAGATTGAAGGAAGGTAATAAATTTTAACATAGAACTAACAAACACACTTCCATACTTTAAGAAGTTTTAATCTCGAAATATAGTATTAAAAAATTGAAAGCTTACTTCAAATACAATCAAGGTAGGATTGTGTGAAATTGTTCTTGCTTTTCTGTTTTCCGTTCTCTAAACACTATAACATTTAAATTTATTCATGTTCATTTCATTTCTAAAAGTAAGAATTGATTACTCTTCCTGACAATGGAAATAAATGCAGAATAGCACGAGAAGCGATTGGTTCGAATTAGACTTTTTCAAGTTATAACTGAGTTTTTATTATGACAGAAAGTAAAAGATTTATATATTGCAAAATATTTTAATATAGTCAATCATGCGAGAAAGTATGTGCTGTTGTAATATCTCTAGTTTGCTGGTCCGGCGCTTATTGATACTATCCAATACCAACTAGGATGGGGAAAATATGGTGGAGCCGTGCGCATGCCATCGACTGTGGACGATTAAGGTAATGCCCCAGGAGCAAAACTTGTTTTTTAGTTGTTATATTGCAATTTGAAATAATTTATAGACAAAACTATAAACATCCTATTTAATATTCTTATGAAATAGGATTTTTATAGTTTATATTGACCTATTTTGATAGATTTTAAATTAAAAATTGGAATTGTAATGTACACATTTGGATACAAAAATTGGTCCCTTGTAAGCAGGCGCCCGTGACAGCGCACGGGCGCAAGGGACGCGGACCGAAGGACTCGAATTTTCAAGGAGCCCCGATTTTTTTAAAAAAAACTAATACTATTCTTTAAAGAAATAAAAAAAAGTTTGATTAAACTACACGCAAACAATGGCATAACGGAGTGATGTGTTACATATTATTGGATAATATTTATAAAATGGAATGTTGCTGGTGATACGTCAATGTCACTCTTGTCACTTCTCTCACACACGATGAGAAGTTTAGTTTTTTAAACAAAATTTTAATTAAATTAGGCGGGGGAGATCGGTGGAAGTAAGAGTAGGGGCCGTAATTAAATTAACGTAGGCCCTAGGGCCTCAAAAGCTGATTAAACAGCCCTGATTGTACGAAAAAATATGTCAGATTTTTTTAGTGTAGATAAGGATTAAATTTTAACAAATTAGGAATATTTTTAATTTTATTATATTTTATAATCCATTTTTTGTAGTATGACAAATTATGATGAATTTTATTTTAAACTGGGTTTATTATTTTCCATTCGATTCTATTTTTCACATAAATTTTTTGAAGAAATGCAAGAAAGATCTAATCAATTTCATGAATTAATAAATAACACCAATATAGAATTAAATTTAAATATTATCATTAAATAAGACGCTTGTTTATTGTAATAATTGTCTTAATAGTCACAAGCAATTTTGGTTATCATGGTAATTTACGAGATGACACCTCTATGGGTTAAGATCTAAAATTTCTATGACGGCTTACCAAAGTGTGCAAACACATTCAACAGAAACCTCGTTCTAGTCTGTGACGAAAATAATCGAAGATTGGCAAACAATGTTAACTATACTTGCATCTGGCAAGAACATTTTCGTATCACATCGGGTTTCTGTTTCTCAGTGTCGAAAAACTAGTGCCCGGAAGAATAAATTCTGTGCCACGCGGCATTGCGGGCTAATCAAGGACGTAAGCAATATCATTAGCTAATTTTCGCTTCCATGAATTGAAGCTCGAGCACTTGTACCCTCGGTGGACATTATCTCACAATAGGCAGAGCTGCACAAAACCCGCGCGAATGATATTTTGCGTCGTAAAGTGTGTAACTTTAATTTTTTTCAGTAATTTCCAGTGCGAGACAATAGCTAATTTTTTCACAGCATACAGAAATAGTGAATATTTATCTATAGAAAAAATAAGAGGCAAGATTTTGACCTGAATTTGTTGAAAGGTTCCTTGTTAGAATAGAAGGTCATTTTATTTCAACGAATTTTAATCTTAGTTCTATATTGGCACTATTTGTTGATTTATTACAATTATTTAAATAATTCAAGTATATCCAAAAATAATGTTTATGAAGAAATATAATCTAATTAAAAATAATCTAAATATTAAATGGTATTAAACAGTTATTATAACTTCGAATTGTTGGTTAGCCGTAATTTATATGCACTGAGTAGCCTCAAAACTGTCAATTTAGCTCTCAACTGTCAATTTAGCTCTCTTAACGATTAGGCATTGGAAATTACAAAATAAGAACAGTTATACGAATCTTTGCAGTTGCTAATGAAAACGCAACCTGTGATGTAAGTAACTTTATCTAATTACACAAAATATAAATAACATTTTAATTCACTTTCTCCTTCTTTGCAACTTTTTACTAATAATTTCAACATTACTCATGAAATGTATTAAGTTTTCTTTCTATTTCTGCATCATTGTCATACGAGCCTAATATTGAAAAAGAGAATCATACATGATAAGAAGTGATAAATGTGTTCTACGGCCAACAGAAATTTCGAGAGCACCTCCCAAGCTAAAGGCATCATTGCCCGCCATTTTCGCTTGGTCACTGGGTTCGTACGTGATTGGCTGCTGAAGCGCATCTTCCGCAGCGCTACACCTTGTTATTTCCACCGTTCCAACTATATTACAGGTCTCGGCGCTGGGGTCAAAATTTGTTTATGACGTCACACTTAAATTTTGATTTCTCCATCTTATATGTATGCTTTCTGTCCACTATGGTTTGCGCAGACTAATGAGGTTTATTTGTATAATCATTAATTCGATATTATGAAAATAAACCTTAATTCTCTCGCAGCAACAACTAGTGCAACCGTTCAATTATCGTTTGGCCATGGACCGCAAGTGCTATGTACCTTGTAGAGGGATCCACGATGGAAATGGACCACATGTTCCCATGTTTCAATTTCACGATTCCCTCAGGAAATATCGTATCTCTGCTATTCATCGGAAGGATTTCATTCCCACTCAACAAACGAATGTAGGTATTGACATTCTTGTTTCTGTTAAAAGTTTGTGACAAAACCCACAGTAGTCATACACTTGGTACGGTACCACGTCATATCTCATTTTATTCTTATTCAAAATATTTTTTTCCATTTTATCGCTCACCTCTTAAATGTAAAAACTCTGCTAATTTAAGTCAATTAATGAATTTATTGAATCAATTGAATTTAAGTCCATTCAAGGACAAAGCAGTTCAAAGGCGACAACAATTTTTTGAAAATATGAATTAACTAGTAGTGCTACAGGTTGGCACAGACTTTCTACTATTAGTTTCTGAATTCTTTGGTCTGGTTTAGCTTTTCCGTCTTGCCACATACTTTTACCAGCTGCCACCTATCGCCGCCCAATTTTTATGATTTATAGTTTTATTAATAGTGGAATAAAAATATTACTGTAAGAATATTAAAGAAGAGTAAAATATCGTCCTAAATGGCAATATATAATAAATTTGGAGCCTTTTTTTAAGAAAATGGCGTTTATGCGTTACAGTAAATCGAAATTTCAAGTTATTTTCACAAAAACCTTTTTGAGATTTCCAGAAACATGATTGAAAGTCATTTGAAGCAGTTCCACTCACAAATGCGATAATGTTTACAAATTGCTCGGAATGTGCTAATTAATGATGTGAGACATATTTAAAAAAATACATTTGTGTAATTTTTGAAAAACACAAAATTATACAGCTGAATGAATCTTATGTCATCTCAAAGAGTGCAACTAGCACTATATGAACGAAACGTTTGAAGAGATAATTTTGAGTCGTTTTTGAGAAAATGTCGATTGAGCGTTTCTGAAAATGCAGAATTTTGAGTTCGTTTTCTCAGAAAACTTTCGAGTTTTTGAGAAACTACGACATATTTAAAGAACATGTAAAGTCGTAAATGGGGTAATGTAAACTAATCGCCCTTAATGTAAATATTAACGACGTGAGAGACTAATCAAAAACATTACATTTTTGTAATTTTTGAAAAGACAAAAGAATAGAGCAGTATGGCGCTTATGTCATCTTGTAGTGCATTGAGCATATCCATACCAAAAGTTTAAAGAAAAACATTGGAGCTGTTTTTGAGCAAATCTTATTTGTGTAATTTTTTAAAACTGCACATATTTTTTGAAGTAATTACGAAGAACAATTTTCATTTCAATGAAATTCACTCTTCAAATTTGTACTTGTAGAAAGACGCCTAAAAAAGCAACATTTTTGCAATTTTCAAAAATTTAAAGTTAACTGTGAAAATCTTACCTATGCCACGTTAGTAAGTGTTTCACTCTATTCTTACAAGAAATTTAAAGAAAAAATTGGAACCTTTTTTGCGACAATTTGGAAAATGTTACAGGGGCTTAATTTAAAGTACACCCAAATTTTGAAGAAAGTTTTTCAAAACCTCAAAGCTTGACTCGAGTCAGATCGACAGGGTTTCTTTCAATTTGAAAAAAAACCTACTCATTGTTTAGGCGCTAGTAGTGTTCACAAACGGACGGACAGACAGGCGGACGGACGGACGGATAGACTCGGACTGACATTTTGAAAATAGCAACACTTTTTCGGTATCAGGGGACCCCAAAACGTGAATTTTCGTAGAAATCTTGAAATCGATTTTTCACAGCATTGTATAACTTTCACTAACTAGTATATTACTCCGAATATATATATATAATAATATAGATTATCTCAAGTATATATTTATTTATTATATATATATATGATAATATAATATATATATTCATATATATATATATAAATGAATTCGCAAAATGTGTTGGTAAGCGCATAACTCAACAACGCCTGGACCAATTTGCGCAATTATTTTATTAAATATTCGTTAAAGTCAAGGGATGCGTTTTTACGTCGAGAAAAATTCGAATAGTTGCCGAAAACCCCTAAAAACAGCCCTGTTCTTTCTTTCCCTATTACAAACGTTTTCTAACTAAACTAGAATCTTTGAGCTTTATAAGCTATTGTATATAGCACTCATGTTTAAACAATGTAGGTATGTTCCTAACGTCAAAAGAGTCAATTGCACTTTATTTCCGTCTATACAAAGTTCAAATTCAAGTCAATTATGCAAAACAGTGTGCGGTTTGCAGTGTGGAGCACAGAATACATCGTTTGAGGATTAAATGTCGCATTCCGAAACTATTACGAAATAATCGTATAATATAATATGCCTCCTATTAGACGAAAGCATATTTAGGTAAAGAACCCGAAATGCACAACCCAAGCTAATTACCGATCTAATGAATACACAAGAAGCACAAGAACGTGACGACGAAAATTTAACGTGAAAGAATTCATATACGTAAGAAGAACGTGAAATAATACATTCAACTAATAAATCTGCAAGTTTGAATCGAACTGCTTTCAGTTACGAGTTTGCAATTGACTACATAACTACCAATGTGTTGTTATTGTTCTATGAACTCGGTTTGCTCATATTGTAAGCATTGATATAAATACGAAGCACTATGGATCGTTTTGCGCAGAATGGTTAGTGAAATGATATGCATTGGAACCACCACCAGAGACATTGTACTCATTGTTTTCAGGAATGAGGAACAGATTCCATACACTTTTGACAAATTATCAAACACAATATTACAATTGCTTTCAAATGACTTAATTTGGCAACATAATGTAGTTCACTGGAAAATTTGATGCCAACTTAAAGGTATTATTATAGCATTAATCATAATATTTTATGTTCTGTCAACCAAAGTTTAAGATGTGTCACATAATCTTCATTTTTGATCATTAAGATTCAATAATCATCACTTAGTCGATCATATTATTTGGTGATTAAGGTTTAGCCGACACCTTTTATTATTTTTTGAAACCCAATATAATTATTTGATGATAGATTAGTTACAACTAATTAGCGAGATATTGTTGAAAACAAATATTATTTAAGTTGATCACTGAACAATCCATAAATGTATGCCCCCACATTGTCTTTTTATTGAATTTTATTTTATAGTGTTCGTACAAACAATATTTTTTTTAATTTACAGATACAATGCAAATATATCACAGAGCAGGTGCACTGTTACCAGTGTCAGAAGCAACTACAAATGTCCTGCAAATTTTATTTTATGGGCAATTCACCACAAGAAATTAATATGCGTTGTGCACTTAACAATTTAGATAAAGAGGTCTATTTTGTTGAACAACTTACAAACTTATATTTCATGACACACAATCAATTAGATTCATATTGTTTAAAACTGCCTGGAATCTATGCCATCAGATATCACGAAAATTGCAATCGAGCTGATGAAACACCGCGTGTCGTCAACATCGCAAGACGTTATTAATGCACACAACTATTGTGAAGTTGCTTATCGTTGTAGTTGGAGGAAATCTTCGAATCCTGTTATACTGTTTTACATCGCGGATGATCAAATTACACAACTTAAAAGAAACAACCGCTCATATATGGCCACTGCAATATCCCATTATATTTTGGCAAGGTGAAGCATGGCTATGATTTTCCAATAAAAATGATAAATTCCATTCAGTAATTAAAAGTATTAGTTAGCGCTTGGCGATAACTCATAATCTGTACACTATATTATGATATTTTATTGCTATATTATCAATGTTATTAAAACAAAATCTTATTTTACAGATTCTGAAACTAACAAAAAAGTCAGTTCAATTGAACTATTATTTCATACGCTAACTGATTCGGAAAATGAAGACAATCACATATTAAGAATAAGTCAGGACAGCATATAAATAGATTAGTAAACACAGTGAGTGTTACAACAAATAATATTTGTTACATGTGTTGTTAAAATTGAAACGGAAGATTTACATTCATCAGTTGAATCAAACCAAACGATCTTGAAGAGTTATTGCACCTTCGAGATTGCGATTAATACTGTGGAGAATGCACAGATGTTGATCGATGACTATTCTTCCAGAACATACAGTCGGAAGCCCTCACATATTACACGAATAGCCTCAAGATGCCATGTCGTTTTGTGTCTGTGATTCATGGTCAACAGCAATTGTGTCATCACATTTAGCATGAGCAATCCGCACTGGAGTAGAAAATCACGCACGAGTTATTCCCTGGGCAATCATACCCATCTGATCAGTCATATTACAGCCCAGAGTCCTTTAGACAAAATTAGAGATCTTTAAGAATTCATCGTAAAGACATTATGTGTTTTGGTGAGAACACGCTGCTGGATGTATTCTGTGGAGTGTCAGAAATACTTGAGGATTGCCACATGCACAATTTTGATTTGGTGTGTATAAAAAGATAAGGCCAAATGAAATTTGATGCAGCAGTATCAGCTTGAAATCCCTAATGTAACAACGTAGTCCTGAAAATTGCATTGAGGTCTGTTATCACAATACATGATCATGACTCCTTGTGAAACTTCTTAATCGAAAATTTCACCATGTATGATGGAGTGGTAAATGTTCAAAACATATTCCACAGGACATTATATATCGGAAACAATTACTAGTAATGACGGTTATCCACTGTATTCGTCGACATCGACAGCAGACAATGAAAGATCAAGCCCAAATGTCCAAATATATCAGACAAGATATTGAAATAGAATAAGTCGTTAGGGCATTGTTCCCACTTTCACCCATTTTATCAAAGACCGTTCAAAGCACACATCAACGTTTAATCTCTTGCCATTCAGGAAATCTATCAATACCATTTTGGGGAGGGATTACTTAGATGACCTGGTGGTTACAGGAAAAACTTTTTTGATTTCAAATTAGATTTAGCAATACGGATTCGCCTCACAAAATAAAAATTGCACTTGTCATCGTCTTCGCCGGGGCATCGCACAACTTTGTCTTGAAGTGGTCGGAACAGGCCCATTCAGCCATTAAAATTGCCATTACAAATCTTTTGACAGGACAAGTCTGTCGGGTCCGATGTATTATATATACGAGAAGTAAAATTGAAATTGATGAAAGCATTGAACCTATATTTTTACTGGTGTGATGTTTTAAGTAGACATAAACATAAGACCATTTAAGGAAAATGATTGTTTTACCTTGTTATCCAACTTCTTTTCATTTCTTTGAATTGTGGCACTTTCACTTTGATAAATTGGGAATTTGCTGCAAGGGTCTATATGCTAATAATAAAAAGTCACGAAAGGAGACACTATTGTTGGACGACCGAAAACATAAGGAAGATCCATCCCACGAAAATTTCCTAGGGTGTTCGTGTGAATCAAAAGAGAAGTGTCAGAAAGGACTACAATGAAACTATATTCGAAAAAAAAAGGGCAGATATTCAGATACGTAGAACACTAAATCAAACTGATAATGAAAGGCCTGACATCTTTGTGATGTACTTCGCAAAAAGGAAGAAAGGAAATAATAATAGATCACAATAAGAGTGACAATTGTTACAGTGTCTTTTATGATTGGTTTCTGTATTTACAGTGCCAGTCGTTTTTCGTTATCATCCATGTGATTCGGTTGAGAATTTTCAAGGTCAGCGTTTTGTCATGATAGTCGACACATTTGAGGAAAAGCTGGTAAATTATAATTTCCCTGGAGTGATCAGTAATTGCAACAAACTAATTTATTCTTGGACATTGAAGCATTTTAAGGAAACTAGGTAGACACTTCTCGTACTGTTAGTTCTCGCACCTTACTGTACGCTAGTACTGTAAATGCTTCTTGATAGGATGATAAAATGTCTAATTTTACGTGCTAGGCAAGTTAAATTTATGTGTAAACTGATCGAGTTATTCATCATTGACAAATATGGTGGCAATATAGTTGCAACAGCCTATGATATTCAAGAATTGCTGCTACTTCATCTTATGCTTTTTTGTCGCGTTTTGGCTTTTCTATGGACCACGCCAGCCTTCAATTATATCGAATCCTAAGGCGCCCGTCATATTTTCTCGCTGGGGTATGCACGTGAAACATTTATTGGGTGATCTGCATTTCTGCGAGTCCTATTTTTACGCGCTTAGGGTTGTTAGGACCTGGGTTATTGGAAGTTGAAAATGATGTTGATGATGATGAGGATGAGAGACGATTACACAGACAACACAAATAAAAATCCCATGCCCGAGCAGGAACTCGAACTCGCGAACCTTCTGGCCCGAGGACCGCTACGGCCGAGGACCGGTATAGAGGGGCTTGCGCACCAGTATCCGACTTTAGCCAATGACCGCCAGACACCAGTTGCGTCACAATGATTACAGAAGTAAATTGTTAAATGCAGTGGTTGGTGGACTCAGGGCTCGCGTACACACGTATTCCTAGAGAGTAAGCGTTGTAACCTAGAATTACGATTAAGAAAAATCTGCAAATCCTATTTTCCAATGGCTGAGCTTCCTGTCCATGTTTATTACTTAACGCGTCATTTAAAAAACACCAAAACCTGAGACTCAAACTGTCTGCTACGCTGCATAAGACTATCAAGGACTTATAGAATGAAAATGCGCTCGATGCAGCGTAGATAGTCGAATGGGAAAGCTGGGATCTTCACGGCGAGAGCAGTAAGGCGCATTATAACATCTCCGATTTGAATGCCTTTTGAATGATTATAATCTTTTGAAATCAATTCTTTTTTACACTGCACCCAAGGAGATCAAAACAGTGCCAATAAAACTTACTCTTAGTAGAGGAAGCCCAGACAGGATGTTTTCTGCAGGAGTACAGTACGACGGTAGAAACGAGTGAAATTCATATCCTCGGACAGAGCATTTTTACGAAGTCAGCAAAAGAAAAGCGTCATGACGAGATCAAAAATTCATGAAGGGAAGATTGTCCGGAATCGGACTCGGTAGTGTCCACGGAAGCCACTTTCTCCGTTACCAGTAGGGTTACGACTCAAACCTGAGCCGTAATAAATAAAAGCCGGGTAAGGGGTCCACGTGGTCGATGTGACTGTCCCCACGAGGATGGGTCACCTTCTGAAAAAGGGGAGAAAAGCTAGAAAAAACACCAACCAGCCCATCCCACTCGGCTGTTCCAGACTTTCAATTGAAGTACCTCAACTCTCAGAATCCTGCCAGTTGTGGGTTGTAAGCCTACGGGGCTATGCCGGAGATTCCGCACTCAGTTCTCTCAAGAACCTGAGTGGATCGCGTCTCGACGCGCTCTACTGGCTACCTCGTAGGAGAGAAGTCTACGGAATCCAGGATCCTGTAAAATGCCCGGGAATTTCTTAGTTACCACGACTTTATGTGGGAAATGTACGCTACTTAATGTAGAATATAGAAAATATAGAAAATTGTGTAATCCTTAGTTTTATAAAAATAATATAATAAATAATTCTTAGTTGTATGGGTTCTTGATACTGAATAATTGATTGACACAAAATGTTTGATAATAATATTATAATAAATAATCCTTAGTTTTATGGGTTCTTGATACTGAATAATTGATTGACACAAAATGTTTGTCTACCTATCCGTCTGTCTGACGTTTTTAATGATATAATTTTATTTTATCGCTACCGCTTAGAGCAGTAGAGAGAAAGTTATGTAATGCTGCGGAAAAAGGCGCGAATTTTCGGCAGAAAAAATCATTTCGTCGCGCCGTAGTAACGAAAATGGGGATAAATACAGTTTCTAAATTTAGAAAAAATCCTCTGACACATGGTGTAGTCATAATTCTTGAATTTCGCGCCCTTGATAGCGAAAAATTGATTCAAGGCAAAAAACGTATGTCCCTCTGTGTGTCATCAACGCTAGCGGCTTAACATTTCTGCCATTTTCTCCAAAATTGATATTCCCCAATCGATCTGGCTGAAGTCGCGGCATCTTGAATTTGAAACCAATATTTTAGTTTTGTTGGGTACTTGGCATGAAGTTTTAATTTACACTTTACATTTTGTTGTGTGAACGACATGCAGGTGGTGCAGGTCTCTTGTTCGTTAAAAACCCTGATTTTTCGAAAATTTCAAGCGTTCGCAATTTGTTCGGCGTCTTCCTACAACTACAATTTTGAAGCTACAACTTTTTCTTTGATGGTTTTTCTTTGCTTAGATGATTGGAAAAGCATTTGCAGAAACTGCGACGAGAAGTTCTGTGCATCGCCTTTCTGTGTTCTCATCAGACGAGGTTCTGAAAGAGGATACACAATTGACAAGATTAACGCCTTAAGAATCATTAAGTATTGAATAGTTTGTCATGGACCTTTGTCTGGACTAAAATATCCTTCTCCTTATGTTATTCATGCTTTGTACTCGTGCACGCTGCTTTTGCCGCGTTTCGAAGCGCTGGTTCATTAAGACATGATAATGCTTGCTGCCAACGTACCAACCGACTTTCCATGCACCCAATACGCGTATTACTTTGCTTCTCTACACAATTGCTAAGAAAATGCTTGCAGCCCCTGATTCTTAAACAATGCGGAGAGAATATATATCTTCATTTTTGTAGTTGTAAGAAGGCGCCGCAAAAAAATTCAAAATTTTGCCATTTTCGAAAATTTAGAGTTAACCGTGAAAATCTAGGCCCTGCAATGATTTTTATTCTGCCGAAAATCCGCCGTTTTTTCGCTCAGCTTTACATACCTTCCACTACATTACATATATACGTATGTACACGGGAAGATAAAAATCTTCTAGGTCCTATGATCGTTAGTGAACTCACACGAATTCGAATATCATATATATTTAAGATGTCCAATTTCCTAATGGCAGAAATGACTTAACTCTAAGATCATAATGGACAGAGATTTTCCGAATACTTTATTCAATTTTCATTGTTTTCGCAAATTTAACTGTTTGATCACGGTTGCAATCGGATGTTGCCGGTGAATTGAAGACCTTGGGACAATAACATGCTATGCCACAATACGCAAGTTTTGAGAAAACGGAAAGGAAATATTAAGCTATTTCATTCTACACATTAGGATACACAACATTAATATATGAATTACATTGTCATCTAGAGGCGAATTTTTAAAATAAATACCCTCATCTAGATACATCTATGAGGTATCGGAAAACACTAATATCTCAATTTCATCAGAAATGTGGCGTAGCATGTTATTGCCCTAAGGTCTTGAATTGTTAGAGGCGAGTTGCACACTTGAAAGGGAAAGTGGAGGTCACTCGGTCAATGGTGGGGGCAACCCGGTCAAGCAGAGCTGGTGGCTGACAAGAGTGAAAGTGACCACTGTGCGACGGTGAAATAACATTCCCCAGGCGTGTTGTTCAAGGCGTATCCAAACGTCATAATAAATGAAGAAACTTCCTTTGACAAATATTTGATATCATCACATTTTGATATAATAGTAATGATAATGAAAATTAATGGTGCTATAATAGCACATACTTTCTCGCCCCTTAGTAACGGTTGTGTACAAATATACCGGCAATCAATTCAGCAATATATGGTTTATAACGGGTTATTTTACTTATTTGAGCATTAAGCCATTGGTTATTATTATTATTATTATTATTATTATTATTATTATTTTGTATTTTAACTTCAATGAATCGAATTCTTAAAAATATATTTGTTGTGTTGGGCCCCCCATTAGAGCGGGCTTAAACTATTCAAAAGGCCCGAGCGTGCATAGAGTATCAGAAAGGTCTATACGTAAGCTTCCGCGGCTCAGGGCAGTGTGGTCACTGCCTTGAGGAAGCCTGCGACGTCAGGCGAAACGTTGGCACCCCAGCCAACGACGCGGCGTCTCCCGGATAGCCGAAAATTCAGGATCAGAAAGGTCCGCAAGTGTATAAACATTACCGTTACGTATTTTGTTTCATGTCCGTAAACATAGCAATGAACTAGTAAACCATAAAATTAAAAAAAAAAACATTGAAGAGGCCTTGACGTGTAGGATGGTTCATATTCGGCTCCTTATATTGTAGTTAATTTCCTGATTTCAAGAAAAGAGCTTATTATACAGGGCAGCAAACATTTTTCGGTAACAAGAATAAAAGTAACGTTTTTTTCCAATTCGAGGTCGGTGATTTTAGATATGAGCTCAAAAAGACCCACCACGTAAGGTTTGTTTGTTATCATAACCCTAATTTTTTTATCTTTTAATATGTGAGCGCCATAATTCATTTTTAAATAATTGTATTATACGAATGATTTTTGTGTAATTTGTTTAATATCTGCATTCAAATTTAATATGAAAGTAGTACAAAATATAATGAAAATTCAATTTTTAATTGTTAATTTAATGTAAAAAATGAAATGAATAAGTACACGTGAATCGTAATATTTCAAAACGTCTACTTGTGAATATTCTTCCGTTTGTGTGGTGTAGCGTCTTCCTGCTGTAAACACGAACAATAATCTCCTACCAAGGCTGGGTCCCATCTTCCTTAGCGTTCTTCAATATCATCTTCGTGAAATCTCTCACTTGGTTCATGACTGACTTCACCCAGGATCTTAGGGAAGAAGCCTCAATGTGAATGAAGAAAATGTATCTTCAAGGACATTCGACTGCCCAAATTCTTGTAATTCCGCAGAAACCTTTTCACTAATAACTCATAGTCATCACCTTTGTGAGTTCCAAGGCGCCACTTCACAAGATACGAAATATTTCCAAGCTGCTTCTTCTATAGGGGAAAGTGTGACTTTGAAATTGCAATCAATCAACAGTTGTTTTTTTTTATTTCAGGCCCAAGTTACTCTTTTAATTTGGCATCAGTAAGTTTGGGACAAATTTCTCTTAAATACTTGAAGCCATCTCCGTCTTTGTTCATCGCTGTAACAAATTTTTCATTAGTCCAAGTTTAATGTGGAGTGCGGGCAATACAACACAATAACAATACTTTGTGGATCCATCGAAGGCTTGCACATTACATTTTTACTTTGCCCAGGATGAATTAATTTCTTTGGAGACACTTTTTGGTTTCATCGTTGTTCTCTATTGCTCTGCTATCCCACATACAAAGAAAATAGCAGTGTTTAATAAATTCCCCTTGAAGACCAACTAACAATGATATTACTTTAAAATCTGCGCATATGTGCCAATTGTGATTTGCGTACCCGATGCTTCTTAGTTTTACATCCATACTTTCGTAGGTTTATTTTAAAATGACTGAATGTGCTAAGGGAATATATGTTTTTAATTCCCTTTGTGTAAGTGCACAGTCTTCAAAGTGAACTTGGACGAATCTATGAAGAGTTGCCATTAGAGTTCACGTTAGCCCAAAGTCATACATTAGAACATTAATATATTTGCAATAACAGAGTACATTTTCCTTAGTACTGAAACGAGAAGAAAACTTTTCATTTCTCTTCCTAAATACGATTACTTCCATATTTGTAGCCAATAGGCTCCATTCTGGCAAAACATGGCGCTGCAAGTTCCGCCTTACATTTAGATAGATGAAGATCTCGAAAAATATCATTGAGTTCATTTTGGTCAAGATGAGGGATATTGTGGGTTCTAGGACTATATGTTTTATCATTTACTACAGATTCAGCATTTTCACTGACGAGATTTTCTTCGTCAGTTAAAATGTCTTTACATTCACATGGTGACTTAGGAATTGGTTGATTGATTAGTGATTCCGGGCGCGTCAACTAATTTGGTCATTAGTCGCGTAAGTGTAGTGCTTATTTGCTCTGATCTTCCCCCGCTGTATTGCGAGATTCGGCGCCGACCTACCGTCGGGTAGCGGAGTTCTTCCCAACCAGGTGTCTCTAAGGTACCGACCGGTCTCTCGGCATGTGTGGTAGTGTATGTCAGTGTAATTGTGTGTATGTTAGTGTAAGTGTGTGTAAAGAGTGATGTTAGGACAAGGAAGATGTAGAAAAGATCGCGCGCAGTCCGTGGCGCGTTTGTTAGGGTACTGCTCTGGCATTCGCATGGTGTTGATCCGAGAAATCACGGGAAACTACCGATCAGAGCAGCCGGTCTCCAGAATTCACCTCCAGACAGCGACTGAATTCGACCTAGCTGAAACGCTAGTGTCGAAAATCCTGTCACCGTCGGAACTCGAACCTAGACTCTGCCGGTCAGAGGGACTGTAATGACATCAATTGATGCCTTGAGCCATCTCTCCCAGTCTAAGAGTTGGTAAATTAGGTTGGAGCCAAATAACAAAAAATTGGGACGTCGTGGAAGATTTTCACATTCATATCTGATTTCCACGCACAAAATGTAATAAGGTACAGCAATCAATGTTACCGAACCCATGTTGACCAGTGATATTGAAGGAGTATCATCTTATTCTGTGAGTGATTGACATTTTACCAAACATTTAATGTGATTTATCTGTTCTTTGTTGTTGTTTTTTAATAATATATCTTTATTAGTGAACGAATATACATAGTTCAGTATATATTATACTACATTCATATTATTTTTTATGACATTATATTTAACTTAAATGCTAATCTTACAACTAAATCTAACATACACATAATAGGTAAACTTCACAGACAACCTATGTGATTAATTGACTTCATGAAAATTGCTAGGAATAATCTCATGGATATCATTTTTTATTCTTTTGGAGCGGTAGGTGGTGGCTAGGCCTGATGGGTGGCTTGGTTTTGTTTTATTTATGGAGAAGAAATTGTTAGATGGAGAGCGATATGTAAAGTATAGGGGTAAATTAAATGTTTATGCGTGAATTTTGAGATTGAACCAGGTGGCATGAATGGCAAGGTCTGAGGAAATTATTTTGATATCTGTAATTTATTTAATATAGTTTTTGAGCATTGCATCCAGATAGGCATGCATAAGCATTTGGGTCTAATTATTGATTTATAGATGATAGGCATTGTTTAATGGAGAGCTCACTATTGCGATGTTTAAGAGTGGCTTATAAGTTGAATTAATTGTATTTTGGCTTGCTGTTGCTTTTGACCGTTATGTGATTTTCCAATTTAGTCTGTATCAAAGATTCAGCCCTAGGGTATTTACAGATGCATTGTGTTGAGATCCATGGAATTGGGTTAATTGTTATTTTCGGATGGTGTTGGGGTTGAAAATGTCTTAATGAGAATTAATTTTTGGCGCATGATTTTGTAGATTTAGTTGATTTTCCATTTGACAAACCATTTCATCAAGTTTATTTAAAGTGTTGAATTTGTTTACAATTTGATTAGTTGAATGATTAGACATGAAAATGCGTGTCATCCGGCGAATTGGCGAATGTGCGGTGTGTTTTGGAATGTCGGCTAGTGTATAATGTTGAAAAGGGTGGACAGTGGTGAGCCTTGAGTAATCCAAGCTATAATTCTGCGTGGTTCGACTGTGTGATTATAACTTGTGCACTGAATGTTCAATCTGGAGAAGCTATTAATGGTATTAATTAAATATTAGAGGTACCTATTTCTTTAAGTTTGAATATTAATCCAGGATACCACACTTTGTCAAAAGCATTCGAAATGTCTGAAAAAGGTAACTATTGTATGCTCTTTTTTTTTTGAAAGGCCGGTGTGTATGTGCTCCGTGATTTCCTTAATAATTGTGAGAAGTGTGGAAACTTATTAGTGAAGCCAATTGGTGCATTTGGTTTGTTGAGGTTTTTTTCCAGATGGGAAATTAGTCTTTTAAGGATTAGTTTTCAGGATTTTTAGATAAAGTGGAAGAAGGCTAAGGTTCTGGTAGTTTTCAGTTCTGGATAGATTTTTGAATGCTTTGGGGATGGGTATTACATTTGAATTTTCCAAATAACGGAAATAACCATTCTAATTATTGAATGTAAATATTGGTGATATATGTATTGTGGTTAGGTAAGATTTTTTAAATTTGTACTTATTTAATGTCGTGTCCAGCTTTGTTTTATTGGCAAATTCTTATTATATTAATGACTTCATTTGGGGATATGTAGTTGATTTTGTGTGGTAACTTATAGTTGGGGCTGATTCTATTTCGAGATGTTTAATCAGTGGTGAGTTGGGTGCATTGGAGCTAAATGATTTAGAAGTGATCCTATAGCTCAGCCTTCAGAAGAAGCAAATTTCTTGCCCGTTGGAGTGTAAGGGGGTATTATGCTTTCTTTTTCAAGATATTTTTTAGTGAATTGCCACAACGTGTGGTATATGATGCTGAGGGGCTGATTAAGTTGATTGTATGTTGTTTGTTTATGTTCCCTTAGTGATTTTTACGATGTTGGACAGAAATTTTAACTCTTTCTTAAGCTGGGGTTTTCTCATCATGCCACCAAAGTCTTCTTGTTTTGTTTCAGTGTAATTAATTTGAGAATGTTTTTCGAATTTTTTATTAAATTTTAGTCGCGGGCTGAGCCATTATTATTAAGAATGTTGATTGTGTTTAATTATCATATTGTTTAAAAGGCTATAGCTGTTCTATTTCACGGGAGTTTTTAATATTTTGAAGAGTGGTGATTGTTTTTGAATTATGTTCTTAAATTTATTTCAGTTGATGTTTGTGTGATAAGTGTGAGAGTTGGAGTGGGAGGGGCGTAATTTGTGAGTTGAATGATCGTTGGCAGTGATCCGAATCTAGTCAAAAAAAGGGGCGTGATGAAAAGTGGTTTGAGTGTTAGAAATTGCAATATCTATATGTTCTGGGTGTTTGTTGTAATCTTGGGTAGTGAGTGGTTCTGCTGGATAATGACTGAAGTTTGAGTCCGTAATTATTTTGCTCAGTTGCGTCCTGCCAGTATTGTATTCTACATCCCCATATAGTGTTTTTAGCCATTAAGATCCCCAATCAGAAGAGTGGGCGAATTCATCTGAATAGCCTGAAATATTCAGTCAAAAAAATTATTTGTGTTTCGGATGCTTGTATGCCGCTATAGGGTTATTAATCTATTGTAAGGAATATAATGGCTATAGTTTTCGAACCTGGAGTGTGTGAAGGTTGACTTTAATAAAATGTATGATTTTTCTTTAGTATTACACCACCTCCGTTTGCATTGATCTGTCGGTTCTGACTACACTATAGCCTGATATTATTAAATGTAACATCTGATTTTAATGCGTTCCGTTATGCAAGCTAATTATTTTCTATCAATTTAAAAAATACGTTAGTTCTAATTTTTATTGTTAATGCCATTCGCGTTCCATTGGCAAGTGTAAATTATTTTTATGTATGTTGCATATTTGTTAAAATAGGCCCATGAGAAGATGCTTTTAAAATTGCTGACCATTGTTGGGATGATATTATTAATAATATTGACTAAGAGCAGTAATTGATTAATAATGGAAGAATGAAAGATTATATTAGAATGTATTATAAGAGAGAATGTGTGGATGGTATTGTTAGGTCGGTTATTTTGATTTGTATTTTGGGAGGGTTTGGAGCAAATGTAAAATTTGGAATATTGTTGATGTGGGAGAGATTGGATTTTGTGAGAGTGAGCTTGAGGGGGTGTTTCTTAATCTATTTTTAATATTGCCTGATTTGGAGTTACTTGAGGTTTGTCTATGTTTTTTAGATATGGAACATTCTATTGATCTTAAACAGCTCTGTGATCCATTGCAATTTTTACAGACTTGCAGGTAAATCTTTTTAAGGGCAATTAACATAATAAAATGATCTGCACAGAAAATACCGCGATTGAATTGTTACAGTTATTCTTTGTGTGCCAAAGATCTAAGCCCGCATACACTTGAACGATGACCTTTGGCCTTGCTTCTTCTTTCTTGGCTTAACACTAATGTTACAGATTGATTATTTGTACACTTGTTCGAATTTGACTACCGTTGAATTCTGCTCAATAACTGAATGGCCACATATTTTTATAAAGTCTTGTTACACTGATGATGGACGGAATTTGTGCTGCATGGTCTTCGGTATTTCTCTAGAGAATTGTTGGTGAATGTTTTGCTGAGACGACAAAAATTTTTTATTGGCTGGATCTTTGTAGGTGTGAAATTGTCTTTTAGTTTCATTGAGGTAATTTGATGGCTGTTTCTGAAGTCTGCTATTGATTTAAAAAATTATGTTAATTCTGTTTCCGTTGGAAATCTGTTGTAAATTGGTGTTTAATGCTTTTAATCTCTTTGTTGAAAAAAAAAAAAAAAAATTCCGAAATTTTAGATATTTTTACATAGTATGGATGGGATTCTTAGGTTTCGTCTTCTTGGGGCGAGTGACATTGGCAAACCAAATCTTTTGATCTTGATCTTGATAGGTTTTCTAGAACAATATCCGTTTCCCTCTTGTATATTATACTGAGTTGAATTCTGAAGTGGGATTCTAATTGGAGGAGTCTATTTCTCCTGAGTTATGGGTTCTTTTTGCCACGGTTAGTAATTGTAACACTCACTGTTGTCGGAAAGGCTGCTTCCCGCTCAGCTGCTACCTCTTTCGACATGACAGTGAGAGGTCTGTTTACTCAGAACCATGGATGGCTGTTCACCCGCTCTCCGATAATCATAACCTTGCAGCCGCCATATAATCGCACCAGCTCAACAGGAATCAAATAATCCACAATACTGCATGTTTGAGGCAAGCTGAGGTTTGCAGCTCGGATGGTCTCCGAATACAGATACTTGTTGTTGAATTTCTGCTGTGGAAGTACTGTCCATGTCACACGCTGCCGAGAGAGTTGCCATGGCTCCTGCAATGCCTGTGACCTAGGTCACAGTGGCGCTGAAGGGGGCTCACCGTTAATAATAAACTGATAAGCGAGTGTTGGTTTTATGGCACACTTAGTTAGCTGATTGTACTACACAACTTCACAACACAACGAGTACTTCACTGTTATACACTTAGTGAACTATCTGAGTAACTTCACTGACTAGTCTGTTCTTTGTATTGGAAGGGTGGGATAAACCTTGGGGCCCCCAAGAAGCAATCTCGTCGGCACTTCAAACTGTTTATAATTGCGATCCATAAAGGAATGTCTCTGCTGAAAGTATTTATCTGTTGCAGCTTGCAGAAAACCCTATCCTCACACAGCCTATTATTAATTGTAATGTGACTAGTTAACCCAATGAACCTAATTCATTAAATTACAATTTTATTTGAAGTTCATAACTAGAACAAAAGCAAAGCTTGCTAAAAGGCAACGCAGTGACTTCTCTGCTCTTGGTTCTTCGCAAAGCGCCTGTAATGTACCAAAAGATATAGATTTTACGATCTACCAACTGGACCAACAGAAACAACAGGTGAAGAAACAACATAACAACATTCCCAAACCACCAATTTTCATACACAACTGTAATAACTAGGGAGAGGATTTTATATCCTAAAAATCTTGAAATATGCACTTCAGTAAGCAATTAAAATTAACATTATTTCATTTTGTGTATAAACCTTTCTTAATAATTAGGGGGCGGATTTTAATGAAATATCATTTTTTCACTTTAGAACAATGCCGTTTATTATAGAAGTTAATTGTACGTCATGACAAAAGACGTCATTTTTAAAGCATTTTCCCTGATTTCATCAATTTTAGTATCATTTTATTGGTACTTGTTTCAAATAATTTTTACGACATGTAGCAAATGTTCACCAGAGCATTTCCGAGTAGCCTATTCGATTGCTTCGACAATTTCCTTGTAAAGACCAGTCCAAACCAAAAGTTTTAAGGCTGAGTTCACTTGAACGGATATAAGAAGCCTTCATTACATCAGTAACGAATTCCAACTGAGTTGTTCACCCGAACTTGTTTTGATCACATTTTTTACGGCAATTTTCTTTGCTTTTAAGGTATTTTAAAAACATTTTAAAGGCATTTTATTGAACATTTTTGACGATGTTTCAGGTAATCAAAATCCACCCTCTATTGATAACACTTAGTAGCGTGTTTGGGAGGAAAGATATTTTTTGTGCAAACGGAATATATAACCTACCTTATTTCGCTTGAGAAATAAAGTAAATATTCACCTTAGTGAAGCACATTATAAGTATTGTTGCATTAAACGAAATTAAGTGTGACTATTTCACGAATTAAGACATATGAATCAAATTGGTAATTAAAATCACAGGAATTACGAAAAGGAGAAATATTACACAAAGTTGCTACCGGAATAAGTGAAACTGTTCGGAGTTATCACTGACTCCTGGAATATCTTACAATAAAGTTAAATATGAATAACAATATGAATGAAGAAAATGATTTCAACTATATTTCAATTTTGTGGTAATAAAACTTAAAAATACAATTATAACAAATCCACTTATGCGAACATTTATTTAAAACACAATTATTACATTTGTAGGAATTGAGTTTTCCATGTCTCGCTATTCCGTGGAAGTATTGAAATGGAAAATGTACTAGCTGAATTCGCAGCGGGTTTCGTCAATTTTGAATGGATTGAACACTCGTGTATACTCAATTAAAGTGTTTTTCTGAATAGTTTTGGTTGTAACGTACCATTTACTTTTGATAGCATATTCTTTATACTCTTCACCATCTAATCTTCGCATATTAATTGTCCAACCATTCAAAATGTGTGTAATTTCATTTGTAATTTGAGCTGCCAATTTGTACTTTCTTCTTCACAAACGTCTTGAAATTGCTTCCCCACACTTTCTCTGTTTCTTTGGCATAGAATCTTTAATAATACATTCAATTTCAGAGTTTATGATTACGAAAACTACACATTGTAATATTATATTGATGCTCACACGATATTACAGACCAAAAACAAGTGCTATCTTTATCTTAAAATGTAAACAAATTAATTGCGGAGAGAAAAAGTAAACAAACTGATAAATTTATAGCGATAAACATCTGGGATAGGTTTAATGTGAATATATTCTTGCTTCTCGTTCGTTACTTATGGCACGGACAGACGAGTGAAAAAGTCATCTATAAAAAACGAAAACTGTGACAAGCTCTTTGTAATCGATGAACGACCGCTAATTAATAGATCGTAAGAAAAGTTGAAACGTTTTAGAAGTCTCTAATTTAACGAAATATGCACAATATGCCCATATAATTACACGAATATGCCCCAACAGGAAAAATCGGCCAAATATGCACTATCATGTTAATCGGCATAGCACCCAATTCTAACCAAATGTCAAGAACTTTCAATAGCTATGCTCTGAAGCAAAAGAAAAAGATATGCCAAATTAAAGAAATCCGCTTCCTATTAATAACCATTTAGAACTGATATCCAAATTAACAGAAATATTACAGCATAACAAATTTCAACCTAAAGATCAAGGATGCTAGTGCTTGTAACAGCTATTGAGGATTATTCTCAACTGGGAAGCAAATTGACAGAATAATATATTATATCATACTTACAATGATTTTACGAAACCAATTTCAGTCATTCTATGGAATGTTCGAACATACTATTCAAATATTGAAATATTAAATGAATTTCGTCTGAACTTCCCTGCCCTCACTGTTATTCGTCTAACCGATGCATTGAAAAGTCCATGGCCGTTGGTAGCGGTCACATGGATGAAAAACCCAGCAGCCAAGAAAATATGAACTGTCATAATTATTTAGTACCATAATACAAATCGAAGAAAGAAGACATCGACATGGCCCAGTCGTACGCAGAAGTTGTCAGGCGTTTGAGCACACCAAGAACTTCGGGTTACTTAGTACATGTTGCGGACGCTGTTCGTCAAATAATGTTACCTCGGAGTGTAATTCTTCTGAAGAAGCATATGAAAATTGTAAGTAAGCCCACGCATCCTCCAATAAAAACGGCCCTACTTTTATCAATATTTTGAAATAAAAAAGATTTTTTAAAATCCTTCTAATAAAGTAATCAATAAACTTCTTATCTTTAGATCCTAAAAAATGTGTTTTACGTGTCTAAAAAGTCAGGAGATAGGTCTTTAATAGGCATAGTAAATAAACACCTCTATGCATCATACCATGCAAAACAGTGATTGATTTATTAAACGAATATGTGTGTTTTATTTCAAAACACACTTAAATACAATATGATTGGTAAGATAATATTGTAATTGATCAAACATTCTAAAGGGAAAATATTTGCTTTTATGTCATAAACTAGTGGTGCTAAAACAGCACGTACTTTCTCGCCCGTATTTTCACGCAAAATTCAGTGAAAAGTACGCGAATGTACACAGATCACTCAATTTACGCGAATACCAGCGCTACACGATTGTATTTTAGTCGAAAATAAAATTATTAGGTAAATGCGAGCGAAAGGCAGCCGTCATTATAACCTTCTGTTATCAATGCGGCGATACAACATTGGGGTACAACAAGCAACAATGACGGTTAATTCGTATGGGATAAACATTTTGCAAATTACCATTATCAAGGGCGGATCCAAATACTATTTAAATTTTTAAAAAAATAGTCTCTGGAAGATAAATTATTAAAAGAAGTAAATTATTTATCATACTTTTATCAAAATTAAAATATTAAGTTTTATATTTAATTAATGCTTCAAGGTTTTAAACCTTTGTAACAGTAATAATTTGTTAATAAAATCGTTGAATTCAAGGCTGGAAAACGACGAAACAGGGTATAGCCTAAGATACAGATGTGAACAGATATAATTTAAATAAAAACGCACGATATCAATTTACGCATAAAACATTCGTTTATATACAAACATTACTGCCCAGGACTGAATAAAGTCAGGAATTCACAAAATATGTCTCACGCCTGTTCTACCTTATCTTTCTATTATATTTCTTTATCTTTTCTTTTTATTCTTTGAGATCTTCTCTTTCTCTTCTGAAGTACCTATTATTCCGCCTTCTCCAGGCGCATGTATTAAGTGAGTAAGCAATCCATGCCCTATTCTTTTGTATCGGACACACTGTAATTGCGTGAAATGTCACAGCGGTCCACAATCACTCAGTTGACATCTAGAGAGAGTCCTTACTCCAACACTGTTTCCGGTTGCGTCAGCCACACTCCCAATTCGTGGAAGTAGCCGGGCTGCCGTTTGTCGCTGAGTAAGAAAGTGACATGAGCTGTTCCACGTCTCTGGAGAACAATAGAAGACATTTTCCATACGTACCACTGAGCTAAAATACCATGAAGAAAATGAGAATCAGGTATCCCATTCGTAACTAAAAGTGAAACTAACGAAACTAGCAGAAACTTCGAAACTAACAGAATGCGGTGTTAATTTATCGATACATTTTAGACGTTTCTACATTTTTTCTTGTTTCTAATTTTAATTTTTTTCTCTAGGCCTTTCTTTTTTGGGGGGCATCCCCCTTCTATCCGACACTACGATAACATATCCAAGAGCTTCAGTTGTTTTGATAAAAAATGGATGTAATTTTTCTTTCCTTTCAGAACATTTTAAAATCATTTTAAGATTATTTTATTGATCGTTTTTGACGATGTTTTAGGTCATCATAATCCGCCCCCTAGTTTATATAATTTCCCATCCTAGGTATACTATAAATGACCGGCTGGACTGTGAGCCGAATGTGATCAGTAAATTAAGATATTTTTTTATTCAAAAGGTTTCGGTCCAATGTATCAGATTACATATTATGTAGAATGACCCATGCTAAACTGAGCTCATGCTGCGATACGATATTATTCGTTTTAATGCTTTCACAGGCACACACACAAAAAGTTGTCAGACGCAAAGTTATTTATTCATTCATTCATTTATTCATTCATTCATTTAGTCAAAAACAGTTAAAAACTGTTTGACATGCTATGGGGAGAAGTTAATTTGAAGTTACATTTATGTCCAGAAGCAAACAAGGGGCTATCTCAACATTTGCTCGAGGATCAGGGAAACAGGACGAAAATATGATCGAGATGGGGGTCATTGACCAGAAGCTGAAGAACAATACTTGTTACAGGTTCTTTACAAATATACAATCCAAATGATATATGTAATACATTAAATGTCATTTTAAAAATTAATACTACTTTCGTTTTGGATGCTCAGTATAGAGTCTAATGGTATAGAAGGAGTTGTGCAGCAGAAAAGATTTGACTTAGGACTTAAATTTTTGTATCGAATTTAATCGTTTAATGTCATCTGGCAAGGTGTAAAATAATGTACATGTATTATATGTGAATTTTTTGTAGTGAGCTGTTGATACTGTTAACTGATGAATGTGATTACTACGTCGAGTGTTGTACTTATAGACAGCGGCATTTGCTGAAAATATATTCCCGCCCTTAAGTAAGTCATTTTTGACAAAAAACACTGACTCATATATTAAGAGACAAGGTAATGGTAAAATACCTAGATTAATAAAGAGAACTTAACTATTAATAAAGAGATAAACAAATGTTTCTCTGTGCATTTCGACACGCTGAATCCGAATCTGAAATCAGAATTGAGTCATCATTCTCCAATTTCTTTTACCACAAAACACCATCGTGACCAGACACCAATTCTGACCAGATTCGGATGCAGCGCGTCGAAATGCACAGAGAAACATGCTTCAAGGCTTTGGATCGGACAACTCTTTGTTTTTCTTTGTTTGCTTGTGTAGTTGAAACATTTAGGGGGAGGGAATTTCCCTCATCCCTCCCTGAATCCGCGTTTGGCATTGTTGATACCGCTAGCAAGAAGTATAGAAAAATATAATATTTTTATAATAATCGAAATTACATGGTTTTTATATACATTACTTATCATTCCCAAATCAAAGCGAAATCATCTATTCGTTTTCACATTTAACTCGATTGAGGGTCACAATTTGAAATAGAAATTAAATAATTTCTTAAAGATTAATTTTAAAATGTGTAACAAATACTTCAAAGAAAGAAACGAACACACTAATATGAAATAATATACATATTCCAGGAACGGAACTAGAGACGAATTTCAAAGGGGGAAATTGTGTGTGTGCAAGAAAATATAAATTATAAAAAAAGTACATTATTTATAATAAGATGTTTAAAAAAAATAAAATATTAAATTTAATATTTAATAAATACTTTATGGTTTTAAATTACAATTAGTAATAATTTGTTATTATAATCGGAGATGCAAAACGACGAAGGATTTGGGTATTATATTTTTACTTTCCCGCATACGTATGTATATACGGAGTATTATATGTAGTATAGGGTAAGTTATGAAATATTGCGGAAAAAATATTTCGAGATTTCAACGCAAATACACGTTTTCACCAATTTGTAAACACTATTGTGTTTGTCACAAAACAGGAACATTGAAACTACTTATTCTCACGAAAACTCAAGAAGTGGACATATAAATGCAGGA
>BOPP01000113.1:494430-587197 GCA_017312745.1 Gryllus bimaculatus | reverse complement strand
TTCTACAATATCATATTTACTTATTATTTTGTAAAAAAATAGATTGTAAATTTTTTTGTTATAAATAATAAAAAAAACTATTGTGTTTGTGAGTTGAAGTGCTTCAAATTATTTCAAATAAAGTTTTTCGTAAACTCAAAACCTTTCTGTCAAAAAATGCCTCAAATTTCGCATGCGACGAGATTTCACGTTTCTTTAATATTGTCAAAATAATATTTCCGTTCTACTATTAGGAAAGGGAAAAATTAAGAAAATTTCACCGCTATTTTTTTCGCGAAAATTTCAAAAGCATGTTGTTTGGGCGGCGATAGTTGGCAGCAGGCAAGATTATATGGCAAGTTCGAATAGTAAGCCGAGACCAAAGGAAATAGAAAACTAATAGGGGAATGTCTGTGCCATTCTGTAGCACCACTAGTTACATTATCGATACCACTTACTCAGTAGACAACTTACATTTTTTTGTAATTTTCTCAATTTTTCGTCTTTCTGATTCTAGATTTTCGGTATCAGGGGACCCCAAAACGTGTATTTTCTTTAAATTTCTTGTAAGATTAGAGTAACATAACTTATAAAAGTGGGTTTTCAATGTTAAATATGAAGTTTCGAAAAATTCAAAAGTATGAATGTTTTCGGTGCCTTCCTACAACTACAAAATTAAAGATAGTGATTTTTCCTTCAAATGAAATTTGTTGTTCATAATTAATTCTTTCATTGAGGTCAGGTACGTATTTTTTAAACATTTAGTTGTTTTTGCGCAATATTGCGTGCAATATTTGAAATTTAAAAATAATAAGATTTTCAAAAATGGCTCCAAATTTTTTCTTTAAACTTTTGGTAGGGATAATACTAAATGCACTCTATCAGATGTCATAAATGATATGTTACTCTATTTGTATGCATTTAAAAAATCCACAAATTAATTGTTTTGACTTATCTCTCACGTTGTTTATATTTAGACCAGCGGCAATTTCTTTACATTAATGTATTTATGAGTACATATGATTAAAATAATGAGAGATGTTTCCCAAAACTCAACAGTTTTCCGAGAAAATGAGCTCAAATTTTCCCAAAGTCAGAAACGCTCGAACGCCATTTTTCTCAAAAACGACTCCAATATTTTTTTAACTTTTCCAACAAATAGTGTGAATTGAAATGTTTAAAATGATATAGAATTAATTTTGCTGTTTTCATTTGTTTCTTCAAAAATTACACAAATCAAATTTTTTTCAAAGATTTCTCACGCTTTTAATATGCAAATTTCTATTGATTTGTAAACACTATCGCATTTATGACTGGAAGAGCTTGAAATTAAGTGATGTGAAGTTTTTCTAAAACACTCAATAGTTTTCTGTGAAAAGAGGTTCAAATTTCGAGTGCTTAAATGTCATTTTCTTAAAACCGGCTTCAAATCTTTCAAAGAAATTTGGCATTTAGGGCGACGTTTTACTGTTCTTTAATATTAAAATAAAAATTTCGTTCTATTATTAAGAAGCTGAAAAATTAAGAATATTTCAAAAAAATGTATTTGGGCGGCGATATATGGCAGCTGGCAAAAGTATGTGTCAAATCCGAACAGCTAGACGAGACCAATGGAAATAAAAAACGAATAAGGGAAAGTCTGTGTCATTCTGTTGCACCACTAGTTCATCAATTTAGAGATATAAAGCTTTATATTACGGAAAAATTTGAAACAAGTCAAAATGTACCATCTGCCCTGAAGAAGGAACTTTGTAAGAGAGAAAGTTATGTAATGTTGCGCGAAAATACTGCGAATTTCTCCTCTCCTTGCCGGGCCCTAGTAACGAAAAAGTGGATAAATCCAGTTGCTAAATTTAGAAAAAAATTCTGCAACACGTGATGCAGTTAGGATCCATGTTTTGTGGGTCCTTGATACAGCAAAATCGATTGACGCCAAAACGTCTGTCTGTCCGTCCGACTGTGCACAAAGCTAGCGCATGCCGATTTTCTCCAAAATTGATATTTCCCAAACGTTCTAGCTGATGTCGCGGACCCTGGAATTTGAAACTAATAGTTTTGGGGGGTATATTACATGAAACCCGTGGGGCTTTTTCAAAATTTTCTAAAACATGGTTCAAACATTTTTTATTTTATTTTGTTGTTGAATAGTTCAAAAGACGTTTAAGAGAAGAGTTCAATTCTCATATTCGTTGACATGCCAGATTTTTGTAAAATTATTTAAAACTTCAGAATTTGAGATATAGGTTTTTGCTTCAGACAAAGACTGATGTACAAAATTGGCTCTTCAAAAAAGATCATGTACAATTTTTTGAAGAAAAACGAGTAATTTTGCGTTATTTCTGCTTGAAATTAATGAAATATGTACAGGTTTTGCAACAACTAACGACCACCTTCAATTTTTGGCAAAAATGGGGCTTTTAGGAAGAATTGATAAGAAAATATGTGCCCATTGTCGACAGCGCTCATTGCTGCATGCGCGCTTTGTTGTCAGTGCTGATCGACTGAGATGTGTTGATATATAGTACGATTATTTTAACAGTGCACCTGAGCCTTGTCTTCACCTTGGCATTATCATTGCATATGTCTTTCTCGGCGTGCCGCTAGATGCCGCATAATCGCGACTATATCAACCACTACTTGATATGGTCGCGACATCTAGCGGTACGGCCGAGAAAGACGCGAAATGCAGTGGCAAAATGCCAATGTGAAGATAGGGCTCAGGTGCACAGATAAAAAAATCGCATTATAGACTGAAATGCTGTATAATATTATTACATATCCGTTATTAAAGGGCGAGAAAGTAGGTGCCAGAGAGTATATATGTAAAGTAGGTGCTGTTTTAGCACCACTATTAAAATATCTCTCACGCCGTTAATATGTACATTTCCAGCGGTTTGTATAAATTATTACACTTGTGAGTGTAAGTGCTTCAATTGCCTTTTAATGAAGTTTATCGAAAGAGTTTTAAATTTCCCATTTACAATTACGCTTAAACGTAATTTTCTTTAAAACGGCTCCAAATTTTGAATGAAAATCGCCATTAAAGACGAGATTTTACTGATTGTAATAGAACTGGTATTTCGTGTGACCCACAACTTTTCATAGTTCGTATGTGACAAGCAACTCCCTAACGGCCTGTGATGGCCGCGTGATGTATACTGCGATTTATCCAATTCTGCCCCTGGCAGGTATCAGATGTTGACTGTTTCATGTGGGAGTTTGAACGTTACAATAGTGACGTCACTACAGTGTCGTTCAAGCTCCCGATTGGAGCCCGTCAACAGCTGATACCTTCCAGGGGCAGAGTTGGATAAATTGCAGTATAAATATTAGATTTGCTTTGGTGGCAGGTAGATACAACCGTTCATGTTCTAGACGTTGTACCAGTAACATCGTGTATGTACCTCGTTTTTAATACACGTTCTGATTTTCACATAGTGGTGTTCTTCTATTCGGACATTGAATCCGCACTTACAGTTTATTCCAACTTTACTTTTTTTAATGTTAGTCGTTTAGTTTAATATTGCGAGCAATATATGCAATATTAAAAACAACAAGATTTTCTCGAAAACGCTTCCAAATTTTTTCTTTTAACTTTCAATAGGGATATTACTAAATCTACTCGATAAGGTGACATAAACGCTACATTGCTCTATTCTTTTGTTTTTTAAAAGTTACAATAAAGTAATTTATTTGACTTTTCTTTCACGTTGTTATGGTTTACATTAGCGGTGATTTTGTTCACATTATTATATTTATGAGTATATGTGCTTTAAATAATGTCATACAAAGTTTCTCAAAAAATGTAGGTTTCTGGGAAAAGTAGCTCAAAATTCCGCATTTTCAGAAACGTTTAAACGCTATTTTCTCAAAATCGGTTCTAAATTTTTCCTTCATACTTTTCGTACGGTTAGAGATAATTGCACTGTTTAACGTGACATAAATTCATTTTGCTGCATTCTTTTGTTTCTCAAAAATTACCCAAATGTATTTTTTTAAAAATATCTTTCAATCTCCTTAATCGCCGTTATCATGCATATTGCATTAATCGCCGATAATATGCATATCACAAGCGATATGTAAACACTGTTGCATTTGTGAGTAAATAAGATTCAAATGTCTTCTTATAAGGTTTTCCGAAATCTCAAAAATTGTCTATGAAAAAGTTTCAATTTTGACATTTACAGTGAGGCCTAAACATAATTTTCTTATTATCGGCTCCAAATTTGTGAATGAAAATGCAAGTTAGGACGAGGTTTTACTCTCTTTTAATGTTTTAAAAATAATATTTCGGTTCTGCTATTAGAAAAACGAAAAATTGAATAAATTATGAAAAATATGTACTTTTGGTGGTGATTGATGGCAGCTGGCAAGAGAATGAGGCAAGAATATAAAGCTGGCTCAGACCAAAGAAATTAGAAAACTTACTAGAACAAGAAAGTCAGTGCCATTCTGTAGCACCACTAGTTTCAAGCATACATTGGTGTATCTGAGAAAAAATACAGAAACAATTTGAGCAATTTTTGACAAAATGTGCCTGAGGTTTCGTGTAAAGCCAAAATCAAAATTTACGTTTCAAATTCAAGGAGCCGCGAAATCTGCCAGATCGATCGGGGAATATCAATTTGGTGAAAATGCTGCCTATGAATACGCGACTTGTCTTATTTCATAGGCAAATAGAGAGACATTTTCTCGTAAACAAATTTTTCGGAATCAAGGACCTACAAAGAGTGCATTTTGACTACACTGCTAGAAGGAATTGCTTCCTACACGTGGGAACAAACATTACCCACTTTTTCGTTATCAAGTATTCACAAAACGTTTCTGTTAAAAAATCGCCTTATTTCTGCATCATTACAATATTTTTTTCAATACTGCGTACGTGGAATGCGAGAAAGTAAAATTGAACATTCTGAAAAACATTACTTGCAATATTTTCGTTTGTCTTATCGCACAGACGGAAAATTCCTTAGTCGAGTTATCTTACCCGAACAATAAAAGGCATTTACCTTTTGTATGAAATTTAACATGTGTAATGTGAGGATACATAGACAACAGTATTTGACCAACATTTTTACTTTATTTATTAAAACGTAACTTTCACTAAAATACGAAATGCATGAATTGAAATTGTTTATTTGTTATCATGAAAATGATTTGAATTTAAGCAATAAGTAATAATTATTCGCAAGTAGCAAAGAAATTGTCAACTAACTTCGTGAAGTACCAAATCACATGATCGTATTCAGCGCCTTCCGTAATTTAATTTCACAAAGAGGAAGTTCGTAAAATCATGGAATAACGAATGGGTAGCGTTCATGAATTCCAGGGAAAGAATTAGAAGTAGAAAAGCAATATTTTAGTTTAAAGTCTTAAATGTAATTCTTTAAAATATAAAAATGTATTTTAGAAACGGAGACTTCTATTCTTAATTATTTTACTCTCTAAGTATCCTAGATTTGATATTCTGTTTCACATATCCAGTGAATTTCTGAATCCGCTTTAGCGTTGGTTTGCGCGACCGGATACCGCCATTGCGGGGAAAACGGCCATCTTCAAATTGTGAAGCTTTCATTGTGTTGCTTGTGTGTTGTTTGTGGAGTGTAAATTGGGTGAATTTAGGGCTTTATAGCTCAAGAGGGTGTATATTTCGCTTCTAGTGAAATGGGTCTTGCTAAGGGAAGAGGCAGAGGGAGAGGAGGAATAGGCAAACCCAAAATCAGGGGACCAGTGGGTAAGCCGCCTCCGCTAATGGGCCGGTTGGCCCCACCGCCAGGAATGGGTCTTCGTCCACGCGGACCGCCAGTTCCTCCGTTGGTTCCTCCTCGCGTTCCTCCTCGTGTTCCCCCTCGTATGAGGCCGCCGCCTCCAGGAATGAGGCCCCCAATTCCTCCAGTTCTGGGACCTCCACGACCTCCTATGCCACCATTCCATCCACCTCCACCCCACGGTCGTCCCCTCCCGCCACCGCCTCCTTTAGCTCTGAGACCTCCTGTTCCTCCACCTTCTCTACTGAGAGCTCGGGGGCAAGGCATTCCACCTCCTTTAATGCGTGGTCCAGGATTCAGACCTCCAGGACCCATGATGCCGAAATTTGGCCCGGGTAAGAGGAATCCTGCAGCACAGAAGGGCCCAAAAAAGAAACAGAAAGGGAAGAAAATGGAGTTGGGTGATGTAAGTACTATTCTCATTTAAGAAAAGTAGTTAGAATGTGATAGTTCACTAGATTACTTAGGAAACCTGTGTAATGTAAACCAGTTTTTGATGCCAAGTTAAAATAGTCTCCATAAAAACAACACTAGTTTATGGTAGTTTAATTGGAATCTTCGTCATCTCAAAATGACTTTAAGCTGTAAGATACAGGTGTGCAATGCTATGTAATAACAAGGTTGTCAGCATAGTCATTAGACTAAATTTGATTAAAAGCTTCATAACTTGCAGGCGGAATTTTATTGCAAGTTTTAATTCTGGATATATTTTTTAAAACTGTCAAATTAATTGTAGGACTTCATGTTAGGTTACCCTCCAGTGTTTGAAACCTATTTGGAGATGGATAAGATACACAGACAAGTTAAAATGTGTATTTATGAAGTATGTCTAGTTCTATAATTAAAATTGTTTTGTATTTAAAGATTGGCAGTTAGGGATTGTGATTTGGAGGTGCTGTTTTTCATAAGGTTACATTAGTGCAATATTTATTAGAAAAGTAAAAACTGCAACACTATATTGTGGGTATGTTTCGGATTTTTTTTTTTAAAAATATTTTAATGTTATTGCATGGTGATTTCAAGGAATTCCAAAAATGCTAAGCATTAGAATGTGAACAAAACTAGCTAGGAACAGGACATTGTTATAGATAGAATATTGGTAAAAATTTTATCCCAAATTGAGTTGTTCCATTATTTTTGAAGCATCTTAATATTCTCAAATAACTTTGTAATACTCTTAGTTACACCTGGAGTATTCTTGTTTGCTAACTTAAATTTAATGTTTTTTATTTCTGGTTATCTGAATAATTGAAAACTTTGTGTAGGACTTTTGATTTAGTTCTCCCAGCAGTGAGCGAGGACATGCAAACAAATTATTATTTAAATATTTGATTGTGGAAAGAAATTCAATTCCCCAAGTGTTTCTGCTTCATTGCCCTGAATTTTTACCTACAAATTCATTTCCTTTTTCTTTATTGTTCTTTGACTTGTTCAGAAGAAAATATAATGAAATTTAACCATTGTCAGCTTTAATTGTTTAACCTAATACACAGTGTTTAAGAGATCAGTTAGACTAGTTCATTTTTCGATTAGGTTTTTAAGCTAGTCATAAAATCCTGGAACTGCTTCATTCTGGTACATTTTTTAAAGAACATTTAAAAGTCTTTTCTTTTGTTTTTGGCAAAAAATACTGCCCTAGGTTGATCTACTGAACTGAAAATTGTTCATAGATAATTTAAATTTTACAAATTCTCAAAGGAAGTAATGTGTAATATTTTTAAGTATGATCTCTCTTAGCTCAGAGAAAAATGAGAATGTAATGTTATCATTACATCATTTTACTAATGTATTATGTATATATATGTAAAAATTAAGTTTACTTGCGAATGTTTTTGAGAGTAGGGTACCAGAATGATAAGTGTTTCAACTTGTACAGATATCTGTTATGGAAGAAAATTTTCTTGATAACTTAGGGATACAAGGCCAAACCTAGACACAATAATACTTCACTATAAATGGACTTCAATATGCAACACATCATGTACTTAAATTTCTTTAGTCATTTGACATAAATCAGCTGTTATGTGTCATTCAATCAGCTTAAACATCGCTACTGTTTACCATCCAAGCTCCCAATTAAATGACACCGTAACATCTGATTTGCGCCAACTGACAACTCAAGTGAGACTATATTCATAAGAGTAATGTGGTCAAAACAGAGTTGGCACTTGAACCACTGGACCTATGAATGAAGTGTAACAGTGTACTAATTCTGTGTTTAATTCCTCACATTTGCTGATATTTTTGTCATGTGTTTTCATTAAAATGTTTCTGATTTGAAAGTGAGCTAAAATATATTACAGGGTTGAAACACCAAAAATATAATGTAATATATGTATATTGAAGTTGCAGGTGTGGTGGAGTTATATCATGTCTTTTATTCCTGAATTTAAAAAAAAATCAATATATAATAATAATAATAATAATAATAATAATAATAATAATAATAATAATAATAATAATAATAAATAATTCATAAATTGCAGAGTATTGCATAGATTTGCCTACAGTAATAATGGAATCTTAATATTTGTATATTATTCAGTTAAATACTTTTGGAATATAATTTGCAATAACAAGGGGAAGAAAATATTCATTTTTGTGGATGGATATCATAGAACAGTTATAGTAGTGTACATTTGGGTGTTTCTCACTAGAGGTTATAGAATTACATCCTCTCCTCAGTAAGAGAATTAATGATATGTAGTAAATCTCTTTACTTGTCACTGCCAGAATTTTTTGTTGTTGTGAACATAACTTAATTATTGTAAAGCTCAACAATTTCATTTTATTTGGAAAAATGTGAAGCTTTACACTACTCTGTATTGTAGTGTTCTTTTCCTTTAATTTTTCTTTGCTTTGTGTTTTCTTTACAAGTTTTTTTTTTTTTTTAATTTAAATATATTCATTTGTCATTGTAGTTATGCAATAGCTTTAGAACATGACATAGCATTAATTACTATGCAATAGCATATTTATTAATGCTATGCCATAGCATTAGAACATCTTTTGTAATGTATAAAATGAAATGAATTTCGTCATGAAAAATGTTAATGATTCAACTTTCGTAGGATTCTGAAATAAACAAACCCTGGGTGACAGAAGCAATGAAGAATGAAATACAGAAAAAGCATAAATTATATCAGAAAGCTAAGAAGAGTAACCAGCAGACAGATTGGGAAGAGTTTAAAGAGCAAAGAAATCGTGTGACAACAATGATTCGGGAAGCCAAATTGGAATATATTGGCAGTCATCCGGAAGAGGTAAGATAACTGTTAATGATATTTGATTTAGGCTCAGAAATTTAAAAGAAAAAAAAGCAATATGATTAAAAATTAAGAAAGTAATGTTTAGCAGGTTAGTAGTCTCCATATCTTGGAAAGGTTATTTTATTGGAGCATGGAATTAGCTTGTCTTTTCTGCATGCTTTTGATAAATAATTCTTTCCATGTTGGTCATCAGTAACATAGGTAAATTTAAGGTTAATAAGTTGTTGTTTTTTTTGAAAAGTATTAAGAGGAGGCTATTACTCGAAAAGTAATTTGGGAGATGTACTCTTAATCTGTTGGCTTTTGGGTTAAAGTCATTGTAAAAATATTCCATTATAAAACTGGTGCATGTTCTATAAATAGATAATGAATTATTGTTGTTCATGCTTTTGTTTCATTATATTTATTTATTTATTTATTTATTGCAGTTAGTAGGAAGTTTTGAACTAATCTGCTTGTTATGGGCTTTGGTTTGCATGTTTTATTATTCTTTAGTGCTTCAAGATCAATTGAGTTTCGTAGAACTTTTTTTTTCTCTCTTTTCAATGTTAATGACCCTTGAGGCATGAAAATTATTTTGTCCACTGATTGATAGAAAATATTGAAATCTACAGAGATTGATAGAAACTTTTTTGGCTTTTGATTGGAGAAACTGAACTGATCAGAACGATGTGCTCTTCTAAATTTGAATTGTTTAGTCACATTAAAGTAATGATACTTATAGTATTGATGGTTTCCCCTTGCTTGTACCAAAAAATATTACTAATGTGAATGCTTGTGCTCTTGTAATATATTTTCTAATATTGGTCACACTATAGCATACGTAGTGTACTTGAAGGTCTGATCACAAAGCATTTAGATTGTGAAGAGAAACTTACTTAAAAATTAACAGGCTTTCTTGTTCTATATTGTTTCCTTCATTGAGTTGTTAATTGCTTGAAGTAAATTGGTTTGTGCAGGTAAGTTAGATTTGTCAACATAAGGTGCAGCTATTTGTGACATGCTCGTTCTTTCTTTTGATCAGTGGACAAAGTACTGTGCATATTGTATTTTAGTAATTAAGTTCATTGCAAATACTTACAGAACTTTCACAAGTAGGAATTTATTAAAGTAGTTCTGATGTTTTGTGAAAAAGATTTGATTATACCATAAAACATTGTTTGGAACTATTTTGTGGGAGATTTTTGTTACTTAGAATTCTTTGGTACACATTACATAAACACCAGAAGTAAGGACTTTTTTGTAACATCACTAACTCCTTGGGAACATAAATACTTAGTACTTTTTTAAGTCATATCTAGCTTGGTTTTTTTGGGGGGGAGGGGGCAGTTGACAGAACTATTATTTTTTTCTCAATTTAATGTGATAAATACATTTCTTTGGCATTTTCTTGGTCCCAATGTTGAGTTTCTCAAGAATCTGAATGATTGTACCAATATTAAATTGGTTTGGAAGCTCCATTTTGAAATATGCATGTGCTTACTTGCTTAATTGTGAGTTATATTTTCAATCAGCAACACTTGGTTATAATGACTTCATGTTGTACTTGTGCACTAGCTGAAAAGTAATTTTTGCATTATGTATCTTCTCGTTTTTATTTATTTTATTATTATTTTAATTATTTATTCATGATAGTCTGCTGCTTTGCTAGTAACGCAAGAATTTAATATTCTAGTGTAGTAATTCTATATTGTAATCGCCTGATTTATCTTTCTGGGGCAATATTTGGTTTCGATTCTTACAGCCCTAATTTTTTTGATGCTACACTATTGTTCTCTACTATTTGAATACTGCAGAGTAAATACAATTGGGAAATTAGTCATTGATGATTAGATTTTAATTGTAGTTTCATTGTAATTTATATTCTACCCATTGCCTCTGATTGTGGTATTTCAGAATGTTATTCCAGATTTCTTGATAAATACTTTTCATCATATTCCAGAATTAATAAATTTTAGAGGAGAAAGTGGTTTGTTCATTTCTTTCAAGACTTTCTTGGATTTCATTGCGAAAGGAATTATAAGAAAAAAGGAGAAAGACAGCTGATCAGAACTACAAATTATTAATCTCAGGGAAGGGTTGGTGAAGACAGTAGACAATTTTATAGGCATCTTTTGAATATTAAGTGTTTTTTAGTTTTGACTACAGTTAGGAGTACAAAATATTAAAGATCCAAGTATTTTTTGTTCTCAATTTGTTTTAAAAAAAAATTAGTCATTATTTCCAGGTTTGCTGTGTGCTTGTATTATCGGATCAAATAAGTATTGCTTTCTGCAAATTAATTTTCATTGTCTCTAATCTTCAGAGAAAAATTTAATTTGTTTTCATTTGAATTTATATTTTTTAATTATTGTAAGATTTAAATGTTTTTCTTATGATGGCTCCACCAGTACTAATTTTGTAGAACAATGAGATACAACAGTATTCTGAATTATTAATCGTGCTTATCACAGTGCAGTGTTGTGTGCATTGATTGTAAATACAAACCAGTGCACCATTTTACGTTTTTTTTAATTTAAAAATTGGAGCCTTTATTTTGTTTCTTTTTCTTTTTTTCTTTTTTGAAAACCATGCTGTTAAATTGAACAACAAAAATAATCCATAATTTTTCACATGGGATTTAATTCCAGGATGTTGATAAAATCATGGCAGAAGTCAACAGTAAAGAAAAGAAGTGATGAGAGGGAGAGCTGATGTAAAATTTTGCTGGGCCCCGCAGTACACCCTGTTTTCATATTCATCTATTCACATTCATTCAGTGGTTCTAGTGTTCAATGTGCCGTAATTAAATGTTTGTGCTTTTTAAAACTTTGGTGTACTTAGTGTGTCCTTCATTGATTAGTGTCAATGCACTAGCATTTCCCATCATTAATCATCAGTGCTGTCTTTCTATTAAAGTAATAATTCTGGATGGAAATGCATTGACAAGTCATGAAATTTTCTGTGGACTTTCAATTGGTTGAAATAACCTGTTACTCAAAGACTAAAGAAGATATACAGAGGTCTTGATGCAGAAGCAAAATTTGATTATTAATTGAATTGTTATTATCTAAATTAATTTACATTGGTGTTCAATTATCTCAGTTGCATTAGAAATGAAAATAATTGTGAAGTGTAAACTTCAATGATTTTTCTCGAATGAAACTTTTCCCAAGAAGAAAATATGTGGAAAATACTAAACAATAATGGTGTGATTTTAATGTGCACTTGATATTAAACTTACAACTTCAGTACATGCATTATGTTAAAATGGTTAAGTGCTAGAATCTCTTCAACTTAACAATAAGATATGAGTTTGTTTAATTTCTAAATTGTCATCAAGTTTTCCCTCTCAATTTCATTCAAAATTGTTTGATATATTGTAATAAACTGTTTTTTGTATATTTTTTTTTAAATGCATAGTTTGGCACATAGTGCCTAGAAGAATAGTTAAATGATGTATTTATATTCAAGAAACTTGATAATATTAAATAGACTTCCCATAATTTGCAACTTGTGTAATAATTTATTGAAAAAGACCTTGGCAAGATACCAGTGTGTTACATCAGCATTTGCTGTGCAAATAGAAGACCCACAGTAAGTCTTTATTTATCTTTATAGCAATGAGGACACCTTCAAAATTTCTAAAGTGTGTCAATAATTAAAAACTGTACACGTGCTCTAATAGCCAATGTGTGCATGATAATTTATTCATTCTTGTGTGTGACACATTTGTATATATCTATGGTGTAGGATAATGTTGAAAACAGAGGTGCTGATCTAAATTAACTACTTCACTCACTATATAATTTGAACTGTAAAAAGAACAGCATTACATATTCTATTTCTGTAAATGGTGTAGGTTGACTGGCTTAGTGTTGCATTTGTGACCAGTCACAAATTCTGATTGCATGTCTGTTGGGTTATATGTTAGTATTGTTGTTAGAGAATATTTTGAAAAATAATTTTGCAGATTTAATCTCTTAAAACTTCCCATTTCTTATGGATATATTGCGATTTATATTAAACAGTTCTAAAACCTTTTGAAACATTCTCCTATATAAAATGCAGTGGGTGTGAAATCATGTTTTCTTTTGTGTAACATTGCCTTGTATTCAAATTGTAAATGTGCTTTCCCCACCCAACAAAAATTTCAGCAAGAATGAATCCAGGTGTTTATTTGAATCCATATGCTATCACATTGAATTACTGGGATTGAGGTAGGTAAGCACTTTTTTCAACAAGTCAGTTTTTATTAGAAAAAAATTGAAATGAAATTTTTCCCCAAATTGATCAGGGGAATGTACTGACTTCTGGTATCTACGTCTTTAGAATATTTCATAAATGTGGTTTTGTTCCTTTGTGGTAAATGAATGGAATGTTAGTGGAATTTTTTATTATTATTTTCGTAATTATGTGAATTTCCACTTAATTCAGCAATGATTCGATACAATTATTAATAAGAAAATTTGCTTTTAATTGTGATTTAAATATTTTATCGTTTTGTAGATTTCGCCAATAAGGAAAATCCAACTAACCGAAACTAACCTTTGTGTGAAACTTTGGTGTCTTAGCAGTCGTCATATAATGCTGCATTTTAATGGACATTGCAATGTTGCTGATGTTTTTAAGGTCAGCATTGCGATCCGTGTTAGTCACTGGGATCTTTTGAATCATCTTAATGCTCCGTGTGCAGGTTAGGTTTTTTCCCACAAAAAATATATTTTTAAGAGTAGTTTAGAAAAATTGTACAAATTCTTGTAAATGTCAAATTATATAACCTTATTTTCGTCATGGCTTAAAGAAAATAGGATTTTTCAAGATTAATAAATGAAAAATTTTGTAGAATTGATTAATTGTGTAATTTCACGTTGCATGTTTCTACTCTATTTCTAAAATTTGAAGTTTTGAGATCAATATATTGGAATCATTCCTTAATAGAGAAGTTACAAGGACAAGGTATGTTGGTGAATAGGTAATAACGGGATGGAGAGGTTGGCAATGACTGCATAAGTTAGTTAATGCTAGTTTCAATTAGTTCAAGTAAATGACAACTGATTTTGTAGAATCAGAAGTTATTGAAAATTTTCATGAATTTGCTTGCGGCACAATTTCAATTGTTGACATTTCTTTAATAATTATTTCCCTAGAACTATGCATGTACGCTACAAAAGCATTTGTCATGAATGACATTCCTCATCTTTAGAAATGACATTGTGATCTTTCACAACAAATTGTGCATTTGCGTGTGCACACACACACACATACACACACACACACTCAGTCAGAAAAGTAGAAAAATAAAGTTATTTTATCTAACTAGTTAATTTATAATAGAGCTTCTGTTAACCTAATTCTTGAATACCACAGGAGGGCGATTTCTTCTGCGAGTCCTGTGATCGGCAGTTTAATTCATCATTGAAATATGCAGAACATGTTGCGGAACATGAGACATGTGGCATTGAAGGTTGTTCATTCACAGCCCACCCAAAAATTGTTGCAAAGCATGTGGAATTTCAGCATTTGTCTGGCCTCTTTAATAGAATAGGCAAAATGGATTCACCAGAAGATATTGCTAAGTGGATAGCGGATAGAAAGAGGTTAGAAGAAAGTGTTTACTATATTAGTGAATGTCTATAAATCAATAGTAGGCCATACAAACATTGATAGAACTATTATTTCTATTGCAGGCATTACCCCACAAAGGAAAATATTGATAAAAAACAAGCTGAATTATTGGAAAAGATGCAAAGAGGTGAACGGCTAATGAAAGACAAGAGCCGGTTCAATAGAGATGTACTGAACAGACAGAGAGGTATGATTGAGCAATATACTCCATCTACATGTATAGAAAGAATCAAATAATTTAATCCAATAATGTTTTTGTCTATAGGAAGAGATTTTAGTAAGCGTGGTCGTGGAAGAGGAAAAGGCCGTTTTTCCCAAGGCAGACGTGGATATGGCTTTGAAATCAGGGAGGAAGACGATATGGAAGATCAAGAAGAAGAATTAAATACATGTCGAGGGAAATTGAAACTCTTTCGTGGCACTCGTAAGATTTTTCAATATTCTTTAAAAATACATGAAGTTGCGACTAATTATCGGCAGTAACAGGGCTGCTGAGAGAAAATGGATGGTTGCATTTTTTCTCATTGGATAACTTATGGCCAGGAGCGGATCGTCAGGGAGGGAAATTTCTGTCTCTAAAATTTGTCTATTAATTTTAACTTATCACGAGACATTCAAACAAAAATATTTTTGGATAATCATAAAATGAATAAAATCATATCGCAGTGTGCCTGCAACATTTTACAAAATCTGTTATGACACATTCGACCAAATCATTTTTAATTTCCCCCTTCCAAACTTTCTTTGGATTTGCCACTGTAATATCAAAAGATGTGCAACTGCATTTTATAATTAACAATGTGTAAAGATTGAAAAGTAGTATGAATCTGTACAGACAGTGGATGGAAAAGCTAGTGTGCTTTTCTTTGCATTCCTCACAAATCTATTTAGTAATGCAATAACAGTAGCTCCGTTTTGTGTTATTATTAATTAAATAATGGTAGTAGCAAAACAAGTGAATATACACATATCCCACAATGCCTCTTCAAATTGACAGTTATCACACCATAACACCACCAGTCATCAAGCTGTACAAATTACAGTTCTCACCATTATATCACATTGCAGCTGACGTGCCAACTGCTCTTTTATTCATTGGACTCTGCAAACTATGGCCCAAACTATTCTTAAATTCTTATACTAGTCTCATGTTCAGTCTCCTTGTTATCGCAGCTTGCAGGAAGAGCATTCCACTCATTTCTGACATGATTTACAATCAAAATGCAATCGATGAGTCTTTCTTGGCCCTTCTTTTGCAACTTAGTTGTCTAAGTCTTCGATCTAAAGCTCTTGTGAATAGTGTCTTGATTTGGGGTACATTGAAGAATCTATGCAGAATCTTGAAGGTCACCACCATATCCCCTTCTGTTCTCTGCTCTAAAGTCAAAAGAGACATGACATCTTCCTTCATACTGCAAGTGATGCAAGTGATGAAATTCTTTTGGGATTTATGTTGGATGGCTGCAGTTTCTCTACAGAGAGAATGACTTTTTAATGGTAAGGAGACCATACTACACATGCAAAATTCTGCACAGGCTTTGTGTATGTGTAGTGTGAATTTTCTTTATTGCAGATAACGGCAAGGTAGAAAAAGATTTTCTAATTATGGCATTATGTTGGCCTGTTAAGTGACTTGATGATATTTGAGTATCCTGTTTCAAATCGTGGGATATAACTCCAAGATCGTTTCGTTGCAATGTTATGTCCAGGGAATGATTTCCAATGGTGTGGATTAATACTCCCAATGCACTGTGGATTAATACTCCCAAGAAGTAGCATTTGTGCTAGTGTTGAAAGAAAGTATCCTCTATCTGTACAGACAGTGGATGGAAATGGATATTTCTACACGATACTGTTGTGGAATCAAAACTGGATGTCCAATTTGGAAAACTTTACAGGGTAATTTCTTTTTCTGCTCAAAATTTTGATGAAAATATATCCTCTAGATTCCACAAAAAGCTCAAGATCAAAAAAGATGAATATTGCAGCTATGGTAACAAATAGTTTGGTAATATTAGGATGAAGCACAGAACAAGACTATATTAGAACACAGTGCCCATTTTATTTCTCACTATGTTCACTTCACATTACAATTCAATATATTAGAATGCTCTTTAACCTGTACACAGGAAACATCACATGAAATGCAGACTAAACGACAGAAAGTTCTGCTAGGAGTAAAGTAGTCGAACTGGATGAAATCTGTTCTGAAAAATGAAGCATGTGTCACTTTTCTGTATAAATGAAATGACAAAAATCCCATCTGGTTTGTTGCTTTCCTGTGTCAATGAGAAATTATAAAAAAGGATCATGTAAAACAGGCTTCAGAATTCCCACCATCTAGGACAATTTGTTCTTCTACCTTCATGTATGTAGTTGTACTTCTATTGTTAGTCTGTTGGAGATAGCCCTTTAAGCCATATACAAAGGCGTGCCCAAAAATGACTGGAAGAGTGCTGCTGCTGGTGGATCTTATATAGTATGCATTTCTCCTGCTTGTTGAGCGTAGTGAAACTTGTTCAGAGTTCAGTGCAGTCATTGTTGTCTTTTGTGAAGCCATTGTTCTTTCTTCACAGTAATTTATTTTGTAAAAGCAGTTTCATTTACTCTTTATTTTTGGACATATTGAATTTAAGTGAACAGCGAGTTGCCATGAAATTTTTTTCCCTGTTTGGGGAAATAAGCTGCGGAAACTGTTGTGATGTTAAAAACAGGTGTACAAAGGGTTTTCATATTTCAAAGAGGGTGAAATGTTTCTTGATGACAAACCTTTTTCTAGATGTCCATAAACTTCCAGAGTTGAAGAAAATGTGAAAAATATGCATGCAATTCACTGCCTTAGACTGACTAACTTAACTAACATTTTCTAGAACCAGAAGTTATTTCTGCATCTTAGGAGCAAACAAACATCACTAGATATGTTAATATTGAAGTCAGGGCTTCATGTTTTTACAAAATTGTATATCTTATTAGTGAGAAAGGAACGTAAAAGGTGTCTTATTTGTCTGTCTCCAGACATTTCACGAGTGTAGTGAAGTCAGTCTGAGCCTATTTTAACGTCAGATAGATGATAACTTACTTCATGGAGACCGACGATGGATCATTGAGGTGATTAGTAAGTTATCTGGAATTAGAATTGTGTGGAACTCTGTTCACCAAAATTTTTCACATGATTTGGGGATGAAAAGGGTAACTGAAATTCTATGTTAATATTTACATTTGCAGCGTTTGGCTTATGTTATTGCATTTACGAGTACATGCACACTTAATGATGAAAACTTTTCTGAAGAAACAAGCTTGAAATTCTGCATTTTCAGAAATGCTCAAACGCTATCCCCCACCCCCCCTCACAAATGGCTTCAAATTTTATCTTCACACTTTTCATACAAATAGTGCTAATTGCACTGTTTAAGATAAAATTAATATTGCTTTATTTTCTTGTTTTTTTCACAAATGTAATTTTTTTAAAAAATTTCTCATGCCAGCCATTAATATGCACATTTTTAGCGATTTGTATACGTTAGTGCATTTATGAATGGAAGGGTTTAAAATTATTTCCAATGAAGTTTTTCAAAAACTAAAGATTTCTGTGAAAAGGAGCCTCAAATTTTGGATTTACACTAGAGCTTGAACAAGACCTTCTTAAAAATAGCTCCAAATTGTTCAACACAAATTTCCTTATAGGAGGAGCTTTTACTGTTCTATATTATTCTTAGAGTAATACATGGTCTTTAGCTTAACTCCCAACCCATATCTAAAAGCACTTGCTCTTGGTTTGGTAATTTGGCAACTGAGCGTTTTTGCCACTTTTCAAGACGGCAGTGTCTTGTGCATCGAGACAGCAAAGGAAGCGACCTTCAGGTCATAATATGCTGTAATCAAGTAGCCCCTATCTATGTTACTGACTGTCCAAACGGTATCTTCGTATCTTTCACGGATGAGAAGATAAAAGGGGTGTTATGACTTAATTGGTTCACCCTTTATAATGACAGTTGGCTTAGAGATAGAAAGATCTCACGAAACAATACTGCCAAGCTCTTCATTATTTATTACAATAATAATTTATTAATTTATCATTATAAAATGTTTATTATTATACAAATATATATTATTACACATAACACTCGACAATACTATTACACATATTACTCTAAAACAAATCAGTAGTAAATTATTAATTGAAAATAATTAATAAAAAATGTATAATTTCCGTAAAATGACAAAAAATTGACTGTCGAGTAAATGCGCAAAGTAACCACCATTTGCCAAGAGGTAGGGGTTTACTCTTTTCAGTGTGGTGGTTGCAGTACATTGAAGATTCACGAGGGCAGAATAAGTGCGTTCTCTTTCATCCAACTAAAATTAGCGACATTCTCGCACTCCGAAATACTAAGGTACGCAGCCGTGGGTTGCTAAAAGGGGAAAGGGATGCCAAAGGTATTTCATCTGTTGCCAAATTGCTAAAACAAGAGGTGGTGTTTCCAGACATGGGTTGCGAGTAAAGCTGAAGACACGGCATTCAGGTTCTACCATTAGAAAGAAAGAAAGAAAGAAAGTAAAAGTATGTGGCAAGACTGAAGAGATAACTCAGACCAGATAAATTAGAAAAGCACGTAGAACGAAAAGTCTGTGCCATTCTAATGCACCTCTTGTTTCAAAGATGTCACTTAAGTGTAATTGAAGATTATCCACAAACAGATCTTCCATTACTTCCTCAGGAGTAAAATTAGGGATTGGTGATGAATTATTGGAATATTGGTTACTGAAATATTTACCAAAGGTGAAAACAGTTTTCCAGAGAAGATACAGTAGAAGTATTTTTGTATCTGTTTTTGATAATATTTGGTTTGAGATAGCAAGTAGGAAAACATACTGTAGTAGCCAGGAGAATTGTTTCTGTAGGTTTGTTTTTTGTATTTTTTGAATAACTGACAGCAACCAGCTGTTATACACATCTCATAATTTTTTAATATTACAATTGTCTGTTTAAGACAGGTTAGGTGGTCACCACCTTTGTAATCTACCTCCTGTATACCATGAATAACATGCTTATGTTCCTCTTCCGGCTATTTCATTTATCTCCACAATGATTTCTAAGTTGGTTTTAAGATTAGAGTTCATTTTCTCAGTTGTTGCTTCTATCTTCTTTAGCTGTGACTCCATCCTTTGATTCACTTTTGTCGCCTATATCTCGGTTAACTCCATGTTCCTGCTTATAAACTCTCACTTCTTAAGTCTTAAAACAATATACAATACAAATTAATAACATCACTGTTTTGTTAAAATAAACATTATTTTTCTTTTTGATAAACAGTATAGTCTCTAATTGTGTAGAAACAGTTATGCAGCAGAAATTTTTTTTTTTCACTTAAATTTGTTAACAGACTTCATTTGTTTAATGTCATCTGTCAGTGTGTTGTAAAGTAACGTACATGTATTGTATGTGGATTTTTGATAGTGAGCTGTTGATACTGACTCTTGCTGAACATGATTTTTACATGTGTTGTAATTAAAAATATCAGTATTGCATGAAAATGTTTCCACTGTTAAGTCAGTCACTTTTGACAAATATTACAGATTTATAAAAATATAGGCAAAGCAGTGATAAGATTCCAAGCTCAGTGAAGAGAAGCTTGCAAGGGTAACACGGGCAATTTTTCATTATTTGAATAATTTTCTTTTGCAGTCTAAAGGTCAGAGTACTACATCATGCGTTTCCCCAGAATTTTATACTATATCTCAAGTGGGAATGTAAATTGCAATTATTATTTTTATACTAGGTATTTTAGAAGTGTTTTTATTTATTTATGTCTAAAGATTATACACACACATACACACTCACTCTCTCACACTCTCGCTCTCTCACACTCGCTCTCTCGCGCGCGCTCGCTCGCTCTCTCGCGCGCGCTCTCCCTCTCGCACGCTCGCTCGCTCGCTCTCCCTCTCGCACGCTCGCTCGCTCGCTCGCTCGCTCGCTCTCCCTCTCGCATGCTCGCTCGCTCTCCCTCTCGCACGCTCGCTCGCTCTCCCCCTCGCACGCTCGCTCGTTCTCTCACGCGCTCGCTCGCTCGTTCTCTCACGCGCTCGCTCGCTCGTTCTCTCACGCGCTCGCTCTCTCGCCCTCTCTCGCACTCACAGATATATAGAGAGATATAGATATACGCGTGTGCAAATTAATATACACAATTCTTGATATCAACTTATTTTAATAATCCATACCGTATTTACAGAATATTATAAAACGAGTATGAAATATGTTCATCTCTGGCTTCAATAACTAGTTTTACACTTTTTGACATAGAATGAACCAATTTTTGACACATCATTTTAACTTCATTGTCTTTAAACCATACGCTGATTAACGAAGAAAACATGGTTTCTTTGTTTGTGCAATTCATTTTGCACATTCTTCATTTAAGGATAATATAATCCAATGATTTCTCTGTGGGATTGAGGTCTGGTGAATTTCCTGGCCAGTTAAAAAAATGTTAAAGTTTAACCTGAAGAGGACAAACACTTGTGTTGAAACGTGAATCTTGTATGTCAGTTAATGTATTAAAAACGTGTAGTTTAAAGAAAAATTCAAACTGCCTTTAATTATTTATATATATATATATATATATATATATATATATATATATAATATATATGAAAGAGCCTATAATGCTTTAAAGCTTCTAGAAAAGAAGGTAACATTCAAGGAGACTAATTTATCAGATGAGTACTATGTAACATTTGTTTTCACAACCTTTCCACATATCTAGTAGTGAAAGGTTGATTTATAGTATTTTAATTCGGTAAAAAAGTTCTTGTTAGTTACTATTTAGATTGACATTGTTGGAAAAGGAATTTGTGATAAAACAAAGTTCATCACTTTAGGCAAACAGACAGAATGGCTCCCAGGTCAAAAAATTATCCGGTCATACTTAACACTGAAACGTAGGTTTAACTCTAATTCCCAAGAGGTTGGCATTGCCTCAAACTAGTGGATGATTTTCAAACTATATGACCATTTTTCTGAGGTCTTGGTCAAGAAATGTTGTGCTGTCATACTGTTTTGAGTAGTAGTGGCTTCTCATCTGTTTTATCTTATTCTTTAGGGATCCTGGAAGAGGAGGAAGAAATGATGGATTGTAAAAATGAAACGATAGCAGAAGCCTTCAGTGATACCGAATGGGAAGCTGCTGATAAGCAATTTACGGAACCTCCTGTTGTGCCCATTGCCAGTAGGGCCCTTAGCAATTTAATGTGTTCCTATGCATCTGATGCTTCAGACTCCGAAAGTAAGTTCCTTGAAAGCATATTGCAGAATTGAGTTATGAGAATCCATATGTAGTTCATAATCTTTAGAAAGTAAATCACATTACTACTTTACAGATGATGGTCCTATGGAAATTCCTATTCTGAAGACTGAATTTATAGCTCCTTCCTCAACTGTACAAGTAGTGGCTGTTAATTCTACTACTGAGGAATGCGATAGGCCGGATGGATGTAATAATGCGATGGAAGTAAAAGACTCTGTAGGAACACCAGTTGATACATCTAATGAGAAACACAATGATCCTTGCAAGAAAGACTCTGTAGGAACACCAGTTGATACATCTAATGAGAAACACAATGATTCTTGCAAGGGAATTGACACAGATTTGCCAGATAATGCTCCTTTTGCCATGAACTGTGATAATTTTCAAGTGTTGTCTGGAAACCGTGTTGCATTAAGCAATGATACTGAAGTATCAGAGTTTGCAGATTCTTCGGACATAAGTTCTCATTGTTTCACAAGGGAAGCCATTGATACAGAAAACATTCCTCCTGCAACGTTTGAGGACTCTAAAGATATTTCCAATGGTATTTCTAATGTACCTGATCAAGCAGAAGAAATTGATGAAATGACACCTGCATTTTCCAATACAGAAACTGGTGAAGGACTTTTGCCTAAAAATGAAGAAAGTGATTTGCAAGTTGAAAGAAACAGATTTAGAACTATCAATGATACTGGTCATACTAGGTCAAGGGATACGCAAAGAAAAAATGATCAAATCTCAAGACAAAGTAGATTTAATAAGAATGCATTTCAAGGACAATATCTCAGAAGGCAGAGGAAGACTCTTCTAGAGAAGGTAAGAATAATTTTATTTATGATTTGTTATAAAAAAGTAGTTTTGTATTTATTTCTAAAATTCTTCCAGTTGCTGGCCAAAGAAATTCTTCATGAACGAAATGTGATACTGCAGTGTGTAAGATATGTAGTAGATAATGATTTCTTTGGTGTTGGACAGAAAAAAAAATGTATTCCTAATACTGAACTGAATATAATGAGTGATGGTGCTATGGAAAGTAAGAAGAATAGTGTTTTGTTACAAAGTATAAAGTTTATTGTTGAAAGAAATTTCTTTGAAACATCAAAATGAAGAGAATAGACTCCTTTCTTAAATAAGTTGTACCTTGACTGTTTATGTTAATTTCGTTTGTTTTTTAATAAAAGATTTTCAATAGATAGGATGTATTTTAGTTTGCTTACCCAGAAGTGATCAGTCTTAGAATTTTAATTTGAAGAAAACTGAGTTGCGACATTCTTTGGCTGTGGTGTTGAGCTAGTACTTGCTAGGGGTGACTATAAGAATTTTTGATATTGGTTCTTTTGGCATTTATGACAATTTGATTTAGAAGAATATTGTAAATTGTAGCAGAGAATCTTGGCTTCAGAAGAACATGGAAACAAAAAAGACATGAAAAATTCAATGTTCTAAACAATGGCAGATAAAGTGTAATACGTTCAATGATATATAATACATTCTCCAGAGTTTCAGTTTAAACAAATGTTGATATTAGGAAAAATAAAATAATTTTTTTATGAGTAGTTTGTTGAAATAGTAGAATGTTTTAAAAATCTCCTATTCACTTGATGCACTTAGTATGCCTACTAGCCATGTTAATGTCATTGACCAATATGAACTAGCAGAAATAAGTGTTGAAGTTAGATGTCCCTTTCTTTTGTAGGAATATGAGTTTGTATTGTGTTGGTAAGAAAAATATATACAAGGGAAAATTTCTTAAAATACAGAAAATAGTTTTGTGACTGAGTGACTTCAACAAACAATATTAGTTATGACTAATATTGTGAGGCTATGGCATCTTGTGAATCCTCTTTTCATGCTACCCTCTACTTTTACACTACAGTACTTTTAACCACGATGTGATGCTGTTCCGAAACATGGAACCATATTTGATGCCTACCTCTACTTCCTTGTCAGGGTTAAAATATTGTAATAAATATTGCATCATTTGCCGGGAAACGCTGCGCGAATCGCGTTATCTGCTGGCGCCCCCCCCGAACCGGACGGTTCCGGGTTATTCGCGAGTCGCGTAGAAATATGGGGCAACTGCCGAATGTGTCAAAACGGGCGCCGATCAGGTAAAATAATTCTCCGCTGCCGGCGGCCGCGATTCGGTGAATAAGCAGTCAGTTGGTGCAGTAGGTGTACAGCAGTGCAGTGGACCCTGATTAGCGCATCATATTGTGTGATAGTGTAGAAGTGAACAGTGTAAATAAATAATCAGGAGAAGAGTCGTGTATAAAGAAAATAATCAAGTGAAGAACACAAGGACTGTGTAATCTATCTATAAATAAATCAAGTATTTTTTAGTGTAGCATTGAGAAACAAAATAAACTTTTTTGTTAAATTTTACCTGTGTTTTAATTCACAGAGAAACGTCATCTTCTTTGCCATCACGTGGCAGCTGTGAGATAATGGTTTATCAAGTGTAATAAAGATGAATGTCGTGACTGAAATGTCTACAATGTTGAATTCCAGTGTAACCTTCTTCCCTAATCCTTTCTTTAGGCATTTGTCATGCACAAAAGGTGTTTTATTTAATAACAGAATATTGTCTTTTGCCATTAACCTCATGGACAGGACTCTTCAAGATGTTTTAACAAAAACAAACAAAACAAAAAAAACTCATCTTTTCAGTACAAGGGACCCCCAAAATGTGCTTTTCTGTCAAAATAACTGATTTTTTGCAGCTGCACCCAGTTATCAGCCAGCAAATGGAAGCTGTGTTTTTCTGGTTAATATCGTGCACAAAACGTACTACTGGTACTACGGAATGGTACAGACTTTCTATAACCAGTTGGTTTTCTAATTTCTTTGGTTTGGGCTAGCTTTTCAATATTTTCCCCAACCTCTTTTCCAGCTGCTATCACCTCCCAAAGTGCTTTTTCACATTTTTTCAATTTTTTGGTTTCCTAATAGCAGAATTGAAACATGGCTTTTAGTGTGTTATAAAAGGGAACAAAATTGTTCTAAATGTAAATTTACATTGTAAAATCTATAACAATATAATTTATATTGTATCCGTACAAAAAATTTGGAGCAGTTTTGAGAAATTTGAAGCTTTCACAGAAAACAATAGTTTTGAGAAAACTTTGTTAATCATTTGAAGTGCTTATACTCACAAATGCAATAATGTATACAAATTGCCAGAGAGGTAAATATTAATGTGAGAGATATTTAAAAAAAAATGCATTTGTATAAATTTGGAAAAACAAAAAAATTCTTTTTTGCCATCTTATGCAGTGCATTTAGCACTATCCGTACAAAAAATTTGAAGAAAAATGTCGAGCTGTTTTGGAGAATATGGTATTTAAGCGTTTCTCAAAATGGAGAATCGAGTTGTGACAAAAACTTTTGAGTTTTTGAGAAACTTAGATGTACTCAATTATGTATACAAATCGTCAGTAATGTAAATATTAGACACATGAAGATTTCAAAAAAGTTCCATTTGAATAATTTGTGAAAAACAAAAGAATTGAGCAAAACAGCATTTGTCATATTTTACAGTTCATTTACCACTACCTTAAAAGAAAATATTTGGAGCTGTTTTGCAACAATGTAATTACCACTGAGAAATATGTTGTAGCATTAGTTTGATTTGAAGGTCATGTAACAGCATGCCATGTAACTCAGTGAATAAACCTTTCTTAACCTGTTTAATCTGAGTGTTGCATTTTCACAACAGTGAACTGCTCTTATTTCCTATTACCTTTAAGAATTTAGTTGAAGCCAAAGGAATGTTGCCAAAATATTGACTGAAGCTAGGCACCATAGCAAATGAAAGATAATTACAATTCAAATGTTATTGAATTAACCATGCAAATTTATAGGTACATCTTGAAAGTACATATACACATTTTCAAATAATATCCATAGGAAATTCAATTACAAAGTGAAGTATTCGTTTTTGCAATGTTGGGCATTTAGGTTATCTACCTCTAAAAGGTGAGCTTCTGGAATTGTAAAAATGACTTGGTTCAAAAAAGCAAAGAGTATTTTTACTTTCCCAGATACATACATACATATGGAGGCATATACATAGTATAGGGTAAGTTTGGTAATTCTGCGAAAAATCAAATTCCAGATTTCAATGGAAATAAGTTATGGGGTCCACTGATACCGAAAAAGTGTTATTTTCAAAACCTCCTCCTGTGTGGGTATGTGAACTACACTAGCACCTAAACCATGCGCAGGATTTTTTTTGCAAATTGAAGATACCCATCCCCATGATACCCATGTCAATTTGCCTGAGTCGAAGCTCTGCGATTTTGAAAATCATTCGTTTTGGGGGCGGGGGTACATTACATGAAGCCCTAGGGACATTTTTCAAAATTTTCTCCAAAAATGGCTCCAATATTTTCTTTAAATTTCTTCTAAGAATACGGTAAAATGCACTTACAAAGGTGGTATAGTTCCAATTCTGAATTCCAACAACTATAAAATTAAAGATAAGAGATTTTTCCTTGAAATGTAATTTGTTGTCCATTATTTCTTTCATTGTCATGTACATATTTTCAAAATCGTAGTTGTTTTCATGCAATTTTAAATAATTACAAAAACACGATTTTCTAAAAAAGGCTCCAAATCTTTTCTTCAAACTCTTGGTAGGGATTGTGCTAAATATGCCCTATAAGATGATATAAATGCCGTATTGCTGCATTATTTTGGTTCTTCAAAAATTACAAAAATGTGTTTTTTTAAAATTTTTTTTACTTTTCTCTCACATTGTTATTATTTACATTAGTGGCAATTTTTTCACGTTATTATATTTATGAGTACATGCACTTCAAATTATTTCATATAAAGCTTCTCTCAAAAACTCAACAGTTTATACAAATAAATATGCATAAAAATTATTTATTTACATTAGCTGATAATTATAACTTCATGTTTGAAAAATCAAAATCCAGCGTGTTTAAATGTCAAAACAATTATTTTAAAAAAAATGTATTTATTTATACTTGCTATGGTTGCTTTATAACAACCAGGTCATCATTTATTTAATCTGTAATCACAGATCTCTTAAAACAGAGTAACAAATTGGTTTCATTAAATTGCATTTAATTTCTTCCTGAAATGTGCATCAAAAACAGTATATCTATTTTTCATATTTTAAAACCTTAATAATTTTTTAAAAAAATGTAATGTTTCCCCACACCAAATGCACAGGAGAAATGTGTGTACAATGTTTTCAACTTTGTAACAAAGGACAATAAAAGATACAAAAGAAACAATTCAACTCAGTTTATTAGCTAATAATAAGAATTAATCTCACTTAAAAATAAACAACTAATCTTGAGGTTTGAGGAATGTATATTTCTTTTTATTTGGAACTGACTGACTATCTGCTTCAACTTGTCTCTTTGTTTTGAATTTCTTGGCAGTAGTATTAACAAGTGAACTATAGTGGTGAGCCATTTCTTCTTCAGTTACATCTGCTTCTTCTTCTTTAATTTCAGGTTCTTCTTGAACTATTCCTGCTTCTTTCTGCATTATGAGTTCAATTTCTGGATTCATTCCATTAAATGACAGCCTTCCAACTATCAAATCTTCACATGGAATGTAACTTGGTTCAATAATATACTTGGTTCTGAAAACAGTGTGATCAATGAATAAACAGATTCCTTTACTAAAAGTAACATGCACTTCTGGAAATCTTTAAGCTTTCACGATGAACAGAATTTCCAGGCTAAATTTTGTCCCCCACATTTCTCTAATGCAATCTAATTATTACTTGAATATATATGTATACATACATAGAGTAATAAACTTAGTACAGGAAAAGTATCTGTCTGTATAAAAACATTCGCAACTAGACTATTTGTAGGATTTTTTCTGAAATGAATATTCACCGATCAACGTAGCCCAACTTCAAAAGCTACGAATATTTATTTATTGGTTTACGTGATATTCCCTTTGATACATATAATATGGGAGTACAAGATACACATTTGTTAATGCAGTCCCAAAGAGTAAATTTAAGAACAATATCTAATTACAGAACAGGTGGTTTGATAGAGCAATTCTTGGAGCATGTTCGTTGCTTGAGTAAGTAATGTCAAAAAAAGAATTATTTGTTTACAATACTTGTTAGCAGTAGAGGTAATACGGTAGAAGGTATTATTCATTTGATAGTCAGTTTTCACATTTGTTATGACAGGTATGAGAGAAAATAATAAGGGATTACGTGTCGACATCTGAGGGGTCCAAAATCTAATCTTTGGAAGAAAGTAGAAAAATTAATTCAACTGACCAAAATTTCAAACAGAAAGATAAGGTCACAGATTGTTTTTCTATACTCAAGAGGACAAATGTTTTACAAGGAATTAGTGGAGTTGTGACAAAACTGTGGGGTTAGGGCATCCATTGCGAAATGCTGAGATGCACATTAACCTGCGTTGGACCTTCGCAAGTTGATTTACAGCCTAACCTGCGAGTTCAAGAGAAGTTTGATTGTGTAGAGTGATCGAAATTATGATAAGTTTTACAAGATAAAACCCAGGGATTGCAGAGCTTTGTTAACAATACTTGAAACTCGTTGAAATTGAGTTTATTGTCAAAGATAACTCAAAGGTCTCTGATGTAGTCAACTACAGCCAATATCCTGCTGTTGAGTCTACATAGAAAACTAAGTGTTCCACTTTCTGGAGAAGTTTAATGATACAGTACTTATGCTTGTGAAATATGTTCAGAAGACGCCAATTTTCAACAGATAGTAAATCAAGTTGCAACTTGATGGCATCATCAGTATTAACAATCAAATGATAAATCTTAGCATCATCAGCAAAAAGAAGGATATTACTGTTTTAAGACTAGGGAGATCATTGATAAACAAGTAGAAAAGTGAAGGGCCCAGGTGAGATCCCTGCAGGACTCCAGATGGTAGATGGTAAGAGAATAGATATCATTCAGAGAAACATACTGCAGTCTGTTATGTGAAAAAGAATTGATCCATGAAAAGAGTGGATCGCCGAAACCCATCTTAGTTTATAGACTGAGATCGAACGATCAACCTGGTCTTAGCAATTTCTGTATAGATTGTATTAATTTGAGAGCTGTCAGTGAGCGAATCAACTGTAAACCTTTTGAATATGACCAAGTTTATACTGGTTGACCTGCCCTCCCTGAATTCAGACTGGGAGTCTGAGAGTACAGGCTCAGTAGATGTAAGATTAATGCACACTAGTTTTTCAAACAGCTTAGGGATAGTGCTTAAGATGGAAATGGGTGGTAGTCACATCAGATATATGATTTATGATCAGGGATAATCTTGCGCTTCTTCCAAACATCAGGAAAAGACCCACGTGGGGGATTGGTTAAATAGTAAGAATAATGGGTTAGCTATGGCATATCTGCAATGTGACAAAAACAGATGAGGCATAGATGGGGACCTGGACCCTTTCTTGGATTTAAAGAACCAAGCTTCTCAAAGAATGGAAGATTGTCGATGGAAGGGTCATAAGACAGATGGTACACCCGAAACCTTAAAAAAATGGATCCGAATTTTTTCGTCAAATTTCCTGTAAGAATAAAGTGAAGTACATTGTTAACTCTGAATTTTCACATATTGCTAAGGTTCACAATGTTTTGGACTTCTTTGTACATTATTGAAAATGGACATATTTTTCTTTAAATAAATTCCCCTCTTCCCAACAATTAGTTAAATTAAAGTTGTGCACATTTTTTAAAAATATTGGGTTTTGCATAACTGTTGAGTTGAATATGGGCAATAAAAAAGATAATATGAAAAATGGCTCCACATTTTTTTTGGAAAGGTTTGTAGAGAAAGAGCTAAGTGCACTGAACAACAGGACATTAACAGCACTTTGCTGTAACCTTACGCTTTTTCAAAAGTTACACAAATATATTTTTTTTTCACATATCTCATTACAGAAGTTTTTATCCATTTTTGTATTTGTGAGTGCAAGAGTTTCAAATGAATTCTTATAAAGTTTCTCAAAATATTGAAATTTTTTATTGTGGTGAAAATGAGCTCTATAAGATGCATTTTTAGAAACACTCAAACAACGTTTTTAAAAACTACTCCAACATCAATGAAAATTTGGGTATAGAAACTAATTTTACTCTCCTAAAATATTCTTAAAGAGTCATTTCCATTCTTCTATTGGGAGGCCGAAATATTGAGATAATATAAAAAAAATAGTGATTTTTGATAAAACAATTTTCTCGTATATATTTTGAGAATGTAAACTAAATCATTGCGTTAAGTAATATGTACTGTAAATATTATGATGTTATGAGTTGGTTAATTTTGAGAATATTGTTCGTTATTGAGTGCGATGTTTAAAAATTTTGATGCCAATGTAACTTTGCGTTTTTGCTAGGTCAACAAATGTTGTCAAAAGTTCTTCAGATACATAAATACAATTTAAAAAAGAACAATAAGGAATGTCGTTTTTTGCATAAATATGTATTTTTAAGTTTCACTATTGATTTTATTATGTTACACAGCAGTGTATGTTTTCAATACTAATTGTCAGACGATTTGACTTCATGTGACACGCTTGAGGAATGTGATTCAAAATACATAAGACACAAAAGCTGTAGGTTCAAAACCCTCATGAAACAAGACTGAGGGATGGTGAATTCTGAGTCCCTCATATATTACATCTATACCATAGAATGGTAAATTCTGTTGGAACTGTTTTGTCCAGATTTGAAAAGATTTGTTCAATTTGAAAAGAATGTAAAAAGTGTAATGCTTAACAAATTTATATAATGTAAAAATACCTCCTAACAATAGTGTAATTTTTATTTTCAATATTTTGCTTGATATACATATACTGTAAACATAAATCAAAACTAAATAGAACAACACAAGGAAAAACAGCAGAAAGAAAAGTACATGAATTCAAAAAAGATGTAAGTATATTACTAAAGACAAATCCAACTACATGGCAGTTCATACCTTGAAACTTAGATTTCATATCAGTAAGTTTAATGTGCGAAAATATCGTTTGAATCATAGGCATGGAGGAAAATAATGAACATGAAATAGCAAGACAAAAGAAGCTGACATGTTGGGATAATGAACCCAGAACTCACAAGAAGCCAAAACAATTAAACTGAAACTAAGTTATTTGGGGCATAAAGAGATCAAAATCCCTGGAAAAAGGGATAATGCTTGAAGAATTTGAAGGAAGAAGAAAGGAAGAAAAAATTAACAATTAAGGTGGCAAAACGAAATATTCCAGATAACCAACCTCGTCATATTCAAGTTCATTAAGTGTTTTAAGACAGAAATCAGAGGAAGTTTATTCACATCAAAAACCAAGGAAAAGATTTTGAGTGAGCTGTGAACAAATGGTCGGTGTTCATATCTAATTAAAATATCACCTGTGATTTACTACAATTACATGTGAGATATTTCAATATATTTACTGGAGGTATTTAAATATATCCAGTGATATATTCACAAATAATATCCATTGATATTTCCATTCCTGAGATGTTCAATTTGTTTTCTTTCATAACAGAATTATAATGAAACTTTTAAAAACTTATCCAGAGAAAATTAAATTTTGCAATCTGGAGGAAAGAAATTCTCTAAACCAATTCATACTCCAAAGCCCCTACATCATTTCCAATTTCCAATTCAAATTCAATGATAAGAATTTATTACCCTTGTTTCATTTTACTTGGTATGGCAAACAAAGATTCAGTTTCTTCAGCTTCTAGTTCTTTTTCAGCTTTTTCTTTACTTCTTTTCATAAACTGGAAAAAAAAAAAAAAAAAAGTAAACAAATATGCAATAATGGTAAATTCCGTCATTCGAAGATTCTCTTTGATCTGTGGTAAATGCATCCTTACCTTCATCTCCAGCAAACCTTTGGATAATTTCTTTTTTTCTGCATCGTGACGATTCATTTTTAACAATTGTTAATAAAATATTTTTAAATCGTCCAACGACGAAGTGTACACTGGTGTACAGTTAATAACTCACACGTGACACAATAAAAAAAACACTATTTTCGTCAGGCAGCCTCAAATCTTCTGGTCAAACCCGATTCTATCGTTCGTCTTACCAAGACTGGATACAAGAAATTGTTAATGTGTTTTTAAAATGTACTAATACATTGAGGTTATTTCGAAGTAGCACGCGTATTTTGCAGAACAATTCCCTGTCGGAAACATTTGCTAGTCAGAAACAAACTACCATCACATGAAAGAAAAAAGTTCAGTTATAAGATGGATGATGGTCAGATACGCCAGAATTTTTTATAAGCGAAGTCGAAGTTACTTACAGTAATCGAGTAAGCTACTCGAAGTAATTAAATCATTATTGTTATGATACAATCCAACTACTTATTTTCATGATCACCAAGGTAAATACCGGATATAAATATTTGTTTTGACTATCCATCTGATATGTTGGGCTGGTATGTTTAGATGCCTGTATTTTCTACACATTGACTGGGTCTGACCGGACAACCCGGGGGTGGTTCCTGTGAGTGGATAACCTAACTTTCATGTTGTTTAGTGGAAATATTTGTGATCCTTTCCAAGCATTAAATGTATTTTACCATCGTCAAGTTAGAAGTTGCTACTGAAGTTTAATTGTATTTTTTATAATTTAGGATGGGTCATTAGAAATGTTAGACTTCATTGTACACCAGCATGAGGGTTAAGGGGAATGAAAACTGCAAAATACAACAATAAAGTTTGGGTGAAGACCTGCAAACAAGTGTTGGAACTTGTAATATTTTAAAACTCTCATCTGGCATATTCTAATTTTAATTGACAATGGCAGCAACACTTGTGAGAAGGCGATTGCCTTTTTACACTGTTCTTAAAACCCAGTGTCGCTCTGGGTATATTGTTTTGTAAGTAGATAGATGAAACTAACAGTTTATAAATTTTTTGTATGAATTTGATAATGTGTTATTGACAATAATTAGCTGTGGAGTTTTCGCAAATTTTCATCAAGTACTTTGGTTCTAGACTTCCTGAGGCAGCTCAGGATCAAAATGCACCGCAAACAACATTTAATGCAAAACAACTCCCAGAAATAAATAATCTTACCACTGAAGAATGTATATCACTTGTGGGAAAATTGTCATTAGATTTTGAATCTGGTTTATGGAATGTAGAAGAAAAATGTAAAAGTAAGTTTCATAATTCTTTAATGGAAATACAAGTAATTCTTAATTTTATACCAAATAATAAGATTTCTGTTTTCAAAGAAATTCAATGTTAATTTGTAATCTTAATCGGTTAGCTGAAATAAATTGTTAACATAATTAACAAATAATATTTCATCGAAAATTATTTGTTTCTTGTGCTGAAATTTTTTAGTTTCAGTCAATGAATTGATTAAAACAATCTTCTACCTTAGGGGTTTTTGGTACTTGTTTTGTTGCATTTTGTTCTGATGCGTAATGAAAACGTTGTTTATGTTCTCATGGCCCTGCATAATTTTTGTGCACTGAATTTAGAAAAAGAATTTAAATCTGAAGAACAAATTCTTAGATCAAGAGGTTATTTATTTTTCAATTCAGTATTATTAACCTTTCTTAGATCCCAAAAATATGAACAAGTTTAGGATAATAGACAAGTTTACAATTACATTTTAAGTTGCTTTTTTATGCTACTTCAATGATCAAAGAGATACTTACTTTAAACTTCTTAGAATTTTATTTTTGAATGTGTAGAGATTAATAATTAAATAGTGATGTTGCAGTGAAATATTAAGTAAAATTACATTTAATAATTTCAAGTGATGTGTAAATAAATTTTAATAATGCTGATAAGTCAGTGAGATTGTGTAATAATATTGTCAGCCTGTTTAATAATTTCCATGTTGTCAATGTGTAAACCTTGTAATAACTTTTGATATTTGAAATTTTAATGAGTTGATGGGGGAAGTATAATTTTTTAGAAAAATAAAAAAGTAATATGGTGTTCCTAAGTTTATAATTGATTTGTAAATTAGTGTTGCGTGTTCATGTTCTGAGAAGACAATGCTCCGAGATCTTTTCTGTGAAGTGTTACCAGTATTTGATAGTGTTATTGCTCCCATAAAGCTGCAGAAATAGATCTGATATTAGATGTTTCAAAATGGTTTTAAAAAACAAATTAATAGTGAACAAAGGAAAATGGTTACCATGTGGTTTTGCTCTTTAAACTAGCAACTGAATGCACCCTTAAAATGCAATGATGTCAAATGTGTGATTGCCAAGGTCAAGTTTTGTTTTTCTTAACTGAGTCAAATCTCAAATGGAATGCCCACATAAATGAATTAAATCTTAAATAAAGTTCATTATGTTAGATGTCAATGTTTGTCACACAGCTTGTTGCTTTTATTTTGCTAGTGATTCCCACTGTTTACCACCTAAGATATGGACATAATATTCTGGGGAAATTTATCCTCTAATGGTCTGAGTTTTAAAAAAGAATTGTACAATTAAGTCTGTATGCTTCTTACAAGTCTCTCTTTTCTGAGCTTGGAATACTACAATTGCCTCATCTCTTCAATATCAGTTCAGTCTCTCTTTAGATTGTCTCGTCAGGAATCAATGTTTCTTTTTTTCTTCCTTTTTTATTGCTTATTTCTGAGAGGCTGAATATGCTGGAAACAAGAATTGTAATTCTGTGTGCTCGATCCCCATCTAAATCAGGTTTTTCATGTTTTCTCTTGACAAGTTCTTGGGTAGTTCCTTCTAGTCAAAAGTGTAAATTCATTTGCACTACTCTCCCTAGTACAGTTGTTACTGTTGTTTGATGAAAACTATTTGACTAACTAAATACAGTTGACTCCAGATAGAGTGAACTCATAGTTATAATGAACCTAAGTCACTGATCCAATTTCACTTGCATTACAATTAAGCTTAAGAAGATTTGGTTATATTGAACACTGATCCTCAACTGTAGTATTCATTAGTATTAGTATTAGCATTAGTATTCATAATATAATACAGAATTCAAATTCAGAAGAAGCCTCTCCTGAGGTAGAGGTAGCAGACTCGAAATGTTTCATTCAGCAATCAGTTTCATTACCTGCTTACATCATGCTACTACCGAAAGGATCTCATATGTTATTAGGTCCCTTTTAGGACCTTTGGAGAGTATAATGGTGTTCCAACAGTGCAAGGGGTATTGAAGGGTGACAAGACTGCATAACAATTCTTAGAGACAGTGGGCAAATATGGAGGTAGCATGAACTAAAGAAATTGCTAATGAAAAATGTGTGAAGTAAACAATTGAAAATAAATGATTTTTTAAGGTCAAATAATGATACTGAAATTTTCAGTTGGTACTGTCAATGTATTTTGCTGAATCTCTGTAGTAAAAAAATTAATAATTGTGGAGAAATTCTATTTAATATTGCCATCGGATCCTCAGTGAACCTCTGATATTGTTAACCAAAAATGTTGGTCCCCAAATGTTCACTTTAACTGGAGTAGACTGTAGATAGTCAATGAGAATGCTCTAAAACCCTTTAAGAAAAAATATGGAAAATAATTTTGAATATATTGAAATATATTTTAAAATTGAAATATTTTTGAAAATATATTATAAAGATTTTATCATGCAGACCTGGGTTCTCATGATACTTACAAATCCTCTGAATATTAGTTCTGCTAGAGAAGTAAAATATCTCTTTATCTATAGCATGAAAAGTTGATATTGCTTGTTTTAAGAAACAACTAATGGGAGGACATTCATCAGTGAAAAATAAATTCATTTTTACCTTTAAATACTTTTTACTTTGATTCTAGCAAAAGTAAGAATTTATATTAAACTGCTGTGAATAGATTTCTTTTCTGTAAATATTGTGGTTTGTGGTTTTGCAATTTATTTCATGTGTATTTTATGCTGTAAAACTAATTTTTGAGAACTTCATTAATCTAGAGTAGTGTGATATTACACTAGACTAACAAGATTGGTGCATTTAATCTGTGAAGAACTAAATATCATTACCCTTTTACTTATATTCAATTTTCTGTTATGTTCACTATTTAAAACAAAATTATAGTCAAGAGTGTATTTTTTTACCTTTAGATGAATCTGAACTATCACCAGATCTGTTTCAAGAGGTGTTGGAGCCTTTAGAAAAAGTTAGTGCTCCTTTGGATGCTGCTTGGGGCATGATGAAAACATTATATTTAACCAACTCTAAAATAATGACTGAGAAATGTTATATGACAATTCATGAACGAGCCCGACGAGCAAGAACACAGAAATTTTACAATGAAAAAATATTTTCAGCTTGTAAAGTAAGTATTTATGTTATATTTAATAATCATGAATTGGAAATTGTCAGATCTCCAGTATTTATCTGCATCAATCTATAAAAAAAGCACTATAGGAACTAACAGAATTTATTATTATTATTTATAATTACTGATTATGTGGAAATCCTGATTCTTGTAAGAGATATTTATAAAGAGAGCTAAAAAACGAAGTTAGGGATTTCAAGATTCATTCTTCAACCAGACATGCCCAGATTGTACTTGTTCCCATAAGTCAAATGCCGCTTCGACTGTTTTGTGACAATAAAAGTATTATCTCTCTTATAATTTGAAATCCTCTACTTACAGAGCGTTCAGGGCAGTAAACTATTATAATGACAGCTTCTATAACAGATGAGCGTCGCCTACGACCGCATCGCTCTCCGCTAAATATTCTTCCCCCAGTCAGCTGAGAAGCATTAACAGCTGACCGCGGTTTACTGAATTTTGTTGTTAAATGTAATTTTGATTGTGTGGTGGTTCTAAAATGAATAAGTTAAGGGTAATGTCAAATCTTTTTTCAAACCAATGAAATGAGTTTCCTACTGATGTAAGGATACTGACTATATCTCTATTAAGTAGAGACACTAGAGGGCCCAGGCATGGGAACAACACGAGGAACGTTATCATCAGAGTCACCTTGATTATTTACTATGACAGAAATCCCTGAAGCATCCTGCCTAACTTCTACTTTCCAGTCTTCTTCTATAATTTTTTCTGTGTGTGCCACATAATTCTTCCAACTAAAGCAATGTGCAGAATGAATAAGTGCTTTATATTTTACAAATTTTCTCCAAAAAATACTCAAGGCAATATTTAGTTTTTCATTTTAATATTCACTTCCTTCTCCACTGAAACCTGGTTTAATGCTTGCATTCATTTTTTTGTCAAAAGTGTTTCTGCGATGTCTCTGATAATATCTTTTGCACTAGCTCCAAGTTGCAAAAGTCTATATCCAGCTTCTTCAATCATTTCATCTACAACATCATTTCTTTTGCACGCACATCAACCAATATGATTTTTCAAATAATTAAACCATTGGCAATCACATTGTATCAAAATCATGCAAAGAATAAAACTGCCTTATTCTATGATTAATTCAACAAAACATGCTTAAGAGCACCTTTTCTGAACATCTACTTCAGAAGTTTTCAAAAGAAGACTCTTAAAGGTATGCTCAAGTCTAAAGGGTATGTTGTGCTGAGTTAGAAAATGCTGCAGGTCACCCTTCATCTATTTTGATGAAGGCCTTTTCACTTTCTAAAAGATTGGAAATGACAAAAGGATGTTTAAATATTTCAGTTATATTCAAAGATAACATGCTTTTCTTTTCATTCTCTCTATAAATACATATAAAACATTCTACTGGAAAAGTTGATGTTCTCTAAGAAAAATTGTATGACTAATGTAACTAAAATCACTGAACACCATTGAATGTAATAAATTTTCTATTCGACCCTTTTTAGTGATGGAAATAAAAGTTGAAACATCCACTTTCACCACTGTGTAGTTTTAATACTCGTTTTATAATCAGTTATTTTTTTAAAGGTATAAATGTATTATTTTAATGAATATTTTTCACATTCCTAATAAAAGTATTGATGAAATGTCACTCACCTGCACAGATTGAACAGGTGCAATGTCCATCACAATAACTGATGGCTCTGCTAACCGAGGTAATAATTCTTCTTTCATCCACTTTTGGAACATCTTTGCTGTCATAGTTCTTTGATATTCATCTATTTCTTTTGTCTTTGACGGAAACAATAGTTCTGCATCTTTGATGAAACCATTTGCATCTCCTGCATGTAAGACTATATACCTTATACCTTCATCTCAATTTTTGCTTGAGAAACTCTCATTTTTATCTTTCCGTGACTGAGAGGCAGCACCTCAGATAGATCGTTAAAAACAATTAGTAAAGATGATCTACTGAACTAAAATCGTATTGAACCAGTATGTAGGTGCTTCAAACTGGTCAAACAATATTCATCATACACATAAGACATTACACACACTGCTATTTCTCAAAAGATGCATTTCATTATATGCTAATCATGCTTTCTCTATTCACTTGTATCTAGAATTTCATAATTTTCAACACTACAAAATTTAGTAGATTTTTTTCTTGCCTTTTGAATAAAATCAAGTCTCATCCAAAAACACAAATTAATAACCTTCAGCCTTCAGTTTCATATATTCCATCAAAAAATCAGATCTCGCAATAACAATTATCATTTCTTTCCATTAGTGACCTGTAATTATCCATCTCTTTCCATTCAAACCCCATGGCATGAAGCAGAAAAGACAAATTAGTTTTCCACCATAAACCCTATATCACTATCATGTTTAACTGCAGTGAAAATTGTGTGCAGAGCTCTGAAAAAAAATGTATTATACAAAACAACATAGGAACTCTCTTACATGCAAATATAAATAAATTACTTACCATTCTCATACATTGAATAAATAATGTGCCTAATCAAGCTCTGTCCAAAATCATCCACTACATGTTTTGTTCTCTTCTATTCGTGGACTCTTCCTTTTTGGAGTCTGAGCAGTATCAGGGTCTTGCTTCCAATATCTGTAAAATTAAATTCAACATTATCCAAAATAATTTCACCTGACACTTTTATTATAATTTTACTTACTTTTTAACAATGTGAGTTTTCAGCCTCAATGCATAGGTAGTTTTGTCAATAACTGAAGAAGTTTCTATATTGCCTCGCATTATCAGCTCTTCCACAAATCTTGCAATAAAAAAGTTGTCTTCTTGGCGCGGATGCTGTGTCACTTATCCCTTCTGTGGTTTACTCATTACTAATGTTGCTTAAAAACTATTAATATTTATTATAAACTACATTAAATATTACAAAAATAAGTATGTACTATAAGAAATAAAGTAATTAAAATGCAAGAAATTACAAAGTGCATATTTTATAAATAGCTATTATTGATGCTATTAAATTGTTTATTTAAGTTATTAGTATATTAATGTTACATCTAATATATAAATAAATTAAATATAATATAAATATTAAATAAATAATGGAAATTCTCCGAAATATGTGGAGTGAAATCGTTCACGTCTACTCTCCCCTGTGTCGACATCTCGCAAATGTTCGACAGGCTGAGGAGAAAGGGTCGGCCCGCGCCCCTCTCTGGGGGTGCCTGGCAAAAACATACAAGACAGTCCTAAACACGCAAAACTGTCCTTGAAACTCGTGCAAAAGGCCCGCCCGGGGCCCGCCAACAAAAGAGAAGCCCTGTTAGCTGCACCTCACTTTTCTCCAGTGAACTCTCCAAATTCTGTACACAAACATTATATGTACATTATTAACTTTTAAAAATATTAATCTTGAATATAGTATCAGAATTCTTCAACAACATTTTATCACTTTAATAAAATATTTTTCATTGAACTTTCTTCTTTGTCGAAATGACAATACATTAGGTTGTGCCACAGCGCCATGTTACGTTCAAGTATCCACCTAACTGGACTGTATTCTTCTTCTTCCTCTCTTCTTCTTCTTCTTCTTCTTCTTCTTCTTTCTTCTTTCTTCTTCTTTCTTCTTCTTTCTTCTTCTTCTTCTTCTTCCTTTCTTCCTTCTTCCTTTCTTCTTCTTCTTCCTTTCTTCTTCTTCTTCTTCCTTTCTTCTTCTTCTTCTTCTTCTTCTCCTTCCTTTCTTCTTCTCCCTTCTTCGTCCTCCTTCCTTTCTTCTTCTTTATCTTTCTTTTTTCTTTCTTCTTTCTTTCTTCTTCCTTTGTTCCTTCTTTCTTTCTTCTTCCTTTCTTTCTTCCTTCTTTCTTCTTTCTTTCTTCTTCCTTTCTTTCTTCCTTCTTCTTCCTTCTTTCGTTCTTCTTCCTTCTTTCTTTCTTCTTTCTTTCTTCTTCCTTTCTTCTTCCTTCTCTCTTCTTCTTTCTATCTTCTTCTTTCTCTCTTCTTCTTTCTTTCTTCTTCCTTCTCCCTTCTTCCTCCTTCTTTCTTCTTCCTGCTCTCTTCTTCCTCCTCCCTCCTCCTCCCTTCTCCACCCTCCTCCTCCCTCCTCCACCCTCCTCCTCTCTCTCCTTCTTCTTCTTCTTCCTTCTTTTTACAAACTTGTTCTGGGAACACCAAATGATTTTGCTGCAGAACTCACAGATGCCTCGTTATTTTGAACACATTTGATGGCATTTGTCATGGCTCCTGCTCCACACTCCTGCTTGGGCTTCTTTTGCATTGTAAGATCAGTTATATCAGGCCCCTGCAGGATTTACATATGTGCAAAATATTAAACTATGATTAAAAACAATGTGACAATAATCATTAGCAGAGTGGCCAATAACACAATACACACTGTACTGAGGATATAGTCATTGTCCACCTCCCTATGTAACCAAACATGTAAAGATAGGAACCTCGTTTTTAGCTGATATCATTGTCACTAAATACAATTTGTCTTTTCTGATTCATTGTGATTTACTTACCGCTGTAATCAACAAACAGCGCTGTTGGATATGTGTCTGAAGAAAATCTTAAGAAATCTTTATGTACAAAGAACACACACTGCTATGTTATCAAACATCCACCATAATGGCAACAGTTGCACACTTGCAGTCAAAGTAAATATTACCTAATAGTCAGGAAGCGTCTCTTTGTGCCATTTATCAGCAAATTATTAGAACACAATGTTAGAACAAGTAGTAATTCCAATTAGAGTCGTAGTGTCCAAGCAGAGGGTGGGGTGACTCACTGTACCCTATTTGAATTTTTCCTTTTTTGTAAATGATTCATCCCGTTTATTGAAGTAAATAAATAAATGACAAATATAGATAATTGCGAAGAGTTTCTGGAAAACTCTAACTTTTTCACTAAAAATTAAATTTCAACAATTTTATTGTTTCATTCCATTTCACTAAACTTGTTTAAATTTCACAATGAAAAACATAGGGCCCAACAGATTCAATACTTCCCCGACCTTGAATGGTACCCCTGAAAATTTAAATTAACTTGGCCCCTCCTCCATGGATTTCTTCGTTCCCCCTTTATCTAGTAGTGCAAACTACCTGTTAAAGGATAGAATCTTTCTGTTCCTTTCAAATTGACATATTAAACATAGTTAAATTATCATTAGGTTCATTATTATCATAGGTTGTACAAACCTCTATGATGCTTTATGATATTACGGTTTCTTTCAGAAGCAAGATTTAACAGAATTATCAGAAGAAAAGAAAAGAGTTGTTTCCAAGTACGTGTTAGAGGGACGTTTGAATGGATTAGAATTAAATAATGTTAATAAAGAAAAATTAAAGGCAGTTCTCAATAGAATAAATTACGAGAAAGGAAATTTTAGAGGTAAAGTGAAGGTAGGCAATCATATTCTCCACTTAATAAAAATTCACCTAAAAGGTTTGTTCAGTGAGATGAGCATTATCGTGTGTTTTAGGTTACTACTGACAACTTTAAACATACTATTATTGATCCTAATGTGATGCGAGATTTTCCAGAAAATCTTACTAAATCAATGGCTTATGACAGGTGAAGATATTGTATTCTTTCTAATATTTATTCATATAATCTTCAATTTCACGGGAATCGAAATACTGCTGGTGACTTAAAATTTCCATTGTTTATAAAAAATCAGATTTTTTAATGATTATGTTTTTATTTATTTAGCGGAAGAAGTGAAACATTGGTTTGTTTCATTATCTTTCACTAGTTTTGAATTTGAAAAAGATTTGTATTATTTCATTGCAATGATGATTCTAAATTTGTATACTAATCATGGCTCCTAATGACAATGGCACCAAATAAACTTAATTATTATTTTTATGTTACTTTATCTAATGAGCAACTTTGGATTCACGTACCTTTGAACGTTTCAGAATTTCATATGTTTTTTTGTTATGTAATATTTAAATATTGTATATTGATTTTATTTCTTTTGAATTTTCTCACTACTGCTACTTGTGAAAATTATTATGTATTTTTCATTTAGGTCCCAGTATAACCGAGGTCCTTGGACTGTAACTTTACAACCACACATTTACAGCCAGTTCATGGAATATTGTCCCTTGCGAGATTTGCGCTGGAATGTTTGGCAGGCACATGTGAGGCGATCTTCTAATGATGGTGAAAAATCTGTTGAAACAAGTACTCATATTGAGGAACTTCGATCACTGAGGTAACTGATTGTTAAAATGGGAACACTTTCCTTGTTGTGTGATATCCTACTATGCAGATATATTTGTGTGGCATAATTCGTATAAAGGGGGCTTCATGTTAATGGATCTGTGTGATAAGGGGGGTAGAATGGGAAAGCAGACAGAACTACTCCCTGAAACAAATTTCAATATTGAATTAGTTATAATCATTGCTTAAACTGTTTATATGAATAAGAAGATAGGGAGAGCAAAAAAGAGAAAAGAGGTAAGATGACAGAAAATATGGTATGTATCCCTCTGCGATGATTTTGGCATCTTACTAAGTTGTTCCAATCTCCATTTTGGCTTACTATCAGCAGTGGCTGTGCTGAGTTTTGATGAAGTTAATATTCTCACTTGCTCTTCACTGACTCTTCACTGAAGTGAGCCACGTAACCATGTGCTGCGGGTCTGGAAAGTTTCCACATAGCAATAGAATGTTCAGAATGTCCTTTTATAATTACATATTTGATTTTATAATTGTAGCTCATCACACTGTGTATTTTACTTTGGGTTATCTCTGCATCTACATTTCAATGGCATTGGCAAACATTGAGCCAATGGGGAACAAGTTACAACAGTTCCCTACTGACCTGCTTTGCTGATTAAATGTAGACTTCAACAGTACTTGACCAGGTGACCAAAGATAGGTGAGGGTTGCCATGTTCAATATCTTGAACTCAAGTAAAACATAAACACCCTGATAAATCAAAAACAATATTAAGGTTGAAATAATGTGACTTGTAATTTATAAATTATGATATGTAATGTAAATTTGGCTTCTGATAGGCTGTCCGGTAATCAGTATTTAAATAATTGATGTAAAGCTTTTTGATTAAGTTATCTTATCAGACATAAAAATCATTTAGGTAGTAGAGTAATTTAGTACCTTGTGCTCACTAGCTGTCAACCGTAGTGATAGATCTGGAGTATTAAAGGTTTAATTTGTTTCTTATCTAATATTAACCTCTCAAGGATGCTGCTCTATTATTCCGTGGTTACTTTTAATCATAGTATTCAACACTTGATGTCTCTTTTTAACATGGTGCTTCAAATCATGTTGTAAATAACTCTATCTTTTTGAACTTGATTAACGCATTCAAAGCAATCAGTAAGCTTAATGGCAACTAGGGTGCTGGAGCAGATTTTATACCAAATGTCTTTCCTCGGAATTGTGAAAACACACCATCCTACCCACTATGGCTACTTTTTTATTCATTGCTGTGCTCCAGGATTTTTCCTGAATTACGGGAATTGGGAAAGGTGATTCTAACCGACAAGAAGAATAACAATTCCGACATTTCCAACTAAGCCCAATCTCCATTCTCAGCTTATTTCCTAAGTTATTTAAGGAACTTGTGAGTCACTCTGAGGTGGAGTCAAGGCTGGATGAGGTGGAGTCAAGGCTTGACTCCCCATCCGATTATCAGCATAGCTTTGACCGTATATACCATTTCTTCTTCTACATTTTATTGCCAATTGCCCTTGATGACGGTGGTCAGGTAGACATGATCTATCATGGAAAAACTGACTAGGCCTGGCATTGGTGATCTGCTGATATCCTGGTTTCGTTCTTGCCTCTGGGGCAGGAAACAATTTATTTCCATGTATGGGTCTAGCTCTTTAAATGTTCTTCTGGTGTTTCTCACGAATCACATTTGTGGCTTGTGTTATTCAATGTTATTTCAATGACCGTCTATCCATTATTACTTACAATATTTGCTGATGACACTACAATCTACATCAGAATATGAGGTTTGGAGAATGCTTACAAACTGTAACTAGACTTTTCAGCTCTGATGGTCTGGTGCATAGCCGCAGAACGGAGCTGAACATTGACAAATGCTATGTTGTTAGTTTTACTTTAATCAATGAAGACGACAAAATACCTTGTTAATCTTGGGCTTACATTTGAGTCACAGCTTGGTTTCAATCTCCATATAAATGTGATTTGCAGCAAGGCAAGGAATATGCTTGGTTTCTTAATTTGCAGCACATCTAACTTTCACAAAATTCAGACTCACAAGTTGATATATTCTGCACTTGTGAAATTTATTTTGGAATATGCCACACTGGATCATTATTATAATGATTTGCTTGCTTCAATGAACCTACCAAGACAGGAGGTTATACTTTGATAGGGTCTTCCTTCAGGTTATAATTTATGTCTCAGTTCACTGCCCTGATGTTTTGTCTGAGTTATGCTTTTGCGACCCACATTGTAGAAAGAGAAACTAAACCCTTGTAAATGTTTTAAATAGACTAGCTTGAGAAGCCAATGATTTGAGTCAACTCCGTTGATTTTCTTGATCATAAGCTAGACTTCTTATTAATCTTAGAAGACTTTTATGTATTTAATTTGCAACTTACTTGCTTTGTTTATTCTTTAATTATTTTTTATTGTCGATTCACTTTGTTATATATTTCATTAATGGTTGAACAATGTTTTTCATTTATAGTAGAACCTTGCCAATCCAAGCCCTTAAAATCCAAAATTTCGGATAATCTGAACAAAATTTGAGGTGGAGGAAAAATGAACAAAATAAATGAAATGCTTATTTATTGTGTAAAGAAGGGATTTTATAAATACTGTAGAACTGAACAACTAATTATCGAAACACAAGTTGTTGAAATGAAACATTTATTGCACTCATAACTACAGGGTATATCACATGTTTATGCAGCTGTAATTTTCACCTAGAGGAATTTGCAAAATCGGTAATCTTATTTTGCTGTAAGAAACTGAATCTGTTTGATGATGTGATGTGATAGACTTTGTTACCAATTTCTCACATTGCTTGCAATGTTTCATTGTCTGGTAATCCTACCACCATACCATTGTCTGGTAATCCTACCACCATACCATTGTCTGGTATTTGTATATGTTCGGTACATTTTTTCGGATAATCCAAACATTTCCGTTTCCAAATACACAACACACTCAATTAGTTCAGATTATCAGGGTTCTAATGTACTTATATTCTTTTTATTGATATCTCTTTGTAATACCTTATTTTTCCTAATACTTTGTCTAATTTTGTATTGTGCATTATTTGTAATTTTTTATTTTTGTTGTGATACTTATTTTTTAAATCTAATTTCTTAGATATTCTTCCTGTCTAATTAATTGAATTAAAACAATTGGGTGTTCTAATATTTAGTTGAACAGCTTGTGATTCTTTTCTTGCAAAATTATATGTATTTTACTTGCGTGAGGCCCTCTGGTATTGTCTGTGAAATGTGAATGAGTCTATGTAGTATATATTCTTTCTTTGCTTTTTATATTGAATTTGAAGTGCTAGATGTTTAAACTCTGGTACTAAATGGTATTTCTTTATAATTTTCCATTCTGAAGAAAAAGGGCACAATACACACCTTTGAATACTGTCATTAACATTGTTTTTGTGACTAATTGAATATCAGTCTTTATATGATAAATATCACAACCAAATGAGGATCAAAATGAAATGGGGACCAAACTTTTTTGTCATTGACTTTTGGATGCTGTGTAGAAGATCACTTAGGTAAAGCAGAGAAAAGTGTTGAAAACTCTTGTTTTATAGTATATTTGGTATCAGTGTTGCACAATTGTGATTTTTGAAATTTATAGCACTCAAAATTTGTGTGTTTATGAGTCCTTTAAAATGTCGGTTATCAGTCATGATTTGATCATTGGGATTAACACAACAAGCAAAAAACTGTTGGATTGTACAGAGCCAAGAACAATGAAAATGTAGTATAAAACTGTGAAAAATGAGTAGTTGTGAAATTGTTGATGAAATATCTTGAATTATAATAGCCCGAGTATGGAGAGTAGAGGAATTTGTACAATTTTCCTTTTTCTTTCAAGGAGAGAGCAAGCCAAACTTCTAGGATTTGAAAGCTTTGCTCATATGTCAATGAAGACAAAAATGGCTGGCAATGTTGAAAATGTAACTGGTGTTTTGGAAAGACTGCGGAAGAAAGGTAAATATAAGTTTTTGTTCTTATAATGTCATTTTTACAGAATGTTTAAATAGATGAAAAACGAACTTGATTATTCATAAATCAGTATACACAAAAATTGCAAAAATAGCTTTTTAGGTATTTTGTCTTTTTTGTGTTTTTTTAACATGAATTACTCCATAATGTGTTGTTAAAATATTTGAAAATTCATTATTAATTTACTCTAATCAAGTTTCCATCTGACCTAGAATTCATGCCAGAATAAATTAAAATTTGTTAATTAATAAACTAGAATAAGTTACAATTATAGTATGACAATGTAGGAAATTATTTTAGAAAAATCATTGTCTACTGTAGGATGAAAAACATGGTTCATAGTTCAGCAGTAGGACTGAAAAGGATATTAATCTTCCAGGTGCACCTGCTTGTTCCATTTCTTCCTTGTCTTCCTGTATCTCTTTGCCTTTCTGATCCTTCCATTTCTTCTGATCCTTTTAAATTTCCTGTTAAATTTATTGTCTTGTTTTCATGTGTCTTCATTTTTCCATCGATTCAATATACTACATCCAAAGAAATTATAGAATCATATGTTCTTGTTTTCAGCATTACTTGCACAAGAAAAGGAAATAAGTGACCTTCAAAACTTTGCAGAAGTACGTGGGTTTGAAGGTACTTTGGAATTGTGGGATGTCCCCTATTGGAAGAGAAAACAATTAAGAACTTTGTACAGGTGATTTTTCTTGATGTGATTTTTTTCCTAGATGTAAATTAAAAATGTTTTATGAATTAATTTTAAGTTAAACCTACCAATAATGAAATTACAAGGGCTTGATTTTTTGTTTGGTCTATGTTTTCTCTTGTGATAAGGTTTACATAATACAAACTTAGATTTGGACAAAACCTGATTTTGTGTTACTGCTCTTCTATGATCTTGTATGATGTATATTGTGTTATCTTTTTTTCTCAAGTAATACCACACTTGATGACGCATACTTCTATAAACCAAGCCTTATCACAGGAATTGTTCTCATAAAATAAACTTGAATATAGCGACTGAAAAAAAACTATTGATATTTTGTTTGAAGAATTGATAATTCCCTGAGGTAGCTTCTTGCTTGAAGAGTATATTTTTCCTAATAAGATTGATTGCACAAAATATCTTGTTTCCCATATTTGTCAGGTTGTGTTAAAATAAGTATTTAAAAATACAATTTGCATTGCAAAACCACAGTATTTTTCTATTAAAGTCAAGTTTCTGTTTTTATCTGGTTCTTTTTTGGTTGAGTTTGAATATTTCATTTTCCTTAGTTTTTTAAAATACATATGAAAACTTAGGTAAAGAATTACATTAACAGAGGTGTCCGGTCATTGATAGATGCAATGATGACTAAAAGTCATAAAAATTATGCATTTTTCATATTTTAGAGAAGAATTCAGTATTAATAAAAATCTACAGATATTTTAGCTGTAATAGTAAAACTGAGCTGAGAAATTGTCATGTAATAACAAGAAGCTAGCAAAGGATTTGCCAAAATTAGCTCATTGAATTCAGAGCTCACTGCCACTCACATTTACTTGTTTGACCACATTCTGCCACATGACTGTCAAGATTCATTGATGAGCACTCAAGTCATTGCTGCTTCGTAGAATCTCAGCTGTACTTGGCACTGCATGGAGAAAAATGCCATTAGGATGTAGAATGAACTTAAGAGTGAAATGGTGCATAGTTATTGTTTGCATCTTGATTCTTGAGTTGTTTTGCTGAATTTATTAGGGTTTGTGTTGTTTTTTTATTTTTTTCCTCTTCAATTTTAAAAAAAATTGTTATTTTTTTGTCATGTACTCAAGAACTTGAAGATGTCACTGTTTAGCTGAAACAAAAACTATTTAGTTTTCTTACATCTTAAAAGAAGTGTTTTATTGATTGAGAGCTTTGCCAAGTGATCCTATAAAATAAATAATTTTTCTGAGAATTTGTTTGCTAACTTGCATAGATGTGTTTTTGAATCACTGGATTTGAAAAATTAAGTGATTATGTTTAATAGAATAGCAACATTTCAAGACAAATCTCCAAGAAAATTAGTGAACATTTTGAAAGAAGAAAATTTTTACTTTGTATTTAAAGAAATTTTCTATTTAGGTACATTAATATGCACAATATTAGCCCTAATAGAATCTACAGAAAGGAGTTTTTCTTCTTTAAAAATAATATAATTATAAAAGATATTACTTAAGAGAAGAGGAATGTGCAACTGAGAAAGAACTCTTGGAATTCATGGAAGAGAAAGATGATTTCTCATGGAATTCATGGGAGTAAAGAAATCATTAAAAATTTGCCTGTATAGTAGAATGGCACAAGTTTCTATATATTTAGTAATGTAGGATGTTTGAGGCTATTTATACATGTTTATTTTATAAATAATTTATCTGCATTTAAAAGATCAACAATATCTAGTTTCTTCAGGTGTGGCGGAGCCATTGTGAAGGGTTTCAATGTGTTGAAGAGGGATCCCAATCCTCATTAGCTGTTGCGTTACCACAAGATAATGAGTGTGTAATCCCAGATGTAGCACCTAAGCGTTGGGTACTACTTCTGATATTGTGACATTCAGCCTGTTTTTTAAACAGCCAGTAGCCGATATTTCAACTTGTGGAGGGTGTTCAGCTTGAGAGAGTTTGGATACAGTGCTTGTCTTGTCCTATGAGATAGAATCCTTTTGATGTGTGGAATCATGAAATGGCAGCAACTGCTTAGTTGATTGCGGGCTCATTTCGAACTTTTTGTGTGGTAATTTTTAATTTTTTTGTAAGCTTTCTTGCAGAACAGGCAATAATTATAAAGAATGATAAAGATACCAAACAAATTTTCAAATAATTATTTCCTTTTACATTCGTTATATTGAATTAATTTTAGTTTTACTGTCAAAACAAAGATTTCAAAATAAATTAAAAATTTCATATTACCTTAAGGGAACCCTAGAGACTTATTCGGAGGTAAATGTAAATATATGCATATACATATATAATAAATATAAATCCATATACAATAATATAGAAGAAAAAGTGTGGTTATGTGTATTTAAAAAAGGAAAATCCTACAAAATTGCAAACTAGGCCCCCTTTGATTTCAGAAAGATGCTGGACAAATCTAGTGATGATCACAAAAAAAGGCCATGCCTTGCTACTGAGTAATAACCATATGTGAAAACTGAATATAATTTACTTTTCACTATAAATTATAGAATGTAATTACATGTTCTTAATGCTGATGTATTGAAATGCTTCTTCTTTTATGTACAACAAATTTATTACTTCATTCTTTTACATTTACAGTTTTGATGAAGAGAAATTGAAAGAGTACTTCCCATTTCCAAAAGTGCTCAATGAGCTTTTTGCATTATGTAAACACCTGTTTAATATTGAAATAGTTCAAGAAAAGACAACTAATGTTTGGCATCCAGATGTTCAGTTCTACAACATCTTTGATTCTGATTCTAGAGAACCTATTGCAAGTTTCTTCTTAGATCCCTACATGAGGTAATGTGGTTACAGCTTACATACCAGTAGTTGTTTACAATGGCAAAGTCATTTGCAAGTTTGAGAATTGTCAAGGTGCCTTTGTAAGCATCCTTGGATTTTGAGATACATTTGAAGAATGAATTAATGGTTAAGTGGCTCACTATAACCTTGTTCCTCTGTCAGTTTTTGCTTGTTAATAATAGTTATTTTCTCGCATACTGCATACGTAGTGTGACGTCATGGATACTCACAGCGACCACAGACACAGAGCTTTCGTATAACAAATATATTTATTAACAAGAAAACAAAACAAATATATACACTTAATAATCACTTTAAACCCTAGCTCTGATAGACCTACTATCCCCTGATCGCGGGAGCGATCCAAAACCCGATTGAAGATGGTTTTGATTGTGGCATTCGCCACTCCTACTTTTGAAGCGCGCACAAAGCCTAGCTTCCGTGACCGGATGTCACGCTGGGACACAAAGTCCGTTCTGGCGCACCAACGGCTGGTTTGCCTCGATCGCAGGAGCGATCTTATCCGATTGAGAATCGGCGTGAATCGTGGCACTCAACCACTCTTCACCTCGGAGCACGCACACAGCATCGCTCCCCCGTGACCGCAGTCACCCAAGGACATAAAGTCCGCAGGCTTCGTCAACTAATGACTCCAGCCTCGCGAGCCTGGCTCGCATATGCACCGTCTTGGCGCAAAGTTTTGTGCACACGCACGAGGTTCTCCCACCGTCTCCAGAACCTGCCTACTGGCTCCGTACACGCTGTTATATAGGCGAGGCCCACGTGACCTCCTACGTCACGCCACCCCCTCGCTTGTTATAACAGTGAAAAGCGTCTATAAGCCGGAAGACACCCAAAGCCTTGTGTCTCCCGTCTCCGCGTTCTTCCCTTTACGGAAAAACCCTACTTCCTGTGGCGAGACTAATCCTGCCAAGCGTCCCCAAATAGATGCCACGAGGCACGCTGGCTAATACGTTACAGTAGTATAGAGAACATTGTTTGGCTCCCCAGTGAAAAATGCGATTCTTTGGCAGAAAACTTTGCATTGTAGATCCCTGATACCGCAAAAGTGAACAATTCTTGTTCCTATATGTAGTAAATAACTTTGTCTAACAAGTTTTGTGGTAAAATCAAAGTTCTTGTGAGTCCTTGATATTGAAAAATTGGTATAAGACAAAACATTTGCCTCTTTGTGAACAATTCTAGCAGCACCACAGTATTTTTGCTGATATTGATTTTCCCCAATTGATCTGACTGATGTGGTGGCTCCATGAAATTAATGTTTTAAGTTTTGGGACTACTTTATGTGAAGCTTCAAGAACATTTTGAAAATTTTCTCAAAAGTCACTCAAAATTTTTGATTAAACCTTATCCTTGGATAGTATAAATGACACTTAAAAAAATATACCCAGATCTCAGTTTCATTCAAACGTCTGAATTTTCTAAAATTGCTTACTTCATTTACAGAATTGAAGATGGAGATTCTTTTTTTCATAAAATTAGTTCTTAAAAAGATGACATAAATATTGTGTTCAAAATATGAATAGTTTTTGGTTAATTTTATGTTAAATAAAGGCAATTTTAAAAATAAAATTTTCTCAAAATTGGCTCAAACGTTTTCTTGAAACTATGGATAGTGAGTGCTACATGTAGTGAATGAGATGACATATACCCCATTTTGGTGTATTCTTTTGTTTTTACAAAAGTTACGCAAATGTACTTAAAAAAAAATCTCTTAATATTGTTACGTTTCTCAGTGGTGAATTAAAACACTCACGGGTAATATTTAAACAAAGAACGTTTATTTGTAATCAATTATACTCTATAAACTACTTGATCTATTTACAAATATTACACATTTCTTGTGCACTTTACTTCCTTTTTTCTTACACACGACTCCGTTCTCTTGATTATTTATTTACAGTTCGCTTCGTGTGCAGTATCACCCAGTCCGCTGCACTGTCCACGGTCCACTGCGCTGACCACAATACCCTTCGCAGACCACAATTCCTTATGCAGACCACATTTCACTGCGCACACCAGGGTCCACTGCTGTTTACCGTGATGCACACTTCACAGCTCAGTTTCCACTGCAGACTTCAAACTGCTGACTGCTGTTTCCCCATTGCACCACTGTTTACCACGATGCTCACTTCACAGCCCAGCTTCCACTGCAGACTTCAGACTGCTGTTCACCCATTGCAACACTGTTCACTGCAATGCACACTTTACAGCACAGCTTCCATTTTAGACTCACTGACGGACTGACTACTTATTCACTGATTACATATACTAACTGATCCGCGGCTGCTTACTTCCGACTACTACTTACACTGGCTTACACTGACTAACTACACTGACTGACTAATGACTGACCTACTTACTCTGACTAACTACACTAACTTACACTGACTCGCGGCCGCATACTTCCGACTACTTGACTGACTCGCGGTCGCCGGCAGCGGTGCATTTATACATGGCCGGCGCTCGTCTCGATACGCCCGGCACTTTCTCCACCTTTCCCCACGACTCGGGAATAGTCCAAAACCGTCCCGTTCGGGGAAGGGAAGGGGCGCCGGCAGATGACGCAATCCGCGCGTAGCGAATTCCGGCAGGTGATGCAATATTCGTTACAATATTTACATTACCAGGGATTTGTATACATTATTGTATTTGTGAGTACATATGCTGCAAATGATTTCTTATGAAGTTTCTCAAGGCCTGCCATTGTTTATTTTTACATTGCAATAATTTAATATACATTGTTGGATTTGTGAACACAGGTAATTCAAATTATTTATGATAAAGTTTCTTGAAAACTCTAAACTTTTGAAAAAATTGTGAAAATGAGATCAAAATTGGGCATTTTGTCGCTGTTAACACATTTTTCCGCCAACAACAATTGAGCTCGATTAATTTTCTGCCTTGTTGGGCTCTCCTTGGGGTATTGTGGACTGTAAAACAAATTTCTTGCTCAATAGTTATCAATAAGTAAAATATTCACTCCATACCCTTCCAAGGCCATATGGCCACTGAAGTAGGAGAAGCTCCTCGTTTGTGGTGCCAGTGTGGCCTGACGTGGCCAGGCAGACTTTGTGGCTTGGTGGGGTGGGGAGGGACCCCTCACTCCCTCTTTCCCCCCAGTCTCGTTCCTAAAGCCAGGGAGAGATCAGGTGTGTCGTCTCTCGTCTTGAAGCACTTGTTTTAACAAATTCAATAATGTGTACAAATTGCCATTGAAGTAAATATTGGAGATGCAGGGGAGATGTCAAAAAATTCTAATTGGGTAATTTTTGGAAAAAAACAACAAACAGAATAGAGCAAGATGGCGTCTATATTGTTGGTTACAGAACATACACTAACCCCACTAAAAGTGCAAAGATAAATTTGGAGTCATTTTTGAGAAATTCTTGTTTTTAAAATGTTTACTATTGCTCACATTTCAGACTATGTTGTGCAAAACTACCAACATTTTAAAAATTGTACATGACTTTAATGAAAGAACAAACTTAATTTGAAGAAAAAAAGTTTAGCTTCCATTTTTTAGTTGTAGGAAGAGACCAAATATTTTCGAAATTTTGCTTGTATCAAAAAGTTAGAGTTAACTGTTAAAAATCAGACATATGCTACCTTTATAAGTGTGTTTTACTCCATCCTTACAAGAAATATAAAGAAAAAATTAGGAGCTGATTTTGAGAACAATTTGAAAGTGTCTCAAGGGCTTCTTGTACCCCCAAAATCTACGAATGTTATTCAAAATCACAGATGTTTGATTGAGACCAGATCATTCAGGGAGTATTCAATTTGGAAAAAAATCTATATATAGTTTAGATCAGGGAAGTCCAACTTGCAAGGCATCAAGGGTCACAACTATAACCTTTAATATTGTTGCTGGCCATATTTACAGTACTTGGCCGATCTACACCTGACTTCCCCTTATTATTGTAGATTTCAGCAGTTTGCCTGGCTGCTCTGAAATAGGTGGGTGTGGGTGAGGAATTGAACCATGCTTGATATCAGGCCGTAATATGTATTACGCAGGAAAAAACATTGGGATGATTTTCAATTTCTGAATTTAATAGAAAAATTCTTAAATCCATTTTTTCCTTAAAGGGTGTTGTCCCCAACTGGGCACATGCTCTAGACGCAATGTTATCGCCTGACCCAAATGCAAGAAACCATCATTTTGCACTAATAACCATTCACAGGCTACAATAATTGAGGGTGACAGTGCAATAGTGGCCTATCCCACATTTTTAGGAAATTGCATTCTCTGTGTTAATCACATCTTCATCTCCCTAACTTCAACATGTAACAGTTTCAGCATGTTCACATCGATAGTTTTCAAGTTATAATTACAAAAAGAACTATTGCACTCAGCTTACGATTACATTTCTTTGTGCAATAGTGGCCTAAGCATAGGCGATGCTGTTTTACACAAGATGTAATCCACCACAAATGTTTAGTCAGTGGTCATTCTTACATAATATCATAATATGAAAACACTTACAAATGAGTGTTTAATTTTGCCAATAACTTCATCGGCCATTTTCTCCAAACACAGGATCTGGGGATAGGCCACTATTGCACTGACACCCTCTATTGGCACCACGGGCTGCCATTTGGACAACCCTAGTTTAGGCACTAGTATTGTTCACAAATGACAGAAAGACATTAAAACACACACATGCACACGCATGAAACAAAAACAATACTTTTTCAGTATTAGGGAACCCTTTGAATGTGTATTTCTGTTGAAATCTCCAAATTGATTTTCCACACCTTTACATAACTTTCTCTATACTACATGACACTGTTTATATGTACATTTAGGAGAAAGTAACAGTTGAAACCAGTTTTGAAAATGTATTGTCATCATATTTTTGTCACAGATTTGTGAAATTTCACTAAAACACTTGAACACAAATAATATTTTTTAAAAATTGAAAATAACATGAACTTAAAAAAAAAAAAGAAAAAAAAATTGAAGAGTAGATTCCATGACTTAAATTCAGATTAAATATTAATTAAAAAAGAAAACCCTTCCTTTAATAAAGCTTTGAGGAGAGGATTTAAAAAAATGTCAACTTTGAAATTTTCAAAAATGCATTTTATTTGAATAATGTGTCATCTTTGAGCCCAATATTATTAAGCACAAATTAATATTGTTTTGATATTGACTTCCTCTGTGCGGACTCGAAATGTAATTAACACCTTATCCATTCCTTCTGTAGGTCTGGAGAAAAGAAAGGTATGCAAGATGCTCCAGGATGGATGATAACATTACGAAATAAAAGTAAGATTTGTGATCACCAACCTTTGGCAACACTTCTTTTTAATTTCACACCACCTTCTGAAGGCCTGCCATGCTTGCTTACATTCAAAGATGTCCGACAACTGTTTTCTAAGGTGGATTTCATGTGCAACTACTGTTCAGATATCTTCGAAACCATCCTTTTTCTTTTTAATATTATTTATGTTATGTTTTGTTTAGTTTGGCAATGCTTTACAACATCTTCTGACCACTGCCACCTATTCAGATGTGTCTGGAATGTCCAACATTGAATGGGATGCAGTGGAGGTTTGCAGTAATTTTATGACTCACTGGTAGGTCATGTTTATCAATTGTTTTTTAAGGCATAAGAATATATTATTTCAATCATACTGTTAAAGTATTAAATTGTTTCCTGCTGTTGTAGAACTATTGCTTCTATGACAAATGTGTCATATAAGTGAACATATATACTAATTAGAATATGAATTGAAATAAATAGACACAGAAATACAAATAAACATTTAGTAAATATAAATTATCTACCAAATTGGGTTCGGCCACAGTGTCATATACCCCGCACCACACAAAAAAATTGGGATTTAGAGTTATATTTTATTAGCAGAATTCTTGTGGACTTTCTTGATGAAGGAATAAAGTCAAATCACCTTTCACAATATAGAAATAATACATTAAAATCATCAAATGTTCATCAAATATGTTTCAGAGTTTTCCCCCTTAGTAAGTAGTAATTTGAGTATAAAATTTGATTTTCTGACATGTGATTGTAAATGAAATGGAAAATATTTCTTGTAGCAATCCTCGCATATGTTGCTTTTGGGGAAGGTGGCCTTCATGACGCTGAGACTTTAATTAAATGTCACATGTCAGAAAGTAATTTTATACTCAAAACACTATCAAAATACTAACATATGATTGTATAACACATCATTGTATTCTAATCCAAACCCGGAAAACCGAAATTTCAAATAACCTGAACAAAACAGCAGCAATACAAACTGTACTTCCTCTTCTAAACAATGTAGCAACCACTACCGCATGTACATACTGAACTCCATTGCTCGCTCAAGACGCAACGCTATGTTTTCTCGCATTGCACACTATGTTGCATTGGGTCTGGTAATCCTCTAGATGTATTTTTATACGTAGTGTACATTTTTCTGGATAATCGGAACTAATTGGGTGTGTGGTCTGTTCAGATTCGGAAATGTTCTATTTTGAAAATCAAACATAAATTTCTTGAAAACTAATTATATTGTGAACAATATCTCTTACAGCATATTACTTGTGCCCACAATTCCACATTGTTGAGTGAAAACTGCATTTCAATGTCTTGAACTATTTAGATGTTATGGGGGGTGGCCCATAGTTTGTGGGACACCTGTATATAATTCTCTTAGATTGTGCGGTAAACCCAACAGTCGACCACCTACAGTTCTCTTACAGTTTCATAATAGTGTTAAACAAAAAAATAACATGCAACTTGTTTCTTTATTGTTGCAACAATGCTTATTGCATTCATTCAAATTTTTGAAAACTCACTACTAACCATGCTTGATTTCAAAACATGTTCTCTGCGATAAAGCTTAACATTATAAGGTAATTGCATAATATACTATTGTAATGGCGATAAATAAAGAGAGTAGAGATTGCACTGCTACAATAAATGAAACAATTTTTTCTACATTGTGGAGGTATATTGGTATCTATTTCTTTTTAGTTTATTTAATTAGTAATTAATTACTTGGCAAAACAACTTCAGCAAGGAATACTGAAATGTATAAAAATTTCTCAATAGAACGTTGTTTTTTTAATCTTTGTCTTCAAGGTTAACAATGATGTGCTAAAGTGAAAAAAAGAGACATATCCAAGTCTGAAAAATTCTTCATGATTAATAAAACATATAATTCTTCTAGATTTCTTTTTAAAATGTAATGGTGTTCAGATTATAAAGTTTATTTTATGCTTTATAATTTTGCAGGTTGTATCATGCAGAAACAGTACGTAGCCTCAGCAGCCATTATAAGACAGAAGAACCTTTACCAGAAGAATTGCTTGGCAGTCTTGAACAGTTGCCACGACTTTTAGCTGGTTATGAATTGTGTTGGCAATTGTACTATTCTGCTCTTGACTTAAAATTGCACACATCGTAAGTACACTCCAGCAGTGCTGTAGTTTTAGGTGTTTGTATGGAGTTTAGTGTGTAGTTAAATGTTAATTGATATACTTGGCAATAAACTCTTCTTAGTAAATGCTCATTGTGTCATTTGTCACATTTTAACTTTTGGTCCACATCTGTGAAAGTGGTTGTAAAAAAAGAATTTTCCAGTTTTATGTTTGTGGATAGGTTATTTGGTTATGTTTATAGTTATATTGTTGACTCTTTAAAATATTTTATTACCTACTATCAGCACTTCAACAAATGCAAATCTTTGCAATTTAGATTGTTTCTTTAGGTTTTCTACGATGAAAGTAGTGAAATTGTATGCCCATGTATTGAGGTTTTTGGTTCTTTTTTACTGCAGAAGACATATTGCTCACAATGTGTATTCACTTTAGGCCTTGGCAGGCTGTTCTTCAGATAATCCTGCCAATTTTCTTTTATTTTTATTTTTATTATTATTATTATTATTATTATTATTATTATTATTATTATTATTATTATTGTTATTATTATGATTATGATTATGATTATGATTACTCCTCTACTTCATGACTGAAGATGTTATAAGTTGGTTTAATATAAACTCTATTCCAGATTGCAACTAGCTTCTTAAGGAGTAGATCTAGGGACTGACAGTTCCTCTACTATACTATGTGCAAAATGTGAGCTGTTCCAAATGAAGCAATATCTTACACTTTCCAGTTTTTTCAATGACCTGGGAATTTAGCGAAGATTTTATACAAATTTTGCAAATCCCAGAGATCCAATAACTATCGGTATGGCATGTGCTTTTGCACCCTACATTCGGCTGATCTCTATTTCCAAACTCTTGTATTTAAGACGTTTCTCTGTCTCCTTGGTAATGATGTTTTGATCGCAAGGCACAGCTACATTTACAATTAGACACGACATTTTTTCTAAATTACTGAGAACAGTATCCAGTTCGTTTTCCGCTATTGTGCGATCAGTTTGATAATACAATATTGTTTACAATCCAACAGTCATCACCAGTTTTGGTGAGTGTTCGTACCGTTTGGAGCAAGGATTTAGAAATTCTAGGGCAGTGCAGATCTGCCAGTGGAGGTAACTACACACCCTATTTCGTCTTTTCACGTATTTGGTCTGCTAGAATTGGACAAGCTAAAACAATATGATCAGTGGTTTTCTATTTCTGGCAGATGTGATATCTATTGTCTTGGAAAATTTTGAGAAGCGCTTTATCATAATGTTGTGTTCTCAAAGCCTGATTTTGGCCAGCAATTAAACTGCTTCCAATTCTGGCTTTGATTTCCCCTTTTAATCCACGAAAATGCTTGACCTTAATTGATCCACACCTTGTCCATTCTTTTCAAATATTATCCCTGGACTGATTTTATCTCTCACGATTTCTTTAATATTTTTTGTGTCTCACATTTCATGTTAAGTAGCATCAGAAGTTCAGTGTCTGTGTTAATCTGCGTGTCTTACATAGTCTTCTTAGCAATGCTTCCCACTACAATGCCTTTGTTTCCCATTCTTTGGTCGGATCTAAGGACCTGCCTCCTTAGTGGGTCATCCTAATGGCTGACTACATACTTTCCCATCACGACAATTGCACAGAATTGCATCACGGCATTGCCAGAATGCTTCAATTTGTCTGAGGCCTGTTCCTCCTTCCTTACGTGAAATATAAAGTCTGTGTACATCAGCTTGAAGGTGGGCAACATGATGGGATTGTAATCAGTTTTCTGGTTTTTCGATCTTCGGTTCGAATTTCTTGCTCAGTCCAATCCACTAGTCGAAAACTGTGCTCAGCTAAAGGCAACACAAACTACCAATTGCAGATATTTATTCCTAGAGGTCAGAGCAGACTGCATGACAAGTCTCACTTTTCTGTAATACTCTCTGTGAATTCTCCTTTCATTGTGTCGTTCGAAAACCTCTTACATTTTTCAAAGCCCAGATATTTGTAAGTTTTACCTGGCTCAAGATCTTGAATCACAGTGTGTGAATTAGCATCAATGCTCTCTGATGTTGTCACTTTGCCTTTTTAAATTGACTTTTGTACATGTCAAGACCAAATTTCATGCAGATGTAATGCAGGCTAAAACCATTGATGACAGACAATATTTGGAAAAGAATTGCTTCATTCTTAACACTTTACATTCGTTCATGTAAAACAAAAAATAACAAATGTGATACTGGTCTTTTATCAGCCATGTAAGTAACCAACGTCTGTGTGAGACAACTGTCTTGTTAGTGGGGATCAAACTAATGCAAAGCAGCAGAAGGGATAGCGAAAAATTCATCTGATAATCTGAATATTTCTTGTTTTTACTACTTTCTTTCCGCTGTGTATTAGTCACCTGGCACTCTATGACTTTATACTGGCCTTGCAAAACCCAAGAAGTCGACGATGAAATTGAGAGATCTTAAAATCCAGTCCTGTGGTACACTGTCATAGGCCTTCTGGCAATCTAAGCCATGCTTGAATTAAGTTTTTGTTTCCTTACATCATTTAAGATGACTTTGTGTAGAGGCAAGATTTCCTTACAACCATAGGAACCTTTATGACATCCTTTCTGTTCACTGGGCAACAGATAGTTCTTCTCTAGGTATTTGTACATTTTGTTAGCTATGGCTGCAGTTCTAACTTTGTTCATAACTGGCAAACAAGCGACTGGTCTGCAGTTTGCTGCCAAAGAACTGTCCTTTATTTTGGGTTGCAGATACGCCATTCCATGATTTCCTTTGGGTTTTCTAAAATTTTATTAACTGCTAGATGACAATGTAATGCTGTGAATTTCTTAATCCAATAATTCTGGATCTTATCAATTCCAGAGGATTTCCAATTTCCCATGTTTTTGAATGCTTGGAAGAGATCCTCTTCTGAGAATTCGTCAACTGTTTCCACAAGCTCATTGGCAGCATCAACTTCCGACTGGAGCCAAGATGCGTCTTTGTTGTAGAATCTGTTTTCTTCCCAGATTCCTACCCAAAATTTTTTATCCTCACCTTTTGCAGGAGAGACAGCATTGCCCTTCGGTTTTTGAGTCAGATTGTCATAGAAACTCTTTGTGTCCATTTCAAACAACCGATTTTGTCCCTGCTGGTGGGAGAATTCCCTCACAAGCCGACATGATTCAGTGCAAGGTCTCTCCATCTAGAGGGAGGACAGTGACTTCCCTCCTATAATAAAAACACACACTACAACTTATGTTGGAGATTATGCTGGATTAATGAACACAGCAGTTAACCTGCTCAGAAACACAAAATAATAAATCAATCAATCAACCAACACTCGTGTCATGTATTATTGGAGAACAGACCACCACCACCACTGCCACTGCACTTCCAGATGGTTTGACACAAAAATTATTCATAACATCTAGTCCCATAAAGTCCAAGTTGTTCTTTTAACCTAATAAGGACGCATTGAAATACTAATAATATTTTTTCACTAATATTCAAATATTACTCTAGAAAGGACAAAAAATACATTTATTAATTTTTCAGACTACTAGTTAAGTACATGTTGCATGTATGCAACTTTGGGACAATAGGGTATATCAATTCATTTTGACATAGAACAACTGGAAACATTTTGAACGAAAATAAACATTGCATCATTTACATTTGTAAATTGTACTAACTTCACTTTCCGGCTTAGTTTTCCTCCTCTATACACATGCCCCGCAGCATGATTGATGGTTCCAGGGGCGCCAACTGTTAAGGTCATTAGTCTCGGAAGTGGAGTGCATGTTTTATTTAGGGAAGTGCCAGTGATCTCCCCCATTGGAAAGCAAGATCTAGCGCTGATCTATCAATCACCTTGCGGGCTTTTCCACAACCAGGTATCTTTCGCCAAGGGGACGCTGCCTCAGCTAGGACATGCTCTAAGCTCCTGACTGATTTTCTGACAAGTGTTGTAGTGTAGTAAGTAAGGGGTGGAGGTGGAGGTGTAGCATGTAAGTGTAGGTGTGTGTGTGTGTGTGTTGTAAGTAAGGGGTGAGGGTAGGTGGAGGAAGGAAAATTTCGTTTACGATCCATGGTGTTTGTTAGGGTACTGTCTGACATTCACCTGTTATTGATTGGAGAAACCATGGAAAACTACCAATCAGATCAGCCAGCCACTTAAACTCTCCTCCAGACAGTGGCTGAATTCCTCCTAGCTATGTAGTGTGTCGAAAACCCCCTCTACCATCGTGACTTGAACCCTAGAGCTTCCCGAGGCATTGCAGTGACATCAAGTGATGCCCTAAGCCAGTATTCCTACATCATCATAACATACTTCTTTAGGTAGAGAATCGTTTGTGAGTCAACCAAATTGGAATTTTTCAGTCTCCTGTGTATTCATTCACTCATTATTGCAGTCACTTTCCTTTGCACAGATTTCAGATTTCATTAGGGTAATTAAGGCTAAGTAAGAGTAATTCTAGTTGCGATATCTTTCTTCATTCATAATTTTATATATGTGATACTGACACATTGTTGCTATAGAATTTCTTATGTATTAATTTGTGAACTGTGTTTGTCAATACATATTAATATTGTTTACTGTGTGTTTAATCCTTTTCAATGCTTAGTAATCTACAGGCAATAATTGAACTTTCAATATGGCTGATGTAGTTGGCACATTAAAATAAATTTGGAAAGTCCATATTTTTTGTACTTATTTTATTCTTTTTAAAAAAGTTTTCTTCCAAAAATATCCAAATCCAATACACATTGTGGCAAAATGTACTATATCAAAACAAATTTTAATTAAAACTAGTGTTTTAAAATATGTACATTAAAAGTAAATGCAAGAAGAGAAATTTAATTGGACTGTGTCTAACTGGCAAAAAAAAAAAAGGTAAAATAAAGATAGTATCTTCAAGCAAACAAGCTTCTTAATTCTGGGTCTGCGTTCTTGAAATTATTTTAAAACTAACAATTTTAGAAATAATTCCCTATGTCAAATTCTAAATATTTCTGTAACATATTTCTTTAAATATTAAAATTATTGTATTTTCACACCATGTTCTTTGAACTTTCTATGGACAATGTGATTGTGTTCAACAGGAAAGACTTTTGGCTTGATATTGTTCGGGAACTGTGGCCACAATATTCCATGTTTCCCTTGGACAAAAGAGATGCTCATCCTTGTTCTTTTAGTGCAATATTCTCTGAAGAGTGGGCAGCAGCATATTATTGCCATTTATGGGCTCAAGTAATGGCTGCTGATGTATTCAGTGCTTTTCAAGAAGCTGGTTTGGAGAATACAAACGAGCTAGCAAGTGTTGGGAAAAGGTGAGGAATTAGTAGGAGAATAAATGTAGTACCAGGAAGGCTTAATAGTAATTATAAAACTAAAGAGTGATATATCTAAAGGGTGAAATCTTCTTGAATGAATAACTCTACAGTATTTTCTTGAGCATACATACATACATACAAATGTAAATTGGTATGGATGTATATTTTACATGCGTGCGCCTTTAATTTGTACATCTTTTTTTAACAAACGTTTTTAATTTATGCTGTACAGGTTGCGATCGACATTCTTATCTCTTGGAGGAAGCTGCCATCCAAGCGAAGTATTTCGTAGATTTAGAGGGAGAGATCCATCTCCTAATGCCCTTTTGTGGTCTTTGGGGTTGAAGAAACAAACAACTGGAACACCAGTGGAATCAGTAGCTTGAAAATATTTACCTGTTCTGTATTGTAAGAATCTTGCAAGCATATAATAAAGGCGTGTTTTTTTTAAAATTTTGTTGTATTTTACTTTCACTACCCTCTTAGTCAAGGTTTTAGAAAACTACTTCGCTCATGTCTCTACCCAAAATTCGTTTTTCATCCTTGAACAATATAAACCATACAAAAAAATGTATTAAAGATGTGAATTTTTTTTTCTAACTTCTCCCACTTTGGTTAGGAGGCTAGGTTTGATAGGATAGGATTAAGGGCCCCTTCCCGCGGCGCGTAGCAGAGCATTGGTCTGAATGGAGGCCTTCCCACGTGCAGCGGGTGGCGGCTGCTGCGGCAGCCGACGCCGAACTCCAGCCACGCCAAGCGGAGGAGGGGCCACGCGCCACCTCTAGCAGAACACAGCTTTAAATGGGAGCCTTCCCATTGCGCCGCTGCCGCAGCATTCTACCTGCTCCGGTCCCTTAGTTCGTCGTCGCCGGAGGGTCGGCGAAACCTACCCCTCCAGACCCCACCCCCTTCCACGGCGGTCGGCGGTGCGGCCGTGGCTGCGTCGGAAGGGCTATGCTACTTGAAGGAAGCACGCCGCGGTCGCGCCGTGGGAAGGCGCCCTAAGGAGGCATTGTTTCCATGTTACGATGTGGTGTGTCATAAAAAGTCTTGTATTTCCCTAATATCAAAATCGGTTTGCTTCTAATTTTTGTTGTTGTTGTAAATCTTTTTGGTGCAGGACTGGGGTGTAATTTCTATAGGAGCATCAGCTTAGTGATCTGTGTTGATGGCATCTTGATAAATGGTACTAAACCACATTTCCTTAATCTATAATATTCTCTGTGCCAATAACATGAAATTGTCGAGTTTTGTGGCACCACTAGTTGGAATGTTTTTCATTATTTACAAGTTAATTATTTCCAATCATAATAATTAAACAAAAATACTATTATTAGTAATGTGTACATTATTAGTAAATCTTCCTAGTAAAATCAGCTTCTTTTGTAACCATATATTTACGTGAAAATTAGTAAGATACTGATATAAATATGAATTCATAAAAAGTTTTGGGTTGATCAATAAAAGTTTTTATATGAAGTTTCTCTTTATTAAAACAATCATAAAATAGACCATACATATATTCTTTGACCTGAGCAAAGAGTCTCCAAAATTGCATGTGTGATATTTTGTTAGAAAACAACATCACACATGGGGACTACTGGAAATTAAAAATTAAAATTACAATATAAAAATCATGTCTGCAAAATCAAATCTCCATTGAAGTTCAGGAGACAATAACAATTGAGGCATCCACTGCAAGAGGAAGCTAACCCACAAAATTAAAAAATTTAAGTTTTTGACATTTCCAATATTAATTTTTCATCTTTTATTTATTCTTAACATTGCACATATGTATTATAATCCTTTCTGATATTTATATTGATCTCTAAAAGGTTGTAACACACCTATTTCATTCGATTTCTTTGAGAGAAAGAGCTAGGTCACATCCTCATATTGTGTCATCGATAATACCAACTAAAACATCAGTCGTATTAATACATCACATCACACAAGTGAATTGGAAGAGGGATGGTGTGAAAGAATATGTTAGTGGCAAAGCAGGAAAAACAGTACCAGAGAATGAACAAGTCCTAGCTTGCTTGCTAAAAGAGCTTTACATCCCGATTTAACTAACTTCAAACGTGAACACCATACTCTAATGGTTCATGAAAACTTGCAATTTGTTGTTGTTTTATTTTGCCAACTCCAGAACTTTATCATTCAAAATGCATATTTCAGTGGTCTCAATGTAAGAAAAAAATGCAATCAAACTTACTGTTGTAATCACAAAAGTAATCAGTCGATAGTTTGATGAAACATCCTTACCTTAAGATGGTATATCATTTGTATAATACTTGTGGAAATCTTAAATCATATTTTTAATTAAATAAGTTTTTTATCTTCAAGATAAGGAAACATTTCCCATTTATTATACAAATAATTGATAAAACAAACCAAACTCAAATAAACTCGGTAACATATCCTTGTGGATTAGGGCCCTCATTGGATGCCTCAATTCTTTGAATATTACATCCACTAATACATACTATAAGCCTTTAGGAAACACCATCTTATTGAAAATAACACACACTGTAACGCTTCAAATTTTATACCAAAACTGGCGTTCAGAAATCCAAAACTAACTCCAAAATCTACATTTGAACTAAGGAGGCAGTCTTCTTGGGCCTCATCATCAGGCCAGTGAAACTTTTAATATCTTATCACCTAAGAGGAGTATTCAATGATTTATGAATAATTTTCTAGACATAAAATTGAAAATAGTTACTTTATATTCTGTATTTAAAATAATGTTCATTTTTATTTTTCTCCAGAATCATACCCAAACTGCAAACATTTTATATAATTGTATAGTGCGCAAGTAGGGGAAAAGAACACAAAATTAGTATTGCAATTTACAAATCAAATTATTATTTATCTACAATATAACAAATATGAGAACTAAACCCTAAAAATTTAATTTCTGTTACATTGTTGATACTGTAACACACTTCTTGAAACAATTTATTACTAACCAAACCAGTGACTTCCCATGCAGTCTCGAGTCCATTCAGTCTGACACACCCAACACCAATGGAAACCACATTGTGGTCGAGTGCACACCATATGCATGCATCCACCATCACGTTCTGTTGGTGTGCGGCATTTGGGACAAGGTTTAGTGGACACTTTAATCGTTACTTTGCTGGCATCATCCCATCGCGCCTAAAATATATTATCAATCTCTATTACTATGCTAGCAGGAATAGTACTAGTAAAGACTGAATATATTTTACAAGTTAAAAGGTACCTTATCAGCTCGGTTTGGATCAACAGAATACAGGCAATCTCCTTTGAGTTCTGATGTTCCGTCTCCATCCAGCACACAATCTCCTATGTGGTAGCCTTGCAAACATTGACGGCAAAAGACGAACTGAAATAAATTAATGTGCATAAAAATACTATTTTTTGGACTTGGCACTTAGTTCCTTATACTACTGTGACCAAAGCAAAGTATTGTAAAGCTAAAACAAATATTTTTCCAATTTTCACCAGCTGGAGGTCACTTCATCACCTCTATGAACTTTTCATTCTTTTTACACTATTAAGAGAGGGTGTGAGCCACAACTGGCTACCTCACAAATTATATTTATAATCATTTTAAAAAGTTGATGTATGAATATCAAATTCATGTCGTTTATATAAATAATATTGCTATTCAGTAAAAGTGATTACAAAAAGACCAAAACTAGTTAGTGAAACATTTTTGTAAAGCCACTTTTTTATATCTACATAAAAATACTACTTTTCTCATTTCAAGGTCATCAGCTGTTTAAAAAGGTACTAGATATTTACCCCACAACCATTTATGCAGGTGATGCGTTTGCAATCTGGATCTGCTAAGATTCCCATTCCACAGCCAGGTTGAGGGCACAATACTCCTCCAGCTTGTAGAACGTATTCCTCAGCACCAAATCTTTGGTACTGAGCATACTATTAGAGGGGAAAAAAGATTAGTTACCTTCTGAATCTTAAATGCAATTGGTAAAACTATAATTAATTGATTTGCTGAGAAAAACACTCCCATAAATTATATTATATATATTAGTCATAGCGAGGTTATCAAATGCACTGGTGGAGGTCTAAATTGAGCCCACGTGGTTGCTAAATTAAAGGAGTCGATAAGTCATTTTGCCTTGCAAAAGGTGAGGTAGAAGATTTTATTCTTTCATATAAACGCCCAAATTTATGGGGACTTTTTGGCTACCAAAACTTGTTTTGCCATATTTTGATGTGGAAAACTTACAAGTTTATTACTAATAACAATATAAATAAAATAAAATCTTCTCCCTCACCTTTTGCATGATTCCCCATCAACTGCACTAAATGTAAAATCAGGATTACAGGTATGCTTTACATTATATATTACATTTAACCAGCAAAGAAATCACTCTTTGTTTTAGTATGCCAACGTGTTGCACAATAGGTGTCATAAAAGTAGCCCAGCTTATTACAAATACATAGACAAAGCAGGAGATGCTCACAGAATACCCTCTCTTTCTCAACCATTGGCCCTCCAGTATATTCTTTGTTATTGTTCTTGTCATTTCTTGAAATAATACCCCCTGCATTTAATTGCAACAATTATAAAGAATAATATAATTAAATATTTTATTAATGAATAATTTTTTAGCATGAGATACCTTCAGAATATATTTGAAAAGGAACCTTATCTTTATTGCATTGACAAGAGTCCTCATTTCGGATCCTTAACTTTGAGCGCCCCAGTGCAGTGCACTGGTTGCACTAGCCTAGTATGCTCCTAGTTATAATACGCCTATTATATTATAATCATCAGTCCCTTTAAAAGGTGGCTGATATCAGTAGAAGAACATTGAAGAGTACCTGCTGTGGTGTCAACAGTCTAAAATGATGTACTTCTATAATAAAAGAATTCTCACAACCAGCTGGACATGCAAGAGTGTAACCATATTCAGGATGAGACCAAAATTGTCTCTCCTGAAGCCGTGATGAGCAATATGTGCGAAAACAATCCAAACAAGTCACGTGCCGAGCATCACAGGGAAAAACAAGTACTGGGTCACTGGAAATTAAATCAGTATTTTATTTTCATTGTACTTTGTGATATGCAAAGGTATTCCAAAGTATTAATTAGTAACTAATTAATTGAGGAATAACAAGCAACCAATTTAATTTCCTGATGCCAAACAATTTAAAAAACTTTTAAATTAAATAACATTTCCTATTTTACAATATTTGCAAGGATTGTGATATAACTACACCAAGAATTTTGTTAAGTGTTCAAATTCTACTCTCGTTAGAAAAATTAAACTTACCTAACATCTGTACAAGCTAAACAAGGTACTTCATAGATATTTGATCTTATCAAAGACAGTGGTACAGCGGAGTCATTTTCTCCTTGAGATGGATGATCGGCACATTTGAAATAAAATTGAGCAAAGGTAAGTCCATCACTATTACCAACCTAGAAAGTAACCAAGATTATTCATAAGCTGAATAAAGAAGCACAAATAAAGCTTATATTACTTCTTTTTTTTTTTTTTTTTTTGACTTGACACATATTACACTAAAAAAAATTAGTAAACCCTATCAGCTGAAAGAAAATGTTTGATAATTCTGATTTTGAAGGATTCTTTATTTTCCTTATAAATTAGTATTGCGTATTATTTTCTTGAAGATTTTATATAAATTATTATTAACATCGTATGCTACAAGGATTACATCTTACACATGTTTCATTCTCACAAACTCCTGAAATTTGTTTCTCTTTCAATACATCATCCCAATTCTGTGGATCTCGATCAACAATAAACGCTCCACTTCCACAAGAAAGACACCGCACCCGTAACTTTCCAGTTTGCATGTTTTTGCATGGAGAAGAACAATATACAAAAAAATGAGCCTTAATTCTTTTCAACTCTGAAAAGAGAAAAAATGTAAAAGTGTAAACAGTATATTTTTACAATTAAAAATGATATAATGTTGACAAGATTTAAGCTTGACACTTGGAATCACCTTCTTCGTTATGTAAATCATCACGCTCTGGTCCAGTTATCTGCAAATCTGTAAGGGTTTCACATAATGGTTTTGACGCTTCACTTGGATGTTCTTCATGAACATTCACTTTTTTTGGGGTGACATGTGCTCGTACAGCATGAAGTATACTCTGCTGCCCTAAATCACAGTCCTAAAAATAATTAAAATGCCGGAGTAAACAATATATTTCGAAATAACACAAATTAAATCATTTGTATACCTCAATGACAATGGAATCATCAAGTTCTTTGCCAGCAAAAATTATTTTGACTTCTTCTGGGGTCAAGCCTAATTTGGGAGCAACTATTTCTTTCACATTTTTTATATCCCACTTTGGATCAAGATCAACAGATATTGTATTCCCTGTATTTGTTTTCACATAAATGCTAAGACTATTTGCAATAGTTTTTTTACCAAATGACAACAATTGCAACATGCTTTGTATAATACTTCTGATAAGATCGACAATAAAACTCATAGTGGTAATTTTTTTTCGCAACTTTCGGTTTCTGGAAAGAAATTCGCACGTTAATGAGAATAATGAAAGGGAATTTATTTATCACGCAGTCACCAGTATTTTAAAAAAAATTTCATATCACTATCGTGAAATGGTTCAAAACTCCCGTCCTATCATGAGTTTTTGACATTTGTGTCCCACAGTTTTTGAAGTCATTTACTGCTCGAAGCTACCAGCAGGTTTTATGACTCTTTATGGCCAGTTCCTTTAACGAGTCGTTAATAACATTGCCCTTGACAGCCGTTGATTAACAAGTATATTTTCTTTTTTTTTTACAATTCGGTCACACAGTGGCCGCAGCGGCTTCATCGAACGTCACTGATTACCATCGTTCATCGAACATCACATTACCAGCTGATCATTGGATATATTCTATTCAATATTCACTGGATGTAAAAAATATATATATATACATTCGGTGGCCTAATGCATACACTCCAATGTGCACTTAGTGGCACTGGAAGGCCAGATATATTGACATGTAATTGGAAGCTCTAAATAAATCAAAAATTTAAGTCGTAACGAAGCTTCCGATAAGAGGAATGTGTCCCACTCTCCGTCCAGCTCCAGACGTTTAAGTGCCTCTACAACTAAATTCTGCCCCTGGCAGGTATCAGCTGAGAACGGTTTCATCCAATCGCGAGCTTGAACGTCACATGAGACTGTCAACAGCTGGTACCTGCCAGGGGCAAAGTTGACAAAATTGCAATATAGGTATACTGCTGGTTTTATTCTTTGCTGCTGCCCAACGGGTCGTGTCGTGAGCGGCAGTGAGCGGGCGTATGGGTCGTGAGGGTTGGTTGGTGAAGCGGGGTGAAGGGAAGAGGGGAGGTAACTGGTTGTCAGTGATGAGCTGATGTCCGCGGTGTTATTCGGAGTGGAATTTCCGATAAAATGGATAGTAGCCAGGATCATAGAGCTCAACACCATGAATTATTTTTGCAAGAAATTGAAGGCATTGATGATTACTGGGGACCAACATTCAGGTAATGGCTATACTGTATAATATTTGTTAAGGGGTGTGTCTGCGAATTGTAAATCCGCGGGGTTGGAGCTGCGCAGGTGCACCCCAATTCGATTAAGGATTTTGGTGCTTGTGGGGGTTGAGCGATTTTCAACTGAAAGGACTCCAGATTTTGCTTTCGTTTGTGAAATTAACTGTCGTAATGGAGGTTAGGTGAAATTTGGGTAGTTGAGACTTGAAACAATTTCCAGCCCTGGAATTAAATAAAGATGGAAAATTCAGAATCAAGGATGTCTGTGAATGGGGTTGGCACCCAACCTAAGCATGAACACTTGTTGTATGAATTGGAAACAACAGATACAAGCAGTGTGGGATTAGTAATAAGGTATAAGTTGAAAAGCTTACTTATTTGGTTTGTAGATTGTTTTTGTCTCCATTATTTGAAAAGTTGCAAGATTATTTATTGGAAAATGTTTGTATTTGCAAGATTTGTTCAATTATTCAGTTTTGTTTTCTCCACATTAATTGTCATTGTATTGCATATCATTCTTAATTTTTGGTATCCCCTAGAAAGCCTAACACTCCTCAGAACCATTTCTATACATCTTCATCCTTATTGCCTGAAGTTTTTATGCCTGAATTTCATCTTTACTTAAAAATGTATTAATTTATGCCTAGTGAAATGTTCTAGCACCTCAACAAATTGCTTGATATGTCAGGAGACCTAGAAGTGGGGTCTAAAAGTTTGACCTAGGAATAATAAATCATTCATTTTACTCAAAAGTTCCTACCCAAAAAATAATTGAGAAAAAAATCAAATTTAACCACTCTATCCGTATTGATATGACACATCCTATACTTTTTAAAAAAGCATTATTGGAGGTGATTTTTACTGTTTCTTGTAAACAAATTTTGTAATGCCTGGTGTAAGGTGTTCAATGGTTCTTTAAGGAGAGCGACAGTGATTGGAAGAGGATTCCAAAAGGTGCCATTACCCACCAACACCCACAGACACTTAAGGACATTTAGGATTTCTTTCTCTACCATTACAATGAAACCATTTTTGAAATAAAAATAAAGATACTCAATTTTTGAGTAATTATTTCTTGAAAATAGTTTCCTAGAGTGTTTTATTTTATTTTTTATTCAACCTGTGGTAGGGTGGGTGGGGAAACAGATTTCTTTATCAGAACTATTGCATTAAAGAGAATGTCATGTTATGTTTATAACTTTAGACAAATATCTTATTAGTCAGTTGTTTGATGAATCTTGTTTGGCTACTGAAGATCAGTACATAACATATTTAATTTAACAATGGTGACCTTGTCCTGCAAATGGCAGCATGTACATTGTTGCACATGACCAATAAAAATGAGTATTTTCATTAAATAAAGAGACAAATTCAGGTTGTTAACTCTTAGAAGATTTATTTTATGGTAGTCACAATCTGCTTAAGACCCCTTTTATAACATAGATGTACTCTTGAGCATGTGTATTTTGGATGAAGATTGTAAATTCTAACATAGAACACTTTTTAAAAATAATCTTAACATTCATCAATTAATTCTATGGGTCTGACATATTGGGAGTTACAATATTCTAATATTGTAAAAAAAAATTTTTTTGTGAATTAGAGTAGGTAGTTGTTTTATTTTCTTGTAGTTCTTAGTGTGACTGAACAAAAATATATTAGCAAATGGAAATTCAATTAAGTTTTAATATAAAACTTACTAAATAATTGAAAGCAAATTTAAATTTGGGGCATTTAGACTAAAGTAAACAGGGAAGTTATTAGTCAGAAAACTAATTAATTTAAGATATTTCCCAATTCCTTGGTTTTGAAGTTACATGTAGAAACAATTATTTTCACCAATAATTGTTTTTGTTTTGAGAAATTTTTGTGTTTTAAATAGTGTATCATTTCAATTTTGTGATTTATTATGTAATAAACATACAAAATAAGATTGCTTTTTTTCGTGATTACCTAATTTAAATTTCTTTTTTATGCTAATTTTCTCTTTCACTTAGGTGCAAAAACAAAAGTTAGTAGATAACTAATGTTAAAAATAAATATTGTATGAATGTGTGTTAACGAAATATTTTATTGAACAATAAATAAATAAAAAACACCTGAAAAAAAGTGGTATGATTAACCCTAAAGATCTCTACAATATACAAGGTTTTTAAACATTTTTTTTAAATTCTAAAAATCAATCAAAAACTAAAAATTTTTAATCGTGATATTATGGGGTGTTTCATTAAATGGAAAAAATATGAATTACTATGTTTTACAATTCCAATGAACATGTGTAATTTTACTTCATAGCAATGTCTATTTTCTCTATTGTTTAGTGTATTTACGTTCACATGACAAATTCAGAAATTGAGGCAAAAAATAAAAAAATTGCTTTATATTGTTGCCCTTAATCTTCCCAAATATTTCATCTAATGTGCAGAATGTATTCAGAAACCCCTAAATGTATGCAAAATGGAATATAATATGAAAACTGTTGATTTACTTATTCATAAAGAAATTGTATTTTTGTCTAACCTACAACTAGCACAATAAATAAGCATTTACGTAGAAATTTAGGTTCAAGCAGTCAGCTACTCTAAATAAAACGAGTCCGTGTTAGATTGTTTGTGAGATTGGGTATATGTATTTTGCACTCCTTGACTTAGTTAACCTTGTTTTTATTAATATGTAAGAATGATTTAAAAAAAGTGCAGATTAACAATAAAAGAAGCAACATTGACATGTTTTCTTGGTAAGATTCTAAGAATAGGTTAATTAAGCATAACAAGCTTTAATTATATTGTTAAAATAATTTTTGAAAAATCCTATAAATATTTAATGTGCTAGATAAAAGTAAAATAAAAGGAATAATTATTTATTTCTAATATAAAAAATATGAAAATATGAGTGTATAGTGAGGGGGGGAGTGTAGTTGTTCAAAAAATGTTCAGACATACATTGTGACTTTAGATCCCATAGGCTGTTGAACTCGGTGATGGCCTCAAAAAACTACATATATTCGAAAAAACAGAATAGTGAACCTGGTAAACGCGACATTGCTCAGATATAATTTTTTTTTTTTTTTTGTTGGATCTAGATATTATATTTTGATTATATACTTGTATAATTTTTGCTCAACAATGGTGTATTATAATTCAGTTAAGTGTCATAACCTTTATTTTAATTATATGCATCGATCATTTTTTGTTCAATAATGATTATTGTAAAATTATAAATTGATTTATGCATTGTTTCTTATTTGTATCATGCTGATTGGCGCAAATAAATAAAATTAAAAAAAAACTGAATTTCTCCTTGAATTTATCAAGTTCGGCAAGATAAAAAAATTGCTGTTGAATGTGCCGGCAGCAAAATTTATCAAGTTTTAGGAGCTCTAGCTACATGTAAAAATGTGAATTTTAATGATCTACATAAAAACATAAATCCATGAAAAACATGAATTTTAATATAAATTAACAATTATATGTTCTGTAAAATATGAGATCATCCAGTTTTTCTGTGTACTGTCCCATTGTCCAGAAAATCTTTCCTAATTTTGCTTCAAAAAATATAACAGATTGCTACTGAAGAAGAAGAAGAAGAAAAGGCTGAAAATCTCAATATTTTTCAAAAACCACTTCACTTAATTTGCGTAACATTTTTTGATGAACTCTGCCCTTTAGAACCTTAGCCCTTAGTTTTACAGCAGTATCCTAATAGAGAACAAAATTTCTATTAAAATATTATAGAAAGTTAAATTTCTTTCAAAATTAGTTTTTCTTTGCCATTTTATCTTTAAATAGTTAAAGTTACTGAATTTGAAATGTATTTTTCCTTTTTCTTTTTTTTTAATATTTTATTTTTATTTTCCTTCCTTTTTCCTCCATGCCTGGATCTCAAAAGCAACATTTTGGTCACACAACAGCGCTTTTTAGTTAAAGTTAGATCCTAAAAGCATGACTCCTGTCGACCAGTGATATAATAAAAATACAAAATAAAAGAGAACCTCCAATAACTGGACATAGGTTTTTTGATTTGTCACAATCTATTTAGGAGAAAACTCATGTGCTCTGTATTTTTTTAAAAACAATATGTAAACTCTATTCATGACATACCTGGGAATTGTTCATAGTATTTTAAATTTTCATGCTGTTAGTCTTCTTGTAGTTACTCATATTAATGTGCATACACAGTACATTTAATTCTCAGTAAACAGAAGTATAGATATAGCAGACGCTGCATGGCAGATAATTGGAGCAGGAAGAATATGGTGATAGGACTTTTATGATACCACATTTCCGTGGGCCTAAGGATAAAACTTACAGCAGTCTTTGTTTTTGTAGTCAAATTATATACAGATGTAACTATGTCTAATTTTCAGTCTGATGACTTTTCATTACAAGAGTCTAGTTTTGTTAGAAATTTTCAAAAATATCCATTTGAACTTGAACTCTTGTAAGAATTATTGTTGTTGTTTTTTGTTTTTACTAATTACAAATTATGTAATTATCTTTCTTTCAGAGCCATTTATGATGGAGATGAACATCAGAAATTTATGGAAAGGCTGGATGCTCGAATCAAGAGCCATGACAAAGATATTGAACGGATGTGTAACTTCCATTATCAGGGATTTATTGACTCTATTAGAGAACTACTTCAAGTGAGATCTCAGGCAAAGAGGCTCAATGTATGTTACTGATTCTAAATATATTTATTTCTTCATTTTGAATGCCTTAAGCTGTATATAAAGATTGAATGCATTGCGTTATTGATTGCATACATGTGTTTTATGTGGCTTTTTTGTTTTTTCAGAGTGAAGTGGTTCAATTAGATGAAGACTTGCAAGAATCAGTGTCAAGTGTTTTATTAAAAGGGGAAGAATTGGTTCAAGCACGTAAAGTAGAGAGTAACATAGCTTCTGCTATTGAGAACTTGTCTCTCTGTCTGCCGGTACTAACAACATACGCCAAGTTACAAAGACAAATGAAAGAGAAAAGGTAAAGCATAATTACGTATTTTTGAACTAAGATAATGTTAAGAGTTAAATTTACTTACCAAAGCTGATCAACATGCATCTAAAATTGCTAGGGATTAACCATAAACAATTATGAAACAAAGCAAACTCCCATATTAATAGATCATATAGAACAATATCTTAAATACTAAATTTTATGTCCCCCCCCCCCTTTTTTTCCTCTCCCTCTCTTCAAAATTTTGTTTCTTATCAGTATGAGGTTTTCAAATAGTGGTCTGGTGTTCTAGGAGACAACAAAGTAATTTTTGGGAGATCCTGAAGGGGCCAACAGATAAAATTTTGGGCTACTTTTAATTGATGCAGCTGGGTTCCTTCTTCCAAGGAGGAATCCAATTTAGTTCCTTTGATATTTGTTGCTCATTAGGCCCACTGTGTGTTTTATTGATATGTTTGATTAAAAGTATGCTAATGCAGTTCATTTAAAATAAAAGGAGTGATTGGAATTTTATGTCTTGAGACAGTGCACAAAATCAAGAGAGCGACCATACAAAATCAGTTTAAGCAAGCCAATTTTGTTGTTGCTATATTCTGCAAATTGAGTATGACTTCCAATAACTCACTTACTCAAACTGCAAGTACAATTGCTCACCATTAAAACCACGTAATTTTATCCACATAGAGATCCAATAGTACAACATTTCATATTTTGTGGACTATTTATATCTGTAAATTGGGAATAGAAGTAATAATAAATTGTAATACTAATGATGTTGTAAAGGTTCTTAACTAATATTTTGAAATCTTTCTACAATATAAAGTAATCTGAAATGATGTAAAGAAATAAATACGTAATATAAGCTAGTCTTTGTTTGACCACCACAAGGAGTTTGGCAGTGTTTGACATGATTGGATTTTGAAAGCCTTGGAGATCTGTTGATTTTCCTAGACTTATTAAGTTTTGCAAGGTTCCTATGAAGTCATGAAGTACCATGTTCCTAATACACAGTTGAATGTAAGTAGTAGATACAAGAAGCACAAATATTGAGTCCAACAGCAGAATTTTTAAAGGAGATTCATCCTCTCTGCTGTTTTGCATTAATTTGATTCCACTATCTAGACAGTTGTCACCCATGGACCTTGGTTACAAGCTCCATGGAGATAGATCAGTATCACATTTGTTTTAGGATTATCATAGTGTTTGCTAAGAATGAAGTGATTCTCTTCCAAATGATGCGTATCGTCTACACTAATGGTTTTAGCAATGACATCTACATTAAATTTGGTCTTGACAAATGTCGTTTTGTTCTTCCTTTTTGTCTTCTTCTTCTTCCTTTGCGTCTTCTTTTTCTTCTTCCTTTGCGTCTTCTTTTTCTTCTTCCTTTGCGTCTTCTTTTTCTTCTTCCTTTGCTTCTTCTTCTTCCTTTGCGTCTTCTTCTTCTTCTTCTTTATTTGCTTCTTCTTCTTCTTCTTCTTTATTTGCTTCTTCTTCTTCTTCTTCTTTATTTGCTTCTTCTTCTTCTTTATTTGCTTCTTCTTCTTCTTCCTTTGCGTCTTCTTCTTCTTCTTCTTCCTTTGCGTCTTCTTCTTCTTCTTCTTCCTTTGCGTCTTCTTCTTCTTCCTTTGCGTCTTCTTCTTCTTCCTTTGCGCCTTCTTCTTCTTCCTTTGCGCCTTCTTCTTCTTCTTCTTCTTCTTCTTCTTCTTCCTCTGCGTCTTCTACTACTTCTTCTTCTTCTTCTTCTTCTTCTTCTTCTTCTTCCTCTGCGTCTTCTACTACTACTTCTTCTTCTTCCTTCGCGTCTTCTTCTCTCCTTGCGCTTTGTTCTTTTCTCCTCTATTCTTCTGTCTCTGCGCCTTGTTCTTCTTCATTTTCTTCCTGTCTTCTCTCTTCTTCTTCTGTTTGCGCCTTCTAATTTTCTTACGTCTCGTGCATTCTGCCAAACGTGACATATTTTCGTCACTAGCTTCATCAAAGTCAGCCGCTGCCCTAAATAAAATTCTAATGCACGGCTGCTTTGATTGGTAGTTTTCAAGTGAATGTCTTGAGTACCCAACCAAAAAGGCCACAAGACGTTTCGACCTTCTCTTCTGTATCTTTGAACCTTCTTTTCACTCACACAGCCCTACTATACGCGCTACATTACCACGTATGTGTAGAGACCAGGCGAGTAAGAGCGTGTCCCGTGTGTGCCGGCGAGCCTCTGGGAAAGATGAGAGCTGTGAGTTGTGCTGTGTGCGGAAAAGTGCCGGTCGCCGTTCGAGGTCGTACGAGTTGCTGACGAGCGCTGGGAGCTGGCTGGAAGGGCGCGCGCCACTGTCGTGGCGGGGAAGCCACAGGGCGAGCGGCTTGATGAACGATCTTCGGTTGCCGTCTGTCGGCTCCCTCGCTCGTAGCGCTTTCAATGTATTTGAAAATCCAGAAGTCGGCATGCATTCACCGAGAAACTATGAAATAAAAATTAAGTGAGAAAGTAGCACTGAAAGTAGCCAGAAGAAATTAAGTGAATTAAAATTATGAGAAAATGAAAAAAACGTGTGAAAGGCCCCTCCTTACATATTACGCGTTTTTATGAATAAACAAAATATGTTCATTACAAGACATTGTCTAAAATTCTGATGTGATTTTCCAACTAACAATCAGGATATTTGTTAACAGTTCAAATATGTGTAGTGGTGGATACAACAAATAATTGATAGCCTTTTGCATATTTACTTTTACTTGAAATATTTGAAAGAAAAATCAGAAATAACGAGCGAGGAAATAATATTATAGATCAATTCATTAGAGTGGTGCTTTGACTCATTACTTTCTCTATATCGAAAATGCGTATATATGTACGTATTCTAGAAAGTAAAAATCCACATGCGTATTAGATTGTAGGTTTTAAAATCTTAAAAGTAGGCTTTTCCAGTAAAGAAGGGCTACTTTTATGAATTTTGTTGGTACATACAGAGAGTGTAAAAAGTATTCGAACACCTAAGGATTTCTACATAAAGTTTTATTTGGATTACCTGTAACAAAAAGTAAAAAAAAACTCTGAAAAATCCTTCGTACGCCTTCCTTTGGAGGGAAAGTATAACTGTCCCATGTTAGTAGATTTACTAAATGTAAAAGATGTTTTCCTTACACTAAACTGATCAATGACTTCCAGAATGGTATTCCTTGGTCTGTTTAAAACCTGAGAAATTTCCCTCAATGATTTGTATTGATTATGCAACCTGATGATAATTTTTCTCATTTCCAAAGGCACTTCCTTCCCTTTACAACCCATTTCTTCTTTTCATAATACACTCAGACGCCTATCAAGTATCTCTCAAACTCTATGCAAGGCTACTGCTGTCTACCCTGTCTAGTGTCAATAAATTTCCCAAGGGTCAAGCATAGGGGAGCTAAAACCGTTACAGTTGTTGTTGCGGTTCAAAAACTTTCTGTGTCCCAAGATATCACATTTCAGAATGTTTCAACGGTTCTATATGCTTTGCTTTTCTATTGTTTTTCTACTGTTTTTGGTTGTAGCTTTTCCATATACTTAGGTTAATATTGTGATGAAAATATGTATTGATTATAAGATAGTTGTTAGAATAATTGTTAAAATGCACTGGTGTTCGAATATTTTTTTACATTCACTGTAGAACAAAAGTCTTCAAATTTTGGGGTGTGTAGGTATAGAATTATAGTAGGTATAAACCCAAGAATCCAAGGCTTCAAAGTAGCTGAAGTAACTGTGATATTTATTACAGTCATGAATCAGATAGGAAGAGGAGTGAATTCTGCCTGTTGTTACAAACAGAAATTTTAGTTCCATTTCCCAGTTGCATTGTTCCTAAGGGCTCTGCCTTGGTGCACTTGATACACATCTCTGGTTTTAGTGATTGTTAAAATATTTGGATTCCAGGTATTATCCTGCTTTGAAAACTCTTGAACAATTGGAACATTTATATTTACCTCGTGTAGCAAATTATAGATTTTCTCATCAAATGAAGGAGAATATTCCAAAGTAAGTGGCTAAATATAAAACTATGAAAATTATTTTGCTGATGTTATTTTTACTGAGCCATGATGTAAGAATGTATTAATTGTTCCAATAGGTTGAGAGAGAACATTAAGGAAGCCTCCATGTCAGATTTGAAAGACTTCTTAGAAAACATAAGGAAGTTCTCCCCCAAGATAGGAGAAGTTGCAATGAGACATGTAAGTATTGTATATTATATTTTATTGGAAATTGATTGGATAACCTCGCTCCTTAAACATATATCTCAAAGAGTAGAAATACCGTACTGACATGAAAGGACATTATTTACATATCTTTCCCATTCTTTACCAATTGATTATGGAGTCCTGCAAGGTTCGATTGTAGGTCCTATCCTCTTTCTGTTATATGTAAACAATATGCCCTTGTCTATTATAAAACGGAAGAATAGTTCTGTTCGCCGATGACACAAATGTTCTTTGCAGAAAAGAAACAGTAAATAGTGTGATTTCAGTAGTTTCAAATTGGTTTTGTAATAACAAATTGATAGGTAACGAAGAAAAAACAGTGTCAATGCATTTTTGCATTTCAAATCAGTAATTGCATGCTCCATTGAAAATGAACAATATGCAATTAGCTGATGTTAAGGTAACAACATTTCTAAGTCTCTCAACTCTGTCAAACCTCAAATGGAATGTACATATTAACAGAATTAAACACTAAATGAAGTTCATTATGTTACGCATTCAGAAATCTTTCAAATTCCGTCAGCCTTCATGCATCTCGTTGCATGTATTTTGCAAATGTGCATTCCGACCTGAGATATGGCATAATATTCTGGGGAAGCTCATCATGTAGTACCCAAACCTTTATATTGCAAAAGAAAATTATTAGAATAATGAAAAAATGCCATCCATATGATTCCTGCAGACCCCTCTTCATTGAGCTTGGAATCTTACCATTGCCTTGCCTATTTACTTACGAATCTGTAATTTTTGTCAAAACTGACTTACTTAACGGCAGGAACATATTTTCATGCAATACTGATACTTATGATTACAACACATGTCATAGAAGTCGCATTCATAGAGTGTCAGTATCAACAGCTCACTACCAGAAATCCACATACAATACATGTACGTTACTTTACAATGCATTGCCAGATGACCTTAAACATTTGAAGTCGGTACACTAATTTAAGTTAAAAGTAAATCTTTTCTGCTGCAAAACTGTTTCTATACAATTAGTCTACTGATTATCAAAAAGAAAAATGATGTTTATTTTAACAAAACAGGGAGTTATAATGAATTAGTTTATGTTTGTATTGTATAATTTTATTAAAAAGACTTAATACGCTTGTAACAAATAATGTACTTCAGATTCCGTGTCAATGACCCCCATCATCTCGATCAGGTTTTTGCCCAGTTTCCCTGATACTTCGAGCAAATGCTGAGATGGCCCCTTGTTTTGCTTCTAGACGTAATTGTAGCTTCACTATGGGCATGTTTTGTTGAACTCTCCTTTTACTTGTAATGGCAAGAGTAGAGGTAAGGGCGTGTTACTATTTTGTTAGTAATGCAGAAAATAAAATTTGCAGTTTGTTTACCGTTGCAAATAAGTTTTCTATAACTCGGGAATGAAAATGTCAAGTTTTTCAAATGTTGTTACTGTCATGTTTTTTTCATAAATATTATTTTTATTATTTTAAATTTGTTTTTTACTTTTATTCATTTTTGAACTATTTTTAGTTAAAATGATGGGAAGGGATTCTGAAACTCCAGAAAACATGCGCAGATTATCTTCTCCCCCATACGTCACATACAGTTTATAGATCTTAAATACTATAAAGTAAAACACCTGTACGATTAATAAACCAAACTGTTATCATATAATATTTTCATTTTCTGATGCCTTGCATTCATTATGACTTATTTTAATTTTTATCGTTATGTAATTCTTCGTATTTCACCTGTTGTATGGCATTGTTTTTACTTTATGAATACAAAAATCCTGTATTGTATAAATGTATGCATATGAGAAAGCAAAACTGGTTGCATTACTTATGGATCATACTTTTAAATGTTAGTGTCGTTAAACGCTAATTATCAATTCAATTTACTTAATGAGAAATGCATTCCATTTACAACACAAAAAAATGATCTTATGTTTCAGACTGCTGAACAATTAGGTAGTGATCCATCTGTTGTAGGGAGAAAGAAGAGACAAGCTCCTCCTCCTCCAAATCCCTTCACTGGTGAGTTGTATAGCTCCATGCACTACTAATATACTACTATACTATAATATGATTGTGTGCGGAATTTAGATATGATAAAATTAAGAAAATGTAAAGTAAAACTTGCTGAAACATTAGTGGAATGTTAATGACTACATATCATGCGTTTCTGTATCTGCTCTTTAATTTTAACCTTTGGTGAAATTTGGTTTCTTAGATGAACTGGGCTAAAGCTTTGAAACTAGCGATTATTCTTACCATTTATTTTATTGGTACATACCTTGTAAATATTCAGATTTATTAATATTTTTAAAATTCTATGAATTCTGTGAATAAAAGATTCATCTGTTATGTAAATGTAATGTTAATGTAAAATATTTGTTGGCTTTTATCCAATTTTAAGAAATGAGCTGTGTTTTTTCTGGCTTGGTTTTAGTAAAATTAATGTATATATTTCAAATTATAAATATACATACATTTTTTACGTTTGATATCTTTGTGTTTGAGATTGACCAGAATCTTTGTTCATGCATGCAGGTAGGCACATATAGTACTTATATTGGCAGAAAAGTGAGCAAGTAGAAAATCATGAAGTTGACAGTGTGTTCTTTAAAAGGGAAAGTAAAAATAGTGAGATTTAATATCTTAATTTAACAGTCTAGATACCTGTATTATTGAACGTGAAATTATCCCATCTTTTTCAGGAGAAGTGGATTATGAAGCGCCTGCAGAAAGCACATATGATGCAGAAGAAGACCTAAGTGCTCAGGACCTAATTGATTTCTCTCCTGTCTATCGTTGTTTACATATTTATACAGTATTAGGATCACGAGAAACGTTCGAAACATATTACAGGAAGCAACGAAAGAAGCAGGCTCGATTGGTTTTACAACCTCCAACAAATATGGTATTATTATTTTTGTTTTCAAACTTTTTATTTTTATTCTATTCGTTTTTTAATTTTATATTACTTTCTTTAAAGTATTATCAATGTCTTGGTTATTAGTGTTTATTCCATAATGTATGTAATGCAAATTTGCTAGTATTTTGGATCCTTCTCTCCCCCTGCAATCAGAGTTTGAATTGCCCCCAAATTATATAACATTTGCTCCCAATAATACCTGTCGGGCACATGCTGTAGTGAATGACGATAGCAGGGATTCTCATTCAGTTTGATTCATTTGGGAATTTTTAATGGAGGGGTTTTGAATATTTTCTTCATAATATATCATTGATGAAAACATTTCCATTTATTTTAAGTTTATATATCATAACTTTGTAATTTGATATTTTTAAAATATTTTTTAATTTTAATGTTTTATTGTCTTACAATAAGACTGAATTAAAATAATTATTTAATTGCCGTTGTTGAAGTTGCGAAAAATGGAAAAATTAATATTAGCACTATGCAACATTAAACTGTACTTCCCCCTCCTCTTATGTAACGTAGTGTAATGCTGTCTCAAACCCCCTCTTCCTTCTCTTTAGCATTACATAATTTATGGATGACCTTATACAGATATTGTACAACATTGTTTGTTGCTATAACATTTTATTTATTTACAAAATACGTGAACAAAAGGTAGGCAATTTTTGTAATCAACTGTTTGACAGGAAAAACTTGAATGGATTGTGAAAAAAATTCTGTTTGATTTGTAATTGTGGCCACGAAGGTGGAAGTTTGCATTGCGGAGAAAGAAATCATCAAAATCTGGGCAGTTGTAGTGACTGATTAGTATTTTGTAAGTTTCAATGAAATCTCTTTTCAATATCCAGTCATTATAGTTGACAGGGTGAAGTGCTTTACGACTCTCAGGTTATAATAGGTGTTGCAGGACAGGAACATATCTCAAAGATTTCCTTGGAGCACCATCTAAGAGAGTCAGGCCCAGATGCAGAAACCAAATTCAGTTATTGGCCTAATGAAGGTAGTTGCAGTAAAAGTTTGGGTGTCAGGTGCTTCAAGACTCTGTTGACCAGATTGGAGATCGTTTGCTTTTTTCGTCATGTGTTGAACTTGTATACTCCACTTCAGATCCTTTGATATTATGATTTCCATGTCCGATTGAAATGAAACATGAGAAATATGTGGGTTGTACAGAGATAACATTTGCGTAGATTATTTTTTCCAGTAAGAAGAACAGAAAACTTAAGTGGTTTGACAGTGATAAGCTAGTTGTTAGACCATTGAGAATTTCTTGAAAATAGAGCATGAGTGGGTTACTGTAGTATTTTACAGCATTCATTAGCAAACTACTCATTGGAGATGCCATCAGATTACAGAGGTTGGTTATGTAGAGTAGGGAAAGGAGTGGGCCCAAAACAGAACCTTGTGAAACACTGCTATAGATAGGTTTTTTGGAGGAGAGTAAACTACCAGTTTTCACTTGGACGTTCCAGTTCTCCAGAAAAGCAGTGATCCAACGTTTAAGAGGAGATTACCTCTTAAACCCAAGAAAAAGCCTTCTATGGGAGACTCAATCAAAAGTGTTTTCTAAGTCAATAAAGAGAATATCAACTGGTAAGCCATTGTTTTGCAATTAGATCCAGTTGCTAAGACATTTCAGTAGGTTGGAGCAGATAGACCTACCTGGAAGAAAGCAATGTTGGTTTTATGGAATGATGTTTCTTGCAGAAATCCAATATTGAGGAAGTGACAATTTTTTCCATGAGTGTAATGAAGGGAGAGGTCAATTAGATAGGGTAATAACTTCTTGCTACCGTTCTGTCACTTTTCTTGCATATGGAAATGACGGTCACTGAGAGCCAATCTGGCGGAAGACAACCTTCTTTCATGGATTGTTCAAAAAGATGTTTCAAGTTTGGACTAAATAAGGAAGTACATTGTTTAATCAGAAAAGGTTGGATCCCATTGGGGCCCTTAGATGTGCGATTTTCGTAAGATGGAATTGGATGGACAGGATGAGTAGGGAAATGGACATCACAGAGGCTGGCCTGAGTCCATGAAAGAGCTATGTTGATTGGTGGACTGTTAACTTCACGTACAAAGATGCTGATAAATTGATTGCCTAAAATCTCAGGAATCGGCAGAATCAGAGTTCGTGAGGCCATCTGAATTAACGATTATAAGTGGAAAAGGTTTGGTACTCCATTGGCTCTTAAGATATCTGTAGTCATTTTTTAAATTGGAAGATAAGAGTTTGCCTTCATAATGTGCACATTGGAAGTCAATTGCAGAGTTATCCTGGTTTTGCAACTGTTCATATGCAGCAAATAAAGGGTTGTTCCAGACCTTCACTTGTTTAATCGAAGATTTCTTCTTCATGCTCTCAGATGTTGAATTGCAGATGTCATCCATGGTTTGTTGTGTAGAAGTTTCCTCTTCCAGTTGCAAATGTGGATTTTAAGTCAGTTGTAGTGAGGATTGTAGTTTAGAAGTCAAGAATGGTATGGGATTATGAAGGAAGGTGAGCAAGATAGTGGGAGAGAGTGGTGAAGAAATACAGGTGTAATCAGCTGTGAAAAAATTTCTAGAAGGCTGCTGTACTTTGTGTGGATTGGACAAGAATGGCAGGTGGCTGATTTTAAAAAGGGATGTGTGGTCTGATGTAGCTAAAGGTATAAGGTGGAGGACTTCCTTAACTAGATTATTCGTGTTAGTAAGGATCAGATCAAGTAGAGGTACCTTCATTGGTAATGAGTTAGTCGTGTCAAAAGATGGTACTGCTGGCCAGGCACTTCCTATTAATATTCTGGTAATTGGAGTCCTCAAGAACTAAGAGATTAAACTAGTCGAACATATTTTGTAGCTTTGTTGTCAGTATAGTATGTCAGTAGATAATTTATTTTCAAAGGGGGAAGATTCTCTTTATCCCCACGTGATTGAAATACTGTTTTTTCTTGAAAACCCTACAGCTCTCTCTCTTTTTTTTTTTTAGAACCACATTTGTTGCATGTGATCCTCACATTTTGAAGTACGAAAAGAGTGATGCAAACTAAACAAGAAGTATTTGAAAAGTAATTCATAATTATAAAGATATTTTATGTTTTTCTTGCAGCATGAAACAATAGCTGGATATCGAGCATACATTCATGGTATTGTAGGATTCTTTGTTGTAGAAGATCATGTTTTAAATACTGGTAATGGCCTTGTTAATAGGACATACCTTGATGAAGTTTGGAATATGGCTCTTTCAAAAATTGTGAATGCTTTAAGAACCCATTCTGTAAGTATTATTTTTATTATTATTATTATTATTATTATTATTATTATTATTATTATTATTATTATTATTATTATTCCACAATTCACAAATATAAATATAGTTTCCAATAATTTACCGATTTTCAGGCATATTGTACAGATGCAGCTCTAATGCTGAAAATAAAGAATTTAATCATGCTCTTCAATACTACACTCAGGGTAAGAATCAATCACTTTTATTGTATTTATCATTTAAAAACAGTTAAAAATAAGATACGTGTTACAGGTGGTATTTTTTCAGGTATAATGTTGAATTCCTCCTTTGTTATTAATTTAAATTTACAAATTGTCCAGTTTCATTTCTTTCAATAAAACTTTTAGTAGTTATTTTGTAAGGTTAAGTATTTTTTGTCATGATGTGCATAGTCCAGTTGTGTATTCTACTCTTGTAACACTTTAAGTTTACCTTTACAGAATTATGGATACTCTGTGAATCAGTTATTTGATTTGCTTCATGAAATACGTGATCATTATAATGAAGTTCTTATGCAGCGATGGGTTCAGGTCTTCAGAGAGATTCTTGATGAAGAAAGTTTTCTCCCTATTCAGGCAAGGTCTTTTTGTTTTAAAGATTTAGTGGTTTGTATAACTTCATTGATTGGTCATTGTACTTGTTATTTTGAACACAGGTTACATCTCAAGCTGAATATGACCATGTAGTTGAATCATTTCCCTTTCATGATGAAGCCTTGGAACTTGCACAGTTTCCTAAAAAGTTTCCATTTTCTCCACTAGTACCGAAAGTTTATCAACAGGTGAAAGAATTTATCTATGCATGCTTAAAGTTTTCTGAAGATTTAAATTTAAGGTAAATATCGAACACACAAGGTTTTTATTAATTACCAGGTAGACATTTCCTTATGAGTCATTTTTCTATAAAAGTTTCTAATTTTCAGTCAAGCCCAAGTTGATGATATGATTCGTAAATCAACAAATTTACTACTAACTCGCTCCTTCAGTGGTTGTCTTTCATCTTTATTTCGGAAACCCAGTATTGCTCTATTACAAGTTATTCAGATCATTATTGATACAGGATATTTAGAAGATGCAACTGTATTTTTAGAAGAATTTGTTTCAAATATTACTGGGTAAGATATTTTTCTTATAAACCGATGTTCTAAATATTCTATTTTTATAAATTCTAATTTTTTAAGATGAAAAAGTAAAGAGTTATACTTGCTTTTTTATTTCAGTAGTAAGGAATTGAACACTGTTATTTCTAACAGAATAAATACTGATACATAACTAATATAGTCTTTTAACTAGAAGTTAAGAATGTTTTAAAATTAAATCAAGATTAGACTCTTAAAGGAACTGGGTTTCAACAGGCTTAGGAAATTTTTTAAAGATGTTGTAAATGTATGCAACCATTTTAACTGGTTTGTTTTAAAATTATTCAAGAAATGTTCTGTAGTTGTGGTTATATTTTTATATCATAAAATTCACCTTTTAGATATTAGAATGAATGCCTTATTCCTGATTTGCTTCAGATTCAAGAAAACGAAGTGGGGGGAAAACGCAGGGAAAGATCTTTTTATTGAATTGTGGTTTTAGAGATTATTGTATTTGTGGAAAATGAACAAAGAACATACCAGCAATTAATTTTCATTTATAATTCGTATCTTTTTGTTTTAATTTTCATTGATTACAACCCGACAAACCGAACTTTCAAATGCGTTTTGTTTTCATGCATTAGTTCTAATTTGTGTGTTCTGGCATTTAGTTCTAATTTCAGTAGAAGATGGTTCAGCTCTTCAGTTTATTTTAAGTTAAATATCAATAATTTATAATTGTAATTTTTATTTTCCAGTGCTCCTAAAGAAGGTCATATGAGTTCTCGTTCTCAAGGTCAATCGACAATGTTCCGTGTGGCAAGAGATGATGCAGAAAGACAGATTTGTGATAAATTGAAGTGCAAACTGGATGAATTTTTAGAATTGGAAAACTATGATTGGCTTTTGGGAGAACCAAAAGGGCATGCATCCAGTTTTATTACAGATCTTATTGCTTTTCTACAAAGCATATTTTTGTCTTTCACAAATCTACCTGTAAGTTCACGTACATTTTTCTACAACTATCATGGTCTGTAGTTAAATTCAATTAATTATTCTTAATCATATGTCAATATGTAGTTCGTGGAGAGAAACAGCTTATTAAAACATAGTCATTTGGCTTAAGTTAATATACTCAATTTTTTTATATTCTGTGTGTTCTTCATATGGCATAATTCTCGTTGTAATCTCTTTGTAAAATTTCCTGTTTGTCAGGATATTTTATTACTTCACTAGATGATAACTATTCATAAATAACTAACATTTCATAAATAAAACTATTCCAACTAATGCACTTGAAATACAATTACTATATAAGTTGTAAACAATGATAAGAATTATATTTTGTATTATTCTTTCAATATTCGAAATATCTATTAAATAAAATTAATCAAAACTTGATCATCAATGGCTGCCATGTTCATATATTTTCACCTGGACAAAAAAGTACATTGTTTAATAACATTCTTGTCTTCTTCTTCGACGGTTTCTACCTCTTAGGGTTTGCCGTTTTCCATTTCCATAATTCTCGATCCTCCAATTGACCCTCTTCCAATCCTTTCTCCTCCATAACTTCATGTATATATTTCTTCCAGGTTAAACCAGGTCTACCTCTTCTACGCCTTCTTTCAGGTATCCAATTTAAAATTTGTTTTGGCCATCTCTCATTTCGCATCCTCTGGACATGTCCATACCAATGAAGAGCTTTATTTTCTAGTCTTCTGGTTATGGTTGCTTGAACCCCACCTCTTTCCCACACCACTTCATTTCTTATTTTATCCAGTCTTGTTATCTGCTAAGATCTCATAAAGTCAAGCTCTACTGACCGTATTCTGTCTCTACGGCGTTTTGTTAACAGCCACATTTTTGCTCCATATAATATAATACTTTCCACAATACTGTGGAATATGTGTCGTTTTGTGTCTTGCCTTAAAACACTATTCCATATAAGGCCGCCGCATGCAGAGCTTTGATTGCATTCCTCCCTATTGCGAATTCTAGCATTTATATCTTCATCAATTTTCCCATCGTCGGTAATACAGTCCCAAGATATTTAAATTTCGAAACGTTCAGCTTCTCGTCATCATGTCGACATTAATATTTAGATGGCATCTCTCTATGCATAATATTCCTGTCCTTTTTAAGGTTGATTAAGTCCCCATTTCTCGTATTCTGTCTTTTAATTGCAAAGCATATACTCCATATCTTCCTGATCTGATCCAAATAATTACCTGATCATACCTTTGCATAAAAGGCAAAGAATGTAAGCACTTTCATTTAATGGGAAACTCCCTTTGAGAACATTTCTTGTAGCAAGGTTGCTTTAAAGAAACCTTTGCTTTAAACGCTTTGTTAGTTCCAAACTCTGGGGTAATTTCCTCCCATTTGAATGCAGCTCAGCATTCTGGTAATTTTTGTAACTAAATTAATCCATTTTTCTTGCACTTTCAGTCTTTTCAATTGCTGGCCAAATTTTACATCTTGAACACTGTCATAGGCTTTTCCCAGGTCAATAAATGTTATATATGTTATCTATATGGTCATATCTATTTTTTCTATTATCTGGCAAGAGCAATAGATGTTAATCCCAAACATGTCTCTTCCACTCCTAACCCTTTGTTCTTCTGAAAGTTATTCCTTTTGTATTTTTTCTTAAGAATTACTAGCGGAAGTAGCCTAGCTATTGATGGAATGACACTAATTTCCCTCTGTAATTTCAGCACATAGTTTTGTCACTTTCTTGTGTATGGAGACTGATGTATGACATATTCCATTCCTCGCGGAATAATCACGCTAACTGTCATTCTATTAAAAGATTTTGGAGGTATTCAATTATATAGAGCCTCGTATTAAAAGTTCGTTCTATCTAAGAGGTTTCCCTGGTCCTGGGAGCTTTATTGTTGGCTTCTCGCCAAAGCCCTCTTTAATCAAACCGACTAATTTCAGAGTCCCATTCTGCCAATGTGTTGCATGTCCACCTAGTTGTTGGACCGGTATTCGACTCTATTTTCTGCAACAATGTCTTCGTAGTAAGTCAATCCATTTTGTAGGAGTTATTGTTTGTACTCTTGCTTCTGTTACAGTTTTTTCTCATTTTATTGCTTTTTCCAAATGCTTCAGTTGATCTGTTATATCCAATGTTACTATTATATCACTACATAATCTCTTCCAGTGTTCAATCTTTTTTCGATTTTTACTAAATTCTTTAACTTCTTTTCTCTTTTCACATATTCTTTTCGTGTGTCCTCATTCCTATTTGAAATCATGTCAATACAATTTTTTCTTTCCTAATGCATGCCTTCTAAATCTTCAACTAAATTTCTCATACAAACTTGCTTTTCTTGTCCACTCCTAGAACTTCCTTAGCTGCTTCGCAAACAGCCTCTTTTAAATGATTGTACATTTTTTTTTATCGGGACTTTAATCTTCTGAGTTTTCTAGCTTATTCTGATTCTGTTTGGTAGAGATTCACACTGTATTGTTTTAAAAGGTGCTGTTTTAAATTTACATGTCGTTTTCTTCCATAAAAAGTCAGTGTCTTTTTCAGTACATCTTTGTTCATTTCTAAAAGGAAAAACATGTTGCTGCACTTACATATGATGACAGTTCCACATTCTGGTTGACCGGTATACTCTTTACATCATTCAGTTTAACTTCTTCTTTGTTCATTCAGTTTAACTCTTCTTTAATTCAGTTTAGACTCTTGCTTTCATCAGTTTAACTCTTCCTTGTTTTTTTTTTTCCCCCCCCCCCAAAAATTTTCAGTTTAACTCTTCTTCATTCAGTTTAACTCGTCTTTCATTCTTCACCACAACTAAATCATTACAGATTTGATATATTTCTTACTGGATCTGATTCGTGAGTATATTTGTGGATGTTTTTATGTCCAACACAACGGTATTTCCCTACACATAGTGCATGTTCCTCACATAGTTGATTAATCTTTTCATTGTCATTAATATTTCCTCTCTGTATTGACGCTACTACTTCGAGTGTCTATTCACCACTCTGCTAATAATCTCCCAATTCATATTATTTCATTTTGATAGGAATACTCGCTAATAGTTTGTGCTGAGGTTTGAAAGAACTTATTCTTTCATCTACAAGTGCATTTATCATTTTCGGCTATACCCCTAAAATTGTTACTTATGACGAAATGTCTACTCTTAGTATCCTTTCATTAATATTCTGTATTTTTTAATGAAATTTTGTCATTACGCATTAAGGAGAGAGACTCCACTTCTTGTTTCTAAACTCTTTTGGTAGTCACACCACAAATATGAAGATATTCATTCAACCATTTCTTCCCCTGTCCTTTTCCTTCGTTCCCATAATATAATATGTCCAGGTTCCTTTTTTCAATTTCTGAGATTACCCCCTCTTGCTTTGGTTCGTAGGCCTTCGTATATTCCATGTTCCAATTTCATTGTTTTCGTAGCCTTGTCGTAATTTTAAATTTGTCTGGTCCGAGGCATATTTAAATCGCTTTGAACTGAAGTTTTTATGGAGCTGGGATGTTAGCCCTGCGTCCAACATCCATGCTTAATCTGGAGGCGATTTTTTTTTTTTTCTCACCGGTTGGTCATCCCTTAGGCAAGGTTGGTTTCACCACACTACGGAGGGCCCCCCCTTGGTTCTGTCAGAGGTTTTTCCTTCCCTTAACTCATGGTTCTCTGGGCTTTAAGGCGCGGAAACTCGCCTTTCGTCCACCTTTTACGTTACTTCTGTAACGTTCTCACCACACGAGAATCCAGGGCGCACTATGGCGAGGAGGTTTGGAAGGGACTTGATGATCAGCCTTTTACTACAAGGCTCCCCTTACATGGAGGGTTTTTCCTGGTATTTATGGTGTTACGCTATGAAGCCTCAAATATATCACCACCAGGCGCGCCAAGTCAGCATTTTGGACGCCCCAATGACTCTTGTCTGGTATCAAATTTAGCATAATCATCCACCCAAGTCTTGCATTCCATTATGATGGTAGATGTGTGTAGATGAACGTCTGATCCATTTTGCCAAAGTAAAATTGTAATTTGTTTACCACATGCTCCTCTTGTAAATAAGAATGTAGTCTCCTGTATATCATGTTAAAAGCTTCATGTCATCTTCTCTATCATGTTTATACTTTATATCACAATTAACTTTAAAGGGAGTCACAAATAGTCAATGATAAACGTTCACTTTGTTTCATTACTTATGTGCTGCACATTCCATTAGTGGATACAATATTGCACTTCCTGTAAGTTATCATGAATGTCAGTTATCATACTTCCATCCAACGCCTCACTTGGTATTTGTAATGTAGAAATATTTAAAATTAGGTGGAAGAGTAGGCCTTAACAGCCTGAGCCTCATCAGAAAATAATGATGGCTGTTATTGTTGTTGTTATTCTGGTTGTGGTATCTGCACTATAATGTAGGTAATTTTTTAAATTTAATTTTATCAAAAATTGTCTCCTTACTTTTTTACACTTTTTTCTCGCTTATGTATCAAAGGACTGTAAAAGGAATTTGTGCTAATCTCATTTCAGTGACTCTGGTATTTTCTAAAATTGCGAAATTAACATTGAAAAAGTACAAATTGGGATGGAGATCTTATCTTTAACAAATTTGCTCTTAAAGAAGGTGTACAAAATTTTTGATAACCCAAGTAATAGCAATTTGTACTAGAAATTACGATAGTTTATAAAAATAAAGTTAAAATCCTCAAAAACCTGGTGTTTTTTTTTGCAAATGAGTGACAAAGGACACTTAAGAGGAACCCAGGATTCGAAAATTGCAAAGAAGAAGTAATGGTCAAGTCAATCTATTTAATCAGTATTGCTAAACCTGGCATTATAATAATTATATTTAATTCCATTGGAACTCTTACAGACTTTTTTCTTTCTTTTTAGCCTGAAGTAGCTCAAGAAGCTTGCAAGTCCTGCATGTGAGCATATGCAAAAATCTGTTTGGGATTTATGCTTAGTGAAGATGTCAAGCCAATTTCAATGGGAGCTTTCGCAATAATCTTGCCACTAAACGTGTGAACGTGAAGTTTTAAATAAACGTTTTAATTATGTTCTGATCTGATCGTTTCGTGAATTATGTGGTAATAATCCGCTACAAATGAAGATTTCCTTCATTTTAGCTTGACAAATTTTGAAACCTCTTGTATTTAACTTTTTGGATTACTGGCCTTTTTATCA